>OY282560.1:290713740-291273740 GCA_958295665.1 Tipula vernalis
ATATTCTCCTAATCAGCTTTCCCCATTGGGTCCGCAAGTTTTCTGAAAAGATCGGTATGGCATTTTTTTTTTTTTTTTCACAAGACAACACACCTAATCAGCTTTTGCCGCAAGTTTTCTGAAAAGCTGTATGGCATTTTTTTTTTTGTGATCACTATTTGCTCCATCGGTGGTGCGGGGGAGGGCGAAATTTCGTTCCATCATCATGTTCCGGTCACCCAAATTTGAAGTTGTTGCGTCTCTTCTTTCTTGTCTACTCGTACTCCACGATGTTCACGATTCTAACATTTTTTTTTTTTTTAAACATCTTTATTGATATGGCTACTACATTCTTAAACATTATTAATTCATTAGTAAGGTTGACATTAGTACTTATGAGATAAGCATAAACTTGTGTGGGTCTGCTGGACCAATATCCAGTTTCCTTAAGATATAATATTCATACGGTTAGCTCATGTGGTTTGATTCGTTTGAGCCGCCTTACTTCGTTTGTACTATCCAGTAGTTGTACGGCCTCAACGTTGGTGTGGTTAAGAAGCCTCTTCTCATGTTTAATGGCACATTCGCGGATGACGTCGTCTATCAATTGTATTTTTAGATCATTGTGTATTTCCCTGTTAGTCACAAATCGGTAAGCGTTGGTGACCATTCGAAGAAATTTATTTTGGCTACGTTGTATAATGTCTCTATTGGATTTATGAGTACAACCCCATAGCTGCGCACCATACATCCATATTGGTTTGAAGATAGTCTGGTAGACTAGTCTTTTGCAATACAGGTTCATTTTGGAATGATGCCCAATTAACCAGTACATTTGACGTTATTTTGATCGTATCTGTTTAGCTTTTTGTCTCACATGATGTTTCCAGTTGAGCCTTGAATCTAAAATGCAGACCAAGGTATTTTGCCGATTTAGCCTGCGGCACTTGCACCCCATTGAGGTATATGTGTAGACTGTTATTTTTGTGTCGGAGCGTAAATGTCACATGGGTTGATTTGAGCTCATTAAGCACTATTTTCCAGTCAATTGTCCATTTAGTAACGTTGTTCATTGCTCGTTGAAGATTGTCCACTGCCCTTGGTTGTGATTCGTCTACTGACATAATTACAGTGTCGTCAGCGAACGTGCCGATGAATGTTTCATTCGTTGTAGGTATGTCCGCAGTGTATATTAGGTAGAGGCGGGGTCACAATACGCTTCCCTGCGGAACTCCCGCTAGCGTTGGATAAAAGTCAGAACATGTTTCTTCATGGATGACTCTGAATTGGCGATCAGAGAGGTATGATTCAAGCAGCTGGCAATAGTTTTGTGGTAGCATTTTGCTCATCTTGAATGTCAATCCCTCGTGCCAAACCCTATCAACGGCCTGAGATACATCCAGAAATACGGCGGGGCAATATTTCTTTTCTTCTAACGCTTGCTCCTATTACCGTAGTTATTTGATGGACTTGATCTATTGTGGAGTGGTTATTCCTGAATCCAAATTGAAAATCAGGAACGTTTACCATTGGCTTTAAACGTTTTAGTAGTAGTTTTTCAAACAGCTTTGATAAGGTCGGAAGCAGTGAAATTGGTCTGTATGATGTTACTTCTTCATCTGGTTTACCTGGTTTCTTCAACATAATTATTTGGGCCGTTTTGAAGCATTTAGGTACATACTTCAATCTCATACAGGCATTAAATAAGTATGTGATCATGATGATTGCTTTGCGTGGAAGTTCCTTGAATAGACCCGGTGATATTTCATCAATTCCTGGTGCCTTTTTTTGACTAAGACTTTTGTCGATTTCTTCAGAAATTTCCATTGGCGTGACCCTTTTAAAATTCTGATTTGGTTGATAGACAGGTGTTACGTCAATTTTGGATTGAATGTCATGGGGTTGAAACACTGTTGCTAGGTGTTGAGCAAAGAGTTCCGCTTTTTCTTTGTCATGTCGAACCCAATTGCCTTGAGCATTACTTATAGGTGGTACTCGAACTACAGGTCGTTTAAATTTTCTGGTTGCTTTCCATAACGAGTAGTCCTTATCCATTTCTGGACCTAGCCCGCTTAAGTAGTTGTCGAAGCAATCCTGTTTGAAGCTTTTGATTAGCCTATTGACTTTGTTAGTTATTCGATTGAAGGTGGTTTTGTCAGCGGGATTTCTAGTGAAATGCCATATTCTCCTTGCCTTTCTCCTTTCCTTGATTTGTTCCCTGATTTCAGCCGGGTATTTGACTTCAATCTCCGCTTTGTCCTTTAATTCTGGAGCAGCTAGACTGGCGGCCATACGAGTGTATTCAATGAAATTGTTTGTTTGTTGTTCCAATTCTTCATTACTTTTAATACTAACTTTTAATTCAACTAGCACTTCCAGTTTTTCTTTGAACAGTACCCAATCCGTGAATCTATTAGTAAGGTTTTGCTTTTTATTTTTCTTGATGACTATAGCGCTTACTGACAACAGTACAGGAATGTGATCAGACCCTCCGACTCTAGTGTAACTGGATGAAATACCTTTTATGATGAAGAAATCAAGCAGATCTGGTATTTTTCCTGCATCCGTTGGCCAATACGTTGGCCCCTTGGAGACAGATATTCACATTTGTTTTCATGAATGGCATTGAACAAAGCCTTTCCTTTCCCAGGAAAAATTAGCCTGGAACCCCAAGCTGTATGTTTTATATTATAGTCCTCTCCATTAATAAATCTTGGACCGAGCTTATTAAAGACGTTATTAAATTGTAACTTCGTTGGTGTATGCCGTGGAGGACAGTATGCTGCCGCAATATTTAGATCGGCGCCATTATATTGGATTGAGATAACAGTTACTTGCATGTAGCTTTCTCGAATATCCTCTTGTTGATTATGTTTGATATTATTTTTAATTAGTACAGCTGAACCACCTCTAGCTCTTTCACTAGGATGGGTTGTCCAGTAGGAATTAAATCCCTTTATTCTGAAAAAACTTTTGTTGGAGAAGTGCGTTTCTGAAATAAGTGCAATATCTATGTTGTTTGTATGGAGAAATATTTCCAGTTCTTGGGCTCGTTGGTTGAGCCCATTAGCGTTTCAAGTTACAATGCGAAGGAATGAGTTAATCATTTGTGTGTATGCTGACTTTTTTTGCTAGGCGGATAGAAATTAATTTCTAGTTTTGCTACCCTTTCTGTTAAGTAAACAAGTGTCTGTTGAATTTGACTAAGCTTTTTAATAATTTCAAAGTGATTAGACTCGTTATTAACTTCTATGTGTTTGTTGTTTTGGTTTGATTCATCAGGAGATAATTTGGTGATTTGCGCATAGGATAATCCAACTGTGGATTGTGTGATTGTTGTTTGTGGTTTAGCAGCTTTGGTTTGTAATCGCTGTACTACTCTTGTTCTATTATTCTGTTGACTTTTAATTTTGTTCCGATATACACTATTATAATTTGCAGTATGTCCTTGTTGTTGACAAAGAGCACATGAAGGCGCGATATCTGGTTGTTTTTTGCATTTTGTCGTGTGATGATCTCCATCACATTTAACGCATTTGGTTTGACGCAAAACTCTTGGTATGTCCAAGTTGTTGACAATTCGTACATTGTGGAATGTCCCTTGTCTTGTTAGGTGGCTCAATTTTAACTATACAGTATACGCAAGTTTCTTGATGTTGTATACTTCTTTATTGTTGTCTTTTTGTTTTAAGTCGATGTAAAACAATGGAAAGTGTTTCTTGTCTTTTACACCATTAGTTGTGACCATTTTGTATATGTTAGTAATACCTGCGACTTCATGTCCCATTTTTTCTAAGTCTGCTTTAATTACATCGTGACTAAAGGAAGATGGTAAGCCTCTGATAACCACTCTATAAGCCTTTTCGCTCTTCAGCTGGTAGGCGTGATATTCTATATTTTCTTATTGGTTGCTGGGTTCTTTTTTTAATTCTTCCAGTAATTTTTTGACATTTCTGTAATCATTTTCATTTTGAAATGTAATTTTAATGTCACTATTTGAAAGCGCCTTAAAATTAGTTGATTCACTAGTGGTTTTTATTACTTTTTGTCGAAAAAGTTCGAAATTTTTGATATTGCTCACGTTAATGGGTGGAGGCAGTGGTATTTTTGGGTTTTTCTGTTCAGTACTATTGATCACAATTTGTGTAGTATTTTTTGGAGGAGTTTTCGTTTTTGTGCGCCTGCGTTTCCTAGCATTTCTGTTATCAGCACCGGAAACTTCTTTTTCCAGTTCTTCCTCATTTGTGCAATAATCCTCTTGACTCAGAGCACTGAATCTATTATTCTGTTGAAAAACTGGAAATTGCCGCAGCAACCAGTTGGACTTATTTGAATGTTCATGTTGACTGGATGATGGAGGAATATGGTTGGAAGAAAGATTGTTATCTCGTGCTGAATCCTTAGCTATGCTATTTTTAACCTTTTCTTTTAGTGTAGAGTTTTCCGTCTTAAGTTCAGCAACTTCATTGCTCAGCTGCGCGATTAGCTTCTCCATTTTTTGAAATTTATTTAACAGCTCCTCGCTGTTTATAATATTTGTTGATGCACTCGGCATTTGTTCTGATAATGAAGTTATTTTTCAGTGGAGATTGCGTTGTTTGCAAATATTTTTTGTATTGGTGATCTGATTGTAATGGAGCCCTTTCGGAATGAAAGTTCTTCCTCATTACTCTTTTGAGCGTTGATATCGCTTAGCTTATTTTTGGTATCTTTAGAATTATGTAGCAATGTTTGGTCCCCCCTAGAATCCATGGGACCGACCTCCGGAGAGAGTGGATTTTTCTGAACATCAGGTCTGCCACCTAGGGTATTAGTTTCCTTTTTTGTTTTATCCATTGCGTTTTGTTTTTATAGTGTTATTACACTCGCCTCTAGAAGTTCAGCCGTTGTGATACATTAAAAATGCAAAACAAACGTTGCCCAGGTGCTACCGCGTGGAGGTAAACTAGAGACAGTTGATGGTTTCTACATAGTTGCAACGTTGGAGTATAAACCAATTTATAATTGGCTATAAACGGTCAACGCCTACCCTATTGAAACACACTCAGCACCCACGATTCTAACATGACTAGAAATTCGTTTTGTTAATTTTTGTTTTTGTATGTTTGCCTGCCGATTATAGATTTGCTGTATAGGAAATAAATAAATATAGGTATCCATGATTCTCGTGAAAACAAGGTATGACTTAATTTTAAATAAAAAATAACAAGTTTCAAATTCAGCTTAAATCAGTTGTTCCTTTTCTAATACACTGCGATTTAATAAAACCGATTTAGTTAATTTTTCGAGTTTAGTCGCTGTTTGTCAATTTCAGTTTCATATAATCGGTTTATTCGACATATAGCACTAGAACCAGTCTAGGTAAATCGTATTTATTAAACTACAGTCTGTCTAGGTTATAAGCTAAGTTCTTAATAAAGTGTAATGAAATTTTAACTAAATATTAAATATGGCTTACAATACTCATATTTCACTTAGGCTTAATGGTATTTAAACGAGGTGGAAAACTAAAAATCAACCATGAAATATTTGTTAGACATGATCGCACAATAAATAACAATGCATAAATCAAATTAAAAATTGAAAGCATCATCAGACTGTAAGCCATATAAGCGAACTCCTTGTAGATATATCATGTATATGCGTGTAAGTCTAAAATAAAAATAAAAAGGAAAAGTCGCGAGCTAAACATTAATCTAAATTTCTTTATATTGTGTATACGCATATCTAGCAAACAAACTGAATTAAACAAATTCGCTCCGCACCAACAACCAATCATTATATAGACGTATATATGTACATATATATCTATGTAGGTACATTACATATACGCTCGCACAGCTTTTCTCGTTTCGCAGATGAAAATTTCGCGTTTTTTATTTAATTTCGATTTCTAAGCAACAGTAAAACCACATTCCAAAAAAAAAAAAAACATAAAAACCTTCATACATACAATTTTTTGTGTTCAGTTTGAAACACATAACCTTTTCATATATAATATAATAAAATAATAATAATTACATAAAGAGAAAACCGGCAAAACAACATTTTCCAAATTTTCCAATCTTTCCCCTAAACCAACTTTTTTTTCTTTTTTTTATTTTGTACTGTGTTTTATTTTTCTGTTTTAACGGAATAAAACGCTAAAAAAAGTTAAAATAAAAAATAAAAATCGAACCATAGAGGAGAATTTTTTTTTTTTTCTTTTTTATTCTTTTAAATAAAATATATAACGATCTGTGAAATGGGATTCCTCGCGCGTTTTTTCGCGAATACAAAAAAAAAAGTTCTTGTTTTTTATATTTTAATGTTTCAGAAATAGATGAGAATGAGATGAAAATAAAAAATATAAAAAATGATGATGATGATGATGATGATGATGATGTTGGGGGTGGTTCGCGGTGTTTGTGGGTGACGTTGGGGTGGAAAATGAGAGAATTTTTTTTTTAATTTTAGAGGGAAGTTTTTAGTATTAGTATTATATAATTTTTTTCGTATATGATGTGTTTTTTTATAAACTTTTTTTTATTTAATTTTTTTTATGTATACATATACATTTTTTTTTTTATTTTTTTATTTTGTAAAACAAGCAGCCATTTTGATTAAAAAGGATATTAAAAATTAATATAATGTAAATGAAAAAAAAATAAAAAATAAAATAAAAAATAAAATTAAATAACAAATTTTTATATATTTGGTACAGTAAAAAAAAAATGTTATATTTGGTATATAGCTAGAGCTATATACGAAGTAGCGCGGCAGAAGTGTAGTGAGTGAGTGTGTGGGATGAGCGCGAGTTTAAAATAAAATTATATAAAATGAAATAAAAAAAATTTAATGTTCAACTTTTGGGTGAATATTAAAAAAAAAAAGTATTACAGTTTACATTATTTTATAATTTTTATCATTATTATAACGTTTTTTTAGTCTGGTTGCTAACAACACATACAGTATACATTGTGTGTACGTATATATAAACTGGTTAAAAAAAATTCGCTTAGGTTTTGGAATCTGAACACAAACATAGGATCGAATTATATTTTTCTTTTAATTATTAATTAAAAAGTTTAATAGAATTTGATTTATAAAGTTATGGAAAAACAAAAAAATAAAGAAAAATCTTTACATAAGAATTGGAAATTAAACACCCTACACCCACCCAAGCGCGCGCCTCCACCGCATGCAAGAAGAAATCTATTTTTTTTTTTGCTTTTCCTTTATATTATGTGCGGAGTCGTGTTAAATGAGTAGTTTGCTTAGTAAATTTTTAACAGCCAATCATAATTTGCTATACTAATAAAATATAATAAAAAAAAAAATTTAGGGATGACGTGAATTTTTATATTTTATTTTTTAGAAACAAATTTTTGTATTTGTTAAAAGATTTATTATGTACGTGTAAGAACTTAGTCGGCAAATCTGTCAAGATATATAAAAGGGAGGTTGAAGGTTGATGTGTTTCCTCAAATAGAAACTAAGTATGTAATGCGTGTGGTTTGGCTTTTAAATAACAATTTTTAATTATTATAAATTACGATATTCGTTTATGTACAGATTTTATAAATATAACCAGTAACTACTTGTACCCAGGTGAATACTGTAAACGTATTATAGAAACAAACTGTGTCTATCAATTCAGTCATTGCCGCCAAAAACTTTGTTGTAACTTATAACTGACTTAGCCAAATTCTTTACCTTTTCTTATATGAAGGTTTGTGAAAAATTTTGTTTACGTTTAAGATTGCATAGAGTAATGATACTAGGCATCTATGACTATATTTATTGTGGTTTGCTATAATCCGTGAACTCCAGCGCATTCCGATTTAGACTATTTTTAGTAATTTCTACCATCGCACGTTTCCTAATTGGATGCGATATAAATTGTAACATCCAATAAGTTCTATAATCGTTTAAAAGCAAACAATTTAGTATCGGTTCCATTTTCACCTACCCATAATCGTACTTGGCTCGATCAATTTATTGTCTCTGAATCAGATTACTTTAGAATATTTTCGTCTAGTCAATATACGTTGCCTGAAATTTCCGATCTCTTATAAAGCTAAATCAAAGCGTATTAAAATGGACTACAGGCTTATATAAGACTATTGTCAGTTGGATGCTGAAATTATCATGAATTTTTTTTCTAACGTTAGCATGTCAATTTCGCCTTCCAGTGTTTTTATGATTGCCTATATAATTTTCAAGATAATTGTGTACCAACGAAAAAAATTGTTAATAGCCAATCTTTTGCTCCATAGTTTAAATAGGGGATCCGTTCAACATGGAATATTTCAAAGCGGAATATGAAAATATGACATAAGGTACACTATGGCATATTTCAAAACGGCATATTTCATAAATGCATATGATGCCCTACGGCATAAGGTACACTATGGCATATTTCAATATGGTATATTTCAAAACGGCATATGGTACACTACGGCATAAAATACACTATGGCATATTTCAGAATCGCATATTTCAATACGGCATATGGTACATTACAGCATAAGGTACACGATGGCATACTTCATTGTGAAATTCAACATATACAGTGGAAATTGGATTCTAAAACTTATTTTAATTCAAGTTATGAAATATGGCCAATTTTGAAGGAACTTGGCTGTTTCTCAACAGATTATGATGAAATTCGACGTATACGATAGAAATGGAATTCTAAAACGGATTTTAGATCAAGTTCCGGAATATGGCCAATTTTGGTATAACCTGGTTATTTCTCAACCGATTATGATGAAATTCTACACATACGATAGAAATGGGATTATAAAAAGAATTTTAGTTGAAGTTCTGGAATATAGCCAATTATTATGGAACTATACTGTTTCTCAACAGATTATGAAGAAATTCGATATATAGGATAGAAATGAGATTCTAAAATGAGTTTTTGATAAAATTCTGGAATATGGCCACTTTTGATGGAACTTGGCTATTTCTTAACCGATTATGATGAAATTCAACAAGTGCGAAGAAAATTGGATTCTAAAATGGTTTTAGTTATCAACTGAAAAAAATCAACTCGCTTAATATAATTTTCCTTCACTTAATGCAATTAAATTTATTCTCCCAACGGAAATAAAATATTGGAAATGAAGATTTATTATTTTAGTAAGGTTTTTTTTCGAACCACTAGTATGAACTTGTTGACAAGTATTTAGGAAAAATCCTAACCTAATACAACGTATTCGACGAAAATAGATTTCTAAAATGGGGTATAGATAAAATTCAAGGATACGGTCAATTAGTATGGAACTTGGCTGTTTCTTAACCAATTATTATGAAATTCGACAAGTGTGATGGAAATGGGATCTAAAAATTATTTGTAGATGAAGTTCTGGAATAAGTTAAATTAACCTGGAATTTGACTATTTCTTAACCGATTATGCCGAAAGCCATTCTCTTAATAGAACTTGCCTTCACTTGACGGATTTTCTTGTAAAGCTCCACCTAATAGAATTTCCCTTCAATTAGTTTATCCTTTATTTAAATTTTCATTTACCTATTAGAATTTTTTTTTCAGTTATCAACATTTTCTTTCGCTTAACAGAATTTTCCTCTACTTAATAAAATTAAATTTATTCTTCCAATGGAAATAAATTTGTATGTACATCTAATTTTAATTAAATCTAATTTTAAAATTAAAAATACGTGAATTAGCCCTTTCGTTTATCTTTTTCATTCTGTCGTAACATTTAGAGGGTTTCCTTATTAAATAAAATTATTTGTGATATAAATAGATGGCCGTTTAATTAGCTAAGTCGCTTATAAATCCACCGATTTTTTATTTTATTTTTATAATGATTGTTTTTATGGCCTAAGTTTTATGGTTTTTTACGAAGATACATATGTACGAAGAATCATTTTACCGAACGTAAAATTTACCGTTTTCTTCCGATGTAGTAAGCAGATGTTTCATTGCACATTTTCAATTAATAAGCGCTTTCCAGTTTTGTGGTTATTTATAAAAAAATCAATGTCGAAGTACAACAGAACCACCCACTGAAATTAAAATTTATTTGGTAACTGAGTATTATTTTAGAAATAAAAGCAGTTGTTTAATGTGGTGCTTTTAAATCTTCGTTGTAATGAATTAATTAGGCAAATATAAATGAAAATTGTCGTAAATTTTCTATCAATTTTAAATGAAGGGTGTAATATTGCTCAATTAATAAATAAAGAAACTTTGAGCCATAATAATTTAGTAAACCTAAGAAACAACAGAAATAAAATAACTTTATTAACTTAAATAAAAAAACTCATCTATGGTAACATTGGTTGCCATTTAGGTAAGAAAATTTTTTAAATGGCAATTATAGGCCAACCAATTTAGATTGTGTGGTTCGCGAAAACAATCCGGCCCGAGCTTGTGATTTTTACACCGATCTCTTACAAAACAGAACGTAACAACTGTTGAACATTTTTTATAGGTACACTTTTCAAAAGCACGCCTTTACAATATAATCAGGTGACTTGTGGGAAGGGAATTGCTCTTCTGTATTCAATCGGATTTTACGTGCCCGGTTTGGAAATTAAAAAAATATTAAACGTTTTAAATTTAAACTTTGCTAAATCATACATAAATGCCATAGTTTACCGTAATGTACCACATGCCGTTTTGGAATATGCCATTTAAAAATATGCCATAGTGTGCCATATGCCGAAGTGTACTATATGCCGTTTTGAAATATGCCGTTTTGTCATATGACATAATGAAATATGCCGTATCGACCGGGACCCGTTCAATAGAAGTATTGAGAACAGCCGATGTCAAGGACTTAGAAATATATAGTAATGAACGCAATAGGGTAACTAGCTTGATAAGAATCTCAAAACAGAAATACTTTTATGGGAACACTAAATTAACCATGAAGCGAATCAATCATCAATTCTTCTTTCTGACACGGAGCCATTTTGTCTGTTATTCCTTTACCTGAGTTTGAGTCCGCAGGTAATCACACGTCTTTCTCATTTAGCTGCGTGAGTGAATTTCATATTTCCAAAGCCGTTTATCTTATTAAATCAAATTCATCAGGTCACGATAAAATCAACTTCAAATTTCTTAACATTATTTTACCCTATGTTATATCACCTTTGACGTGCCAGATATTTGGAAAATGAATATAGTGATCCCGATTATAAAAAAGAAGGGCATTAATTCTTTGGATAATCTTAGACCGATTAGTTTAGTTTCGATTCTATCTAAAGTTTTTGGAATCATTCTTCGTGACCAAATCTAAATCAGGTTCTCTCTTCAATCTAAATCAGGTTCAATCCGGATTTTGTAATAATCATAGTACAACAACAACTTTTTTTTTATATTGTTGATAATCTGGCTTGTCACCTTGACAACATCAACTCAACATGTTTTGTTATTACAGAAGTTAATGCTTTTCTTTAATTTTGATAATACAGCACTTAAAATTATGTTTAATTATTTAACAGATAGATATCAAAAAGTCATCATAAATGGAATGAGCGTATAATGTTAGGTCTATTTCAAGGAACGATACTTGATCCAACTCTATTTTCTCTTTTTGTAGATAACTTACCCCACGTAATAAAATATTCTAAATACCATTTGTATACCGATGATTGTCAAATCTATCTTGGTGGTACTAGCGAGAATATTTTGGTAACCTTCAATAATATCAATCTGGATCTATCCAACATTCTATTGTAGATTGTTCTAAATCTAATGGAATCTCACTAAACATCGCAAAAACAGAAGCAATTTTCATTTCTAAACCCTTTTTATCAATAGTGTGAAAATTAATTTTATGAATCATGTTAACAATCTAGGAATTTGTATTAATACCAGGTTCACGTGGAATCCACAAGTTGTTAATATATGTGGCAAGATCAATTCCACTTTGCATGGTTTGAAGCTCCACAAAAATATTTGCCCCAAAATTGTTCGCATTTTGCTAGCACGATCATTAGTAATTAATCACGTACTTTATTGCGAATTCCTTTTTTTAAGATGTGATTCTACCTCAAGTGGTTTGTTGCAAGTTACTTGCATCTTCTTAAGAGAAGATTTGTTCACGTATCAGTTAAGTTTTAAGAATTTTTTGGTTACACTATGGTTCAATTCTTTTTTATGCTTTATCCTTTTTTTTGTTGTTAAATAAATAGAAAAATCCATAAATAAGTTGACCAGATTTCTCTAATATTCAAGATGAAGGAATGTAAATATTCAAATTTTATTTTGAACTATCATTACACTAAAAATTAGATCTAATCAACCAGAAATTAAAACGGTTTAATACAAAATTTAGGAGAAATGTTATTGCTACGGTATACAATCGATAATAACCCCCTTCATGATCAAGTTTAGAGCATTACAACCACGTATTTCAGTTACCGTTGCGACCTTAGGTTACTAACAAGGTTCTATTTGTACTAAGATATAATCAGCTTTTGTAATTTTAGTTTCACATTTAAAACGACAACGAGCCAAGCAGTTCTTTTTAGATGTTATTTCAAGAGAATGTGGCAGATTATCACAATTGAAATTTTGTGGTCGCATCATAGGATTTCCTCAAGATAATTCGGAAAATTACGTATACTTATCCTATTTGAAAGCATATCAAACACTGGTTTTCTGCTACTCAGGGTCCAAAAAATTCGAACCGATACTTTAAATTATAGTAGTTATTTTCTAAAATTCGTAATTTTTAGAATTTACAACAGATTTTAACCGACAACAGTTTCAAAGATTTTAATTATTTGTACCTAGTTTGACACCTATGTAGTAACGTCATTAAAATTTAAATAAGTCTCTTTTTATATAAAGATATACGTTAATTTGTATTTTTTAATTAATTTAATTTTATGAATTAAAATTTGTGGTTTTCAAAACACTTTCATAATCTTAACTGTAGTAACTTTCCTGAACCCTATACTTAGCGGCTACCAAATTGTATACTTCACAATCGCAAAGAGCATAATTTGATCGATAAGCATAGTTTAAATTTCAATGTTGTATGCATTATTAATAAAAGTGTTGATCTGTTTTGAAACTGTATAAAGTGTTTGATCTGTTTTGAAACTGTGAAACACCAACCTTTTGAAAAACAATTTGTCAATACGTAGTGCCCATCATCCAAATTCAGCTTGCCCTAACTTATCGATTCTCCTACCTTCTTTGAATTCGCTTGCAAGTGGACGTCAATTTTGTAGAGAATCATTTCAGTGATCAAGCCAATTTTAACGTCGCGTGATTTTTCATCTAGTTTTTTAATCCTGGGTCACCATAAAAAATAATTGGGTCACCACGTACGAATTAGTACCTTTAGAATGTTTTCCTTGATTTACTTTGAGCTTTTTTCATCAAATATGTTTTTGTCAAACGGCTACATTTGCTCATTACCCTGAAAGATAGAACAACGGTAATATTGTTCATTTGAGAGGAATCACATCTCCGTTTTACAAAATCTCGGTTTTTATAAATTCTGGAAAATGGGGATTTTAATTTTAAAATGAAAATAAATAAAAATCGAAATTTTGAAAAACCATGATTATGAAACACCGAGATTTTGAATATCAGTACTTTCCTACGCTCCCATTCAGAAGAAAGTTGTGAATTTAGAGGTAAAGAAAATCCAAACTATATTTTCTACATTTAAAACAAAGTGCCAGAGGAAGTTTGTATATTTAACAGTTGAAGTGCGGAACAATTACGTTTTGTTGTCTAACAAGCATCTCATAATTACTACTATTAACTAATTTAATTAACTTACTGACAATAAAAATCTAATCAGAGGTGTCTGGTCTATTGCATGCGTTAAAAATATCAAACTTTTTAATCTGTACTTTATGTATAAAAGCGAATTGTTGTATGTACGTACGTTTACCACGTATCATTGTAAATGCAGTTTTTGACGTATTTTTGCACGTATCGTCTTATTATTTAGAATAAAAATTTGGTAGCCGTTTATATTTTGAATTTACATCTTCTACAAGAAAAATCCTTCGCTAGAAAATATTGCAGGCGAAAAACCGGCCTAGTTTTAAACATTTCTGTTATTTGCTTAATGTTCAAACACAGTCTGCGATTCAACGTTTTGAAATGGACTTGTTTAATGCCGGTACTCCTGATTGTTTATCCACTTAAAACAATATAATTATTTATGAATATTTGTTAGGTGAAATATTGCTTCAAGTTCACAAATATACATACATGATTTCAGTTTACAAATTTGGCAATCTGTTTGTTTACTTTTTGTTTGTAGGCAACGTTACATTTTTGCCTAAAGTTTGTAGAAGAAGAAGAGGATGAAACCAAAAGAACGGCTGAAATCTTCAAGAGCTGCTAAAAGTCCTGAATGGCGTAATGCTGGCTTGGAAATAATCGCAATTCAGACGATGAAGAATATTATTGTAGCATGCACCTCAATATTTTAATTGCGGACAAATGGCTTACGTTTGTTTACATTACTATGCTTTAAAGTTTCACAATAAAACGCCCGGAATGTCACGTTGGGATGGCAGTCAATTTGCCACCTGTGATTGAGCTACCTGAACATCTTCTAACTTACGTTTATATTCCCACCGAGGTATTTAAACAATTTCTACAAAACATTCGCAAGTACAACGCATGCTTTCAAATGGAATCTTTTGGAATAAGGCTTCCTGCCAACATTTAAAATAGAAGGATAAGTTTACCATAAAGTCAGTTCACTTCTTCCTCCACTCGACACGACTCCAACTTTTTACAAATTTGCTTCATGGAAAACGAGGAGGAGACGGAGACCAATCATGTGCTGATTACGAACACAATCATCCGATGACTTTATTGGGATGAGAGTAGTCCTCCGAGCAGACAAAACACATATTGTGAAATACAAATCAATTGACACAAATCAGGATCAAGCTATCAATTATCCAATAGAGTTTCTTAATTTTTTGGAGTCACCTGGATTATTAGTGATAAACGTAATTTAGATCTGCCGAACTTGTGCAACGGAGTACGGCTTTGTGTGAAAAAAGTGATGTCGATTGTGATTGAAGCAACGATTATTACCGGTAAAACCAAAGAAGAATATTCACCGATTTGTCCTTCGAATTCAGAATTATACCCTCTATATACCCCTTTCCGTCGCAATGACAATGAAATATTTGTTAGAAATAGGTAGTAGCGCATGCAGGGTAATCGCGTGTATAAAATAAACAAGCAAAGCAAAAATTTTGTTTACGAATGTTTCGACGAAACATTACTAAATGACAATCAACCTTACTGTCCCATTTCTTTCTCTGGGTCTAATTTTCAATTTAGATAACTGCTAAGTACTGCTAGGCAACACACTAATATATCACGCTATCCGGGAGAAAAAAGCATTTTGAGTTGAGCATGCAAGCGAGAATATTACACTAGTGAAAATGATGTTGTTTGTTCCTTTTCGGCAAAAATCTGGTTTTACCAATGTTTAGACATGTTTTAAAATAAGGAAGTGATCAAAAACCGGACTTTTTCAATGGTTTTTAAATTTTTGTTCAACAACAATTGTGAGTCGATCAACTTGATACTTAACGGACAAATCAATATTTTAGATTACATACATGAAAATGGCTACGGACCATTTTTGTGTGTATACCTGGTCCTAGTGGATCGCCACCCAAACCTAACCTAACCTAACCTATTCCATACATGAAAATAGTTAAGCAAACAATATAGAGTAAGGCATCCAAAATTCACCTTATTCTACTTAAGCTGTTAGTGAATGTGTTAAAAACATGTTAAAAATTAAAATTTTGACAGCAAATTTAAAATATTTTTTTTATTCACCACAATAAAAATGTAACGCGACTTCTTACTATTTGCCACTACCGCAAAAAAAAATAAACCTCAAATACGTTTCAAAATCTCCAAAAATTTTAAATCCCGATTTACCTACCTACACATAATGCAACTCGGCGCCAAAGTTCGGGAAACTCGAATGATCTCCAATAATCCCTAATAAGACAATGCCAATTGCATAATAAAGTTTACTTAAAAACAAAAATTTAAAAAAACTATTAAACCCGAAAATCAGGAAGCCTGGTGATCGGTTATGAAAGCAATATAAATGTATCGAGAATTTTTTCCATATTGCTTATATCGAAACATTTCTGACTTCTCAAAGCTCGTAACTCAAAATCCGATAGATAGATAGGGTCTGTTTGGTAATTCGCACGGCCCGGTGTAGTACACTGTCAAAAATAACCACTGCATTTTATTATTCAACCGGTGCACATTCACCTTACACACTGTGTTTTATATTAAACCGGTTCAAATTCACACTATCATACGGCATTTTTTATTTCGCCCGGGTATACATTTTTTTATAGACGGTGTCAAGGAATGTACGATGACAAGTAAGAGCAAGCAGTGCAAATTAAGAAAAACGTTACAAAACATGTGCGATGAAAATAGGATTCTAAAATGATTTTTGGGTCAAATTATGGAATATGGCCCAGTAGTATGGAACTTGACTGTTCCTTAGCCGATTTTAGTGAAATTTGGCATGTGCTTGGAAAATCGAATTCTATAATGATTTTTGGATAAAGTTCTGGAATATGGCCAATTATGATGGAACGTGGCTATTCCTTAATCGATTATGATAAAATTTGGCATGTGAGTTGGAGGTGGGATTCTAAAATTATTTTTAAATGAAGTTCTAGCTGGCGATATTCCAGAACTCTATCTAAAATAAATTGAGGATCCCATTTCATGTTGATCCTAATAGGCGATATCTTAGGCTATAACTTAGCTATTTTTAGACCGATTTTAGCGAAATTTGACTCAATTTATTTTAGATGTAGTTCTGGAATATCGCCGCTTAGAATAGGATTTGGCTATTCTTTAACCAATTATGATTCGACATACACTAAGAAAATGAAATTCTAGAACGATTTTTCTAATCCGGAACCCTACACTACCTACCCAAGTAACATTGTGCGAGCTATTAGTTCTGACATTGCTATAGAAAAGTTCTAAAACAGCAAATGAGGAGCTAATCACCACCATCATGAATGCACACTTCTAGCGTTAGTGTAAAAAAACAGTAGTTTTTTAAAGTATGTTTGCACCACTGTTAAATTTATTCTTTTAAAGAGCTGATCGCTCTATTTAAAGGCTGTAAGAGACAACATAAAGCTTTAATAGTTTCTGTATTGGAGTTAACCAAATAATAAATCTACTGATTTTATAAGAATGATACAGTACCAATTACAGCTGTAATACAACTCACTAAAAACAGGTAGCTTTTATATTATTTATATTAATTTAACTCGTAGCTTTCTGGAAGAATTTCGTGCGCTCGATCTTCTTTTCTGCCTTTTCTCTTGAGTGAGAAATTTGATACCGTTTCTAAGCAAACTTATAAAAATAAGCTGGGTTGCAAAGCACTGTATAATGTTCTTAAAAGGCAGGAATGCGAATTTCCCATCTTCTTTGCTCGTTGCTGCACCTGTCCACGCGCAATACACTAAAAATTACCTTTGAAAAATACTATCGATAAGCTCGTAACAGGATGTCCACATGCCATCTTTTTGGCTAGTAGATCTCCCTCAATTTGTTAGTCCAAGGCAATCGTTTTTATTTTGGTTTTTTTGACAAGATATTTCTGGCAACTCAGGTCGATTTATCTGGTTGCGCGTAGGCATTTTTTATTATTGTATTGCATTGGTGGATACCAAAATACACAATTTAACTCAAACTCTTCAAGTATTATAGCTAGAACATCCTAGATTAAATTTAAATGCCACATGCTGGAAAATAAGGCTTTAAAAGCGCTGTTGTGTATAAGAGCAGAAAATATTATTTGGAAACCACTAGAAGTTTACATATTGCTACGCTTGCGGTCACACTTGTTTTTATATTCCTTTAATTGTGATTAAATTTCTCGACAGATATATAGGATTCACAAAACCCTTAACAGACAATATCATAAAAGCTATTATCTCTTGAGGTTTCTGTGAACCAGGCAGCTTTTGAGGTTTATCTGCTGCGGCCAGATCAAAAATCGGTTAAGAAAAACCCAAGCTCCATCCTAATTTGCCATATTCCAAATATTAGTTTATCACGTTTCCAACGCATATATCAAATTTCATTTTAGTTGGTTAAGGAAGAGTCAAGTTCCACCCCACTTCGCCATATTCTAGAACTTTATATAAAAATCATTTTAGAATCCCATTTACAAGGCACATGTCACATTTCACTAAAACCGGTCAAGAAATAATCATGTTTCATCCTACATAGCCATATTCCAGATTTTATTCAAAAATCATTTTAGAATCCCATTTCCAACGTGCATGTAAAATTTCTAAAATCGGTTAAGGAATAGGTAAGTTCTATCCTACTTGACCATATTCCAGCACTTTATCCAAAAATCATTTTAGGATCCCGTTTCAAATCGGTTAAGGAATAGTCAAATTCCGTCCTACTCGGCTGTATTCCAGAACTTTATCCAAAAATCATTTTAGAATCGCGTTTCCATCGCACAAGTCAAATTGGTCTAAAATCATACTTTTTCGTCAATTTTCGAATAATTGATTAATAGTTTCCGATTAACCGGACAATCGATTAATCGATTAATTTATTCAGGCCTTACTTCACATAAACAAAATTAAATAAAAAAAAAAAATTGAACTGACAGATCAAAAAAAAACCTAGTACACATTACGCAGTGTATCGCAGTGCGAATGTTCCACACCTATAAACCGTTCATGAGGGTCAACTCGATCCATACTAAGTACACTGATAAGCACTGCCCGCTCCGTGCCAATTATCAAACAGATCCATAATTTACACCCAGCGGTAACTCTAACAGGTGATATTGCAATGTGGATGGATTGAAATTGAAGATTAATCGAATTCACTATATTTACAGGAGAATTTTCGAGTAATGCTGGATCTGGCAAGAATCTCCTTGTACAACAAAAAAAACCAAGTTAATTATCTTAACTAATCCAAATCGTCAGTTTTACCACACCTGCTAACCACCGTCCCCTTGTTGAGTATAATAAATAATCGCATTAATCGCAAAAACAAGAGTGAAAACACCTCACACAAATAAAAAATTGAAAAATTAAAAACAAAATTGAAAGTGAAAATGTTAACACAGAAAAGAAAATCCATATAGTAGTAAAATACAAAAAAATAAAAATAAAGAAAATCATGTGCAACTTTCCATTTCATTCGACCTTTCCATTTCATGTGTTGTTAAACCAAAATCAAATTGATAACAAAAAGAAAAAAAACAAGAAGAAGAAAATTCCTTGTCTGTCTTTTATAATTTTTTTTTTCGTCTTGTATGTCTGCCGTGGTGTTTTTCACATCATTTACCCTTCCTTTTTTTTCTTTTTTTTTTTTGTATTGTCCCACTTTCTTTCGATTTTTTCCATTTTATTTCCTATTTTCTCGTCATCATCAACATCGTTGTGATCATCAACTACAACATCGTCGTCATCATCATCATCATCATCAAAGTGGAAAAACAGAATGAAGCTTTAACTTTTATTTTCAGCATTTTTTTTTTTGTGTATTTGATTTTCATTCACCGTATGCCAAGAAGGAAAATAAAGCAAAAAAAAAAAATGTTTGCTTCTTTATTTTTGTATTTTTTATTTCGGTATACATACTCGTATGTATTACTTTGGGGTGTTTATAACGAAAAAAAAAAATCGAAATGGAAGTGGTCGGTTGCTCTGGTGATAATAGTACATGGAGAAAACAAAAAATATGTTTATATATCTTCAAATCGTCTTCATATTGTTCAAATATACTTACACTAGTCTATACATATACATGTATAGTTCGTTTAGAGCGTTCCACCAACAAACAACACAAGACTTGAATTTGTGTTTAAAAAAAAAATGTTGTAAGAATAAATTGAGAAAAATGTTGTCCTTGACATTTTTATTTTCTGCATACAGTTTTTTTTTTAAATTTTCTTAAATTTATCGAAATCAGTAGAAAACGAAATTTAGTCATGTGAGATGTTGTTGTTGAAACTGATTCTCAATCGTTTTTTTTTTTTATTTGTTATCCCTATTTACAAAAAATGTAATATCTATGATAAAAATGGATTAGACTCATGATGATTGTTTGTCTGGGAAGTTTTCACTTTCATCGTCTCTTTGTAATTTTTGTTGCTCTTCATATTTTTTTTTATCCATACAACACACCACTCAGTATTTGAACTTGGAATCCTTTTTATACATGTAGCAAATGTTTTATATATTGAGAAAATGGAAAATATGAGTTCTGTTGAACCCAATAATCTATTGTTGGCAATTTCATCACTATACACAATTTATTTTGTTGGAGAAATACATTAGTTAAACAAAAAGGGGGAAACCGATGGATACCTATGCTGGGTATGTATAAATGAGGTGTTCGATTTTCTTTTCGATTAACAGAAACTCAATAGATTTTTTTTTGTTACGTTGCTAGAAAAGATAATTAATTAATTATAAATAACCTAATTCGTGTTTGATTCATTATGCTGTCTGCTGAAATTTATCGGTGAAGCAAATTGAACCCGCAGTAATCGTTATTTTTAGCTTTGTTTAAATGGTTTCGCTTTTCATACTATAAGACTAACTAGTTTATTTGATAATACGAACTATAAACTAACTAAATAATAATTATTTCTTTTAATTAATAATATAAACCCTTTTATTTGTTTTTTTTGCAGGTAAGTCGACAAGATATTTAACATTGGCGGTTTGGTCAGTTAGATTTGGACGGGACACCCTTTCCATATAGCTAATTATAAAACACTGAATAAACATACCGTAAGTCAAACAACAGCATTTTATGATTTCCCTTAAATTATATTATAATTAATTGACTTACAAAATTTTTAATTATTCATAAAAGTCAAAGAACCATATCATGTAGTCTCATGTATTATATTATAAACTATTTTTAAAACAAAACAAGTGTGAAATGAACAATAAATTTTCCTAAAAAAATATAATTAATTATATAAGAGTTTTTAACACAATTCTTTAGAAAGCAGGCACTAATCTGTGCACGTATATATGTACATACGAATATATAGTGTTCTGTTTTATGTGTATATACAAACAATACAAAACTTTATAACTACCAAAAAACTGCTACACGAGAGCTGTGAAAAAAACTCATTAATTTAACATTTTCAAATATTATAAAACAAATTTAATTAAAATATTTAATAATAACAAAAAAATCCATTAAAATTAAAATCAAAATATCTCATACTACCTACCCACCATGCTTCTTGCTTCATCACCAAAACATCAACCATCCCAAAACTTTTCTTTTATTTGAAATAAAAAACGCGAAAAATTTTCAATTATTCTTTCTAAGTTTTTCTAAACTACCAAAAATTCTATACACCCCCACATCTGTATATAAATATATAAAAATACTCATACATACACACTTGCTTAGTAGGAAAATAAAATAATTTAATTTAATTAAAATAAACACTTTTCTTTAATATTTTTTGCGCTCAACTATTATGTTATGTATTTTTCCGAATACATACTACTTTGTATATAAACAACCTCACTACTCATCCTTCAGTATAATTTTAACCGGGGGTGATAGATTTTTTTTTTTTTCTTTTTTACTTTAAATAATTTTCCGTTTTTTTCCACATCTTATGGGAGCAAAAAAAAAATTATCAAAACATCATACAGTCGTTATGTACGTACTTAGAATATAGAAAAAAAAATTTTTTTTTTTTTTTTTAAATAAATTTCCCTCAAAAGTTCAATTTCTATTGTATTTCACTAAATATTCATGAAAATAGTAAGTATATCACATATACCAAAATATCGAAAAACTTATCTATGTATGTAATAAAGGGATACACACCAGCTCACTCTTTATACTATATACTTTATATAAATTTAGATCAAGTATCAACAGTACGTTAAACAAGTAAAACAAAAACAAAAAATGAAGATTTTCCTTTCGAAATAAAACAAAAATGAGAAAAACAAAAGGAAAACAATAAGAGATCTCTCACAAAATCAACAAACATGAAACACAAAAAAAAAAAATCTTCTCTACTTTTATGATGCTTTTTTCATTCGCCTGTTTTCTTTAGTGTTTCGGTAGAAAACGAATTGAAAAAAAAAAGAAACAAAAAGAAAAATGGAAAAATGAAAAATTGAAAAAAATAATATTTTCACTTTGCTTCTTCAATATTATTATATACCTACTCAGTGTACTTGAAATTTCACCTGGATTCATAAAATATTTTTGTTGTTATTGTTGTTGTAAAACCAAAAACCTATTCTCATATTTCGACCTTCGTTCAGTAATTTTTGCCTACTGCAAAAAAAAAATGTTTTTTCGTAATTATTTACTAAGTAATTTGGATCATATAACCTATTATTATCTATTTACAAACGCTATTATGTTAATAACGATATTAGTTCAAGAAAGGCTAGTAAACACTACATTTTTAAAAACTAACGAATTTTTGATCTAAATAAAACCTTAAAGTTTCGAAATCATCTTCCATTCACATACCAACATTAACAAAGCTTCATTGCAATGTACGTTGAAACCAATGGCCCTAAAATGAAACCTTGCGGAGGAAATTTAGTATATTGTTTGTGATTTACTTCACCGCCAGTACCAAAATTAAATAATTTTTCTATCAAAATCATACGAACTAACGCAGTCAAATGCTTTTTGCAAATCAATGAATAATAACGCTGTGTCTTTTTCGCTTTCAAGACAATTATATTTTTCTTTTAAATTCAGAAATGCCGAGAATTTGCTACTTTTTGGCAGGAATACATACACTCAGAGGAAAAATAACTTGAAATTAAAAAAAAAACATTTTCGTGTTCCGGCCAACAACGAAAAATTTTGATTCAAAAGTGATCACTTTAAAAACATTCTGCTTTTAAAAAACTGCCGTAAAATAATATGTAACTGTTTATTTTTAAAATTAAAAATGTATGTTTTTATTATTAATTAGCCACCATTTAAATGTCTTAATATCGTTTTTTTAATTCAAAAATTTAATTTTTAAATTTGAATATTTTTAATATAAATACATTTGCCTTGATATCTAACTTGTGCTTTATGAATTAAAATTGAAATTATATTAATTTAAAATACGTTCGATTCGTTTCAAAAGTACACTGCTTTTGATACTAAATTTTATGTTATTAAAGTTAAAACTTTAATTTATTGAAGGTTCTAATTTTTGATTTAAAATTAGAGCTTGACGAATTTTAAAAAGCAGACTTTTCAATTCTAAATTGTGGCACTTTTGATTTAGGAACACGTTTTACATTCCACATATTGCAAGCGATGTGGTCGTTTAACCACTGCAGCGGCTAAAAAATGTATTTATATTCATTAACCGATCAATAATGAATATTGCATCACGTTATCTTATATTAAAGCTTTCAATTCTATATAATTCAAATAATAAGTTTAGACTTCTCGCCAAATAATAATTATTTTTTTAAAACGTTTCATTTTCAATTTAGTTGATAGTTTCACTGAATTAAAATTTAAATTTTATATACCAATTATTTTGGAAAAATATGATTTTGCACTTAGATCTGCCATTTTAGAAAGCCATTTTCATGGTCTAATAAAAATTAGGAAATTTCTAAACCAGCCAAATTTAATCGATAATGTTCAATGCGGATTTGTTCTAGAATAGATTTCTACAAGAATTGTTAAATGCTTCCAATTATTATTTCCAATTATGCTCAACGGATTCATCAACCTCAATAATATCTGCACCGGCTTCCCCAATTATTGAGCAAGATAACCGTTGTTTCTTCTCGCCGCTCGTTTACATATCTAAAATATAATCTTTCCTTCGGATTAGTTTTGCCTTGTCTCGGAATAAAGTAAAAAAAAAAGAAAAAATTGAAGTAATCTTACATTTGCGTTTTTTTCTTATGGGGATGTAGCACCAATTTCTTCGATAATATTGGGGAAATCGAACGGTCGTAGATCACTACACAAAATTTCCTCAATAATTATGGATATAGACAGATTAGTTTTACACCCGTAGATAATTGCCCTATTACCCAATATCCTAAACACAAAGAAAATTTCAATAAATATAACACATTACAACTATTACAGAAGAGGTTCTGCGGATACTGAACCATATGACCATTGCATACCACGTGATAGCTTATTCAAAATTAATTCAAATTTGATAAAAAGTAATCATGTACAACTGTTTTAATTTTTTTGAAAGACTTTGGTCGTAATAAACTAGAGTTAATAAGAGTCACTATTGTAGTGTTTTTTTATTCGCTCCGGATAGCTGCTATCGAGATTCGAGAGCCGTCATTTTTCTACGCCTAAATTTAAATTTGACGCGCAATTTATTGGTGAACTAAACTTATTTAACATTAAACTATCATTTTTAATTCAATTGTTTACCAAAAACTTCATATACAAAATATTTGGCTCTACCTATTTATACGGAGCGCTATCGGGAGCCATTTTTTTTTATATGACGGCTCTCGATAGCAGCTATCCGGAGCGAATAAAAAAACGCAGCTTATAATAAGTTTGGTTCGTTAAAGTTTCATTATCTATAGCGCTAGCCAGGCATCCAGGATAAAACTGTTAAAACCAAAAACCGACATTTATCTAAAGAAGCTATCACTACTGGTTACTATACTGGTCGTGTTTGGAATACCCTGTATTTATTTTTTGTTTGTGTTAGGTTTTTAAAACAAAATTTACCTTTTTCACTGTGGTGCAAGGAGAATTCTCCAATTTTCCTTTTGCAGAAATAATACAAGTTTCCTTCACACGAGCATGGTAAATGAAAAATTAAAGTGTGAGTAAATTCTCGAATAGAGAAAATTTCATTTTGAAAATCTCAAAACGCATAGTGCTCAATAATCGCTCCATAAGTGAATTCGGAAGCGCTTGCTTTTAGGGCCAACATTTAGATTCGACTATTTGCGTTGTATGGTTTTTGAAATGCATAAGAAGGAAAAGGAAAAGAATATACTTCATTTCAACTTAATTGTGTCTACGAAGGGAGATACGGAAGTTTCAGGCGAAATTAACCAACCCTAAATTTAGGTCTTTTATTTTCAATTGTGCCTTACGAGTATATTTGAATATATAAAATAAACATCGAAAGGCACAGTAAAGGCTGATTCCATAATAGTGCCTTGGGTTTTTAGACTTATATAATATAATATTTTTGTTAGTTACCAGTAGAGGACTTTGTTGGCGTGATTGAGTAGTTTTTGTTTTTGATGTTGACGGTTTTGGCGATACATTTGAAACTTCCTCTTTTGAGTTTTTATTAAACCACTCGTTTACCAAAGAATTCACGGACAGGGTAGTATGATCAATATCAAACTACAAAGAAAAATGATTGATTAATGTTCAAACACATACATACATATGTGCCCATAATTATGAAAGTGGTCTAAGTCATATATTTCTTGTTTCGAGATATTTAATGAATTGCGTTTGAACGAATTAAAAAATATTTGTATATTATGCGATTGATGGAAATTTATTATGAATAACAAATTTTGTATGAATTTCATACGAAAATGTTGTTTTTAAAGCACTTAGACCATTTTCAAAATTAATTGAATGTTTTATAAATGACTTAAAGCAATAAGAACTATGAGTTTTATTTGAAACAATAACTTTAATGAAATAATTCATGAACATTTATTAATTATTTTTAAAAAGTAATCCATTTTTATCATTTTTTCTAGTTTTTAAAATTCTTAAAATGTTCCTGATAAACTAGAGGGATGTATGGTAGTAAACACATAATATCTTATTTATGTTTTCTTCCGTTACTGGTCTAGGGGTGGTGTATAATGGAAGTAATTTAATATTTTCGTATATTTTTGGTCTTCCTTTTTTAGGTGAAAGATCCAAAACGTGGAATTTAGAATCATCTAAAGAAGTTTTATAGAACATTTTATAAGGTTCATTTTTCAATAATCCCATCCATTGAATTTTCAGCCAAGAGACAGATTCGCCCGCGGTATTTTTTACTCTTCTTGTTATTGATTCTTCTAGTGACTTCGTTGAAATAAAATCCGGCTGCGACATTCGTTCTATCGAAAATGGATTTCTACTTCTACACTTTTCTATCAATTCATAATAATGCTCAGGGTTGTATAAGTAAGTTGTCTTTTTTATTTTCAATTCTATCAAACTGAAATCACGGTCATTCGGTAGAAAGGAATAACCCGATACCAAAAATTTGTGGTCTACCGTTTCAATATTATTATTATTTGACTGAGAACAGGCATCACTATAAGCTATTACGTGTTTTTGATTAGTTATAATATCCTCCATATGCGCTAAAATGCATGATGCTACTTGCTGTGCACTGTGTCATTATGGAAATTATGGAAACCCAAGTTGTATACGTACATATTTTGCTTATAATAGGCTAACGAAACAGACAGTTTAGGGTACGGAGGTGCTTTTTGAAAATCAAATGAGAATCCATAGTATTCGCTGGAATTTTCTTTTGTTTTTTTCTGGTCCTCTGAAAGACAGTTCCTAGCTCGTTCGGCATTTTGAAAATATACATCATGACTTCCTCTAAGATGTAATTTTTCTTCCTCATTATTGCATGATTCGATTTTTCCATTCAGTAAATCGCATTTTTGGCATGTGTCTTTTGGAGGAGCATGGAAATTAAGGTTAAATTCAGTATTAAATATTTTCCTGTAGATCCATTCCTTAACAATGGGTTGGTTATTTTCCTCACATTTCTCTACGTAAAGGCTATACATTTTACGAATATCTAGGTCAGAACTCAAATATTTTCGACCAGGAGTGTGACGAGCTCTGGTGTAGTGGCTCTCATATGCTGGGAAACTTAAAATATGTTCTCGTACAGCTTTTATCTTAATTTCATCTGTTTTTCGTGAAGATCCAGGCATCTTCCCACGATGATCAGTTCCAGGTGTTTCAGCATTGAAAGCACGAGTTAACCGCCCTACAGAAATTTTATAGGTGTCTAAAAAAAAGTTCCTGCAAACCGACACAACTTCTGACTTATTATTTTTTGACAGAAAATACTTGTAGCTGCATTTTCTCATAGGTCTTTCAAAAGTTCTGGGCCGTCTTTGTTTTATTAATCGTTGATGAACTGCTGTACACAGATATAGATTCTGGGTTTCAAAATCTTTTAGTTTCTAGAAATTATCAAAATTAGATTTTCTTTCATTATATTCTACGGGATCTAAACATTTTTTTGAGCAAAAGCAATCCTTATTTTCAAACATTTTTTGAACTCACAAGTTTTGATTTTTTTGTCGTGTATTCTTCGCCATGATTTCTCTTAATTAATCTGATATTTTGTGCGTAACTATCTTCATTTCTTGCCCGTTTTCTTTTCTTATCTTTTTCTATCTGCACCATTTCTGGGGTTACTAAATTTACAGTGAAGCCTTGGTATGATTCATCTGAAGATGATAATTGTCTTATTCTTTTCCATTTCTTGGAAGTATACGACGTGGTCATATAATATCTGCAGATCACATCATAATAATATTATCCGAATAATAATTAATATATTCACATAATAAGTACGTTGCCATTAACTTACCTGACCGCTATCTATAGTGCTAAAATATCTAAATTATTTGCCACCAATTATTAGTTCCGAAGAGCCCAACTGAATTATATTGTGACATAAACCGGAATGAATTGATGTTTTCGTTATCATGTAGAGTCCTATGTTCTACTCCCCTTTAAGTTAAGAAAAATAAACAATAATTTCTGCTTTTAAGTGGTGATTTAGAAAATAAAGCAATATGATTGTACATACCGATTAATTTATGATGCTTAAAAATTAATCACAATAAATATAATTTTTAATTCTCTTGTAAACTCGATCAAATCAAGATCTAAATTGTAAACGCGATTGTTGTAAATAATAAAATTATTGATATCAAAATAAAAGTACAACTGGATTATATAACTGGATTTTATATAACTGGATTATATTGATATCAAAATAAAACTTAAAGGGGAGTAAAACCTAGGACTCTACAATTATTTATTTTACCAGCTTACTATGTAGTTCAGAAACGCGTCGAAGAGGGCCACGTGCCATTTTCAAGTTATGTTTATATGTAATATCTTGAAATTTATGACTTAAACCACTTTCATAATTAACACTAAATGAATTCCGTATAACGTTGAAATTACGTTCCACTATCTAAAGGTTTATTTTTGACGATATCGTACAAATTACATTAAATACATATAGTTTAAGATAATATGGATGTGAAATAAATGATAAACTTATTTTTTTGAAATTTTTACTTAGACCACTTTCATAATTATGGATACATATGTATGTGTGTTAAATAATGATTTAAAAAAAAATAAATTATTATCTTTCTCTTTCTCCACACCAACAGCTTTTCCCTGAATTCAGCTCGCAGCCCAAAAGATTTAATTGCTCCGTTAATTTTTTCGTTCGATAAGTACGGCAAACTGTGATAAGTGATGTCATTCGCTACAAATTATGTGACAAGTTACAAATGTTAATTGGAAATTAATTGTGTGAAAAATTTCAATATCTGAAACATTGTAAAAGTGTTTATTTACATTTAAGATGCGCTAAAATTGGTACCAAATCGAATTCCAGTATACATTTCATGGATAATAGAAAGTAATCGTCATATAAACGTGACCCACAACAAACCGGTGATCGATTTTAAAATAAGACATACACTAAAATCATGTGTACTGTATTTTCGAAGCTCAATGACAGGCCATCGCAGAGATTGTTCCCTGGATCTGAGTATGTCATCACATTGGTATGTATCAATATGATCTCAAGAATAACAGTGCGGAGTAAAAGAGAAGGCAGAGAGAACACAACGCGCGCTAAAAAAGTTATAGAATGACCTTGGCGAGGTCCTTCAAGGTCAATACCAAGATCAAATAAATACCACAATTTGATAAATTTGTTTTAAACCTTCTGTATGTTTACCAACGCCTCAGATCAAAAATATTTTCCAATTTTAATTCTATTTATTCAGTGAAATAAAGTCGCCAATTTCAACCTCCTCTCCTCCTGTCCTTTCAGAAATATTAATAGAAATCTTTATGTGCCAATATATTAATTGGCTGGTACAGTTATTTTTATTATTAATATTTATCCCTAAATACAGCAAATAACATTCCTGAATCCATCTCTCAGCTCGTAGCACTCTTCGTTCTCAAATTCGAAATAATTTTATTTCTTGGTGACCTTTAGAATTTCTTTTAATTACACTGCTCTATCCTTCCTGCTTGAAGCAGACAGCATAAAGCAGATTACACACAGAATTTTAACATTTGCGGTAGTAAGTTAAACGTCCAACGTCGTTTAATTTGTCATTAATAAATAGCTAAACTTACGGTTACATGGCAGTCACAATGTCGTGTGTCCTATTTAAATTTGCTCGAAAGATTTGTCTTCGCCTTAAAATTAACTAAATATGGTTGGCTTCTTAAAAAAGTTCGAAGATTTTAATGTTAATATTAAGACTTATAAGAGTAGAAAATATATTTATTTTTAGTAAATTTCCATTAAAGTTTTATATGAAAGTTAGCCTTTGAATCGCTTATGAAAATATAAGCACACGTAGCAGAATTGCTGAAGTGCTAAATACCGGAAAAATTCCGTGGGAAGGAAGACGTACCTGTAAAAATTCAATATGAATTACTTACAGATATTTTTGGCATAACATAACCAAATGTAACCCCGTTCGAGAATATTTTTTTATCGCACCAAAATTGAAACACTCAAATACATTCAAAATCTCAACATGTCCGGAATAATGTTAACCATTAGCGTGAGTGAGAAATTATTCCCCTAAGTCGGCCGTTTTACTTGACCGCTGAAAGCAACTATAATAGGTACGCACCTAAGTATCTCGAAGATAAGGGATTATATAGAAAATGTGCTTCAGAATAAAATTGCTGGTGATGTTCTGGGGGAATCACGACTAAATTACCAGATTTCGACTTATCAAGTTAAAATTTCTTTTGTTTAATACTAAAAAAAAAACTCAGTTCAGCTTGAAATGATCTAGGTGTCAGTTAAACTTCAAGGTCATTCAAAATAAATTAAAAGTTATCAAAGCCTCTTCAAGTCTAAATAATTTGGTCCTAGAATCTTCTTTTAGTGTAATGCGTAATTTTTAATTCATACACGGTAATGAAACATTTGAAGTGTTCTCCAGAAAAATAAGTTTGTAGCCAACTAATAAAATATCAGATGAATTTCTATTCACAAATCAGTAAGAAAACCCTGAAGCAAACCAAAACAGTATCTTAAAAGTTTCAGAAGTAAGTAATAAACAAATTTCCTTCCTTCACAACATTAGGGTTAGAGAAAATACGCAAAGTTTCGCGTATAATTGATATTGAAAGCCATTAAACAACGTTACTATGCGGTATCATCCGTGATATAAAAATTTATGAACAAAGAACTAGATCGAATGCTGCCTTTTCGGGTGCGACCATAATCCTGGTGCGGAAGAGCATTGGCCAAAACAGTATCCGTTTGGATGTCCATAAACTAAACAAAGAAGGATGCTTGCCCTTTGCCCTTAATCGATGGATTGCTGAATCGGCTGGAATAAATCAAATATAATTCAACAATAGATTAAAAAAATGCCTGCAAGGTTGTTGGAAGCTGGTTTAACAATTAATGTCGAGAAAAGTCATTTCTTGTTGAAGGTAGTGAAATATCTAGGTAATATTGTGGGCCAACGAAACGTACACTTATTTTTTATAAACTACAACATATCAAAGTTTCAAGGAATTCGGTGAATTCGGATTGGAGAGGTTTCCTTGTGAGTAGACTAGACTAGTCAAAATGATTTTTTTTTTAATTTCTAAATTACGTAAAATATAGTAAAGTTCAGCACAATTGAATCAGCTTGAACAAAATTAGAAAAATTGGGCGGAACCTTCTGGGCATCTCAAGGATCGGCGCTAAAAATTTATTAAACTCATCAAAAATCAGTTAACTTTTAAATTCTGTTAAACACAGCTTCACCACAATTGAATGGCCTTATTCAACGGGACTATAATCTAAAAATTTCCAATTGGAAAAAACTAATTTAACAGTGTAATTTTTCGTTATTAATTTTTACCATTAACTTTATTTTTATGACAAACTCACCTGAAGTGAGTATTATTACTAGGCTTAGGAATTTTAGGTTCTAAAAATCAAAAATATGTTCCTAAAATATATAACCAAAATTGCAAAATATGTGGTAAAATATGTGATTAAAATGAAAAATATGTGGCGAAATTTTGAAAAGAAAACCAAAACTAGACCTTATCTTAAGATGAATTAAATTTACTCATTAACAAAAAAGCATCAAGTGAATACCGTAACGGTTGAGACTAAAATATTCGCGCTATTAAACCAAGTTTTAAAATAAGAAAAACTAAATAACGCTCATATTTTTGCTCACCTCGAATTGTAATTCAAACTCAATTTTTAATTTATGTTGCCATCAAGATTTCAGTTACTGTTTGGAATTCATATTCTTTTATACATCGTGCTGATACTAAATAATTTTGTTGTTTTATTGCAACCATGTTTCGTATTGCAATTTTTACTAATTTTAATTAAAATTTTGTTGTTTGGAATATCAAAATTACACTTCTCAAATCGAGTTTGGAATTTGCCTATTTGTATTCAAAATATCGCAAAATTTCTATCTAATTGCAACCAAAATTTTGGAATCCAAAAACAACATTTTCCAGAATTTGGCCTCCACTAAACATAAAATTTTGCTCAAACCTATTTTATAATTGTAACTTAATCTTTAATTTTTCTCTTGCCAGTCCAATTCGAAATTCAAACTCGACTTTTAAACTAAAACTACTTTACAGTTATGTTTTTCTGTTCAAATTTTTTATACAAATTTAACAAACCTTTTGACGCAAACTAGAATTTTAAATTCTACGACTTGGAATTTTTATTTAATTTGTAAACAAAACATCATAAAATTTCAATTTTGTGTTAATTAAATTTGGAACTCAATTTTTAAATATTCTTTATTTAAATTGCAACCAAATTCTTGCTCAAACTCTCGATTGGATTGAAATTGAATTTTTAGTCCTAACTTTGTTCAAACCTTGTTTTACCCCGTTCTAAACAAAAATTTTACCCGAATAATTTTAACTAAATTTTTAAAATACACTGAAACTGTTATTAAAGGCAGTTCGTATTCCAAACTCAAGTTTTAAGCTAATTTAAGCTCTTGTATTTGCTTAAATAAATAGTAATTTAAACTCTATTGCTAATGTAAGTTTCTACTTAAGATTTTATTCAATTACGGTTTAAAATTGAAATGCTTTTATTATAAAACAAAAACCATTCCGGTTTTAAATAAAAAATTTGTTGAAATCGTGTCTAGAATTTAAACTCAGTCACATAAAGTGCATTAAATATTTTACTAAAATTGTTTCAAAATGTGTTTCTCAAATGCAATATAAAGAAGATAATTTCTACTTAAAATTTAACTCAAACTCTTTATATCGAGTTTAGAATGCAAGCCAATCTTCTCTATTTAAAATTTCGTTATCTTAATCAATTTCTTCTTTGTTGAATGCAGTTGACCAATTTAGACCAGGCTTATGTTCAAAATTCCATTTATTATTTTGTTCAACTTCGAAAACAGTTTGGAACTAAATTTCAGAATACTATCCACATATTAAAAACGAACATTACAATAATCAATTAGTAGAATGCCTAAATATTTGTTAAAACTTTAAATTTCACTCAAGTTTAATTTAATTTCGCATTATAATGTTACTCAAAGTTTATTCAAATCCAGATGGAATTGTAATCTAATTTTATTCTGGATGCATCCAAGGTTTTATTCAAATCCATTAATGTGCAATGTAAACTATATTTCGAGTTGTAACTCAATTTCTATATATAATTTATATCAAAGATTTTATTTGGTTTGGAAAATTTCTAATTCAAATTTCACTCAAAATTTCCGATTCAAATTTCTAAACTAAATTCAAATGAAATTTTGTCGGTTGTTTGAGATCAAATCTTATATTGCAACTCAACTCTTACTAAAATTATGTTTAAATCTAGTTTGGAACAACAAATTTATACTCAAATTTTTGCTCAACACCAATCAGAATGTGCTAATCAATTTCTAATCTAAATTTCCAAATCAATTTTTAACCCAAAGAACACTGTACAACACTTTGTACCATTTAATTCCATGCAAAATGCAGTTTAATCCAGAAGTTACTTTCTATGTTAAATTTCACTCAAAATGTTGTTGGTGTCGTAGTTCGAATTGTAACTCAATTAAAATTGTATCTGTTTAATTTCAGACTGAAAATTTATGGATTTAAAACTTGAGGTTTTTTTAAATCCACTCAATATTTAGTCAAGCACTGGTTGGAGTTTTTATTAAAAGATTGGAATTCAAACTCTATGTATAACTAAATTTCTGCTGAAACCTACGATTAGCTTTTGATTCATATTAAACACAAGATGTTTCTAATTAAATTTTTAAATTTAATTTAAATTCCTACAGAAATTATTTAATTACATTTGGGAATTCAAATCCTAATTCAGATTTTTGCTCGAAATTCTGATAGTATATTCGATATGTTGAAATTCACAAACGTATGTTGACGTTTCTCACGTAAATGGCACTAAATAGTTTATTACTTCTAAATTAAATTTAAAATTTTGCCTAATTTTTCTATATTTAAAATTTCATTCACAATCATTACGTCAAATTCAGAATTGAAGTTAATTTTGTTACCTTTAGAATTTCCTCTAATTTTGGTCAAATGCATCGTGTTTTAATTGTACAAATTGAAAAAGTATAGTATAGTTTGAAGTGATTAGGCTTCCCCAGTTAATTAATTATTAAAATTAAAACTAGTCTCAGCTAATTTTGATTAGTTTCAAACGAAAGTTTGTTTCATATGCGATTACTTTTCTAAAGAGTAGGGTGGCTTAAAAAATAAAACTAATCATAAAACCAACATAAATAAAATCGTATATGATACTGAATAACAGATCTTCTTATGCTAAATATTTGTGTAAAACATTTTAGTTCCCGGAAAAAATTTGAAAATGAAAATTCACGATAAACGAATAAAACCGAGTTAGAAAACGTTAAAAAAACTGAGTGGTTTTATTTTTTTTTTTTTACTAACAAAAGAGAATTTTTTTTTATGCTGTGTATAGTTGTGATGAATCAAATTCACATAAAAAAAAAAACTGAAAATAGGAACGAGATTTACAAAAATAAAAAATTGTGTTGTAGGTGGTTGTGTATTGTTCACAAGAAGAAGATTTTTTTTATTTTCATTTTTTTTCCAGGATAATAATAAATGGGTAATGTAAAAAAGGGAGCTTTATTTATTTATTTATATTATTTTATTTGAGATTATATCAAAATGGTTGAAGTTTTGTTAGAGAAATAATATAATGTACATGTACAACAACAACAAATACAAGCTCGGGAAATGAGAGACGGTTTTAGATAAAAAAAAAAATGATTCCCAAAAAAGTAGTTTTTTTATCGCAGATTTTATTTCGTTGAATTTTTTTTTGTTGTTGTCGCATGTAACGAAAAAAAAGAAAACTTAAAAAAATAAGGTATCTCTCTGAATATAAACGTATTACAAAAGGAAATTTTGTTTTCCTTTGATGATGACAAAAATTGCAAAGAAAGAAAACAGCCGTTTTTGTTATTTTTTTTTTTTTAATACATACCAAGTACCTATATGTATAAAAAGAGAAGAATAAAGATTCTGTGATTTTTGGTACACAAAAAGGAAAAAAATAAATAAGAAAGCAAACGGAAAATACTGGTATTTCAATGATAAAAATCTACTTTCCGATTTTTTTTTGTGTGCGCTCCCCGAAAAAAGGAAATTAATTTTGATGTAATTATAAAATATGTAAATATACGTACAATATACGTATATATATATATACATAGATACCTAGTTTTTTATAGAGAGCTCCAAAAATAGTTATTTTTTGCGGCGAAACCTAATTTAGCTTCTACTTTATATCTACAGCAAAGATATTTTAATTAAATTTTATTTATTTACTTGGCTTAGTTTTTTTTTCTCTGCGTTCCACGTTCCACCAACGAAACATAAAATAACCCTTTTTTAAAATATTCATCACTGATAATAATGTTTTGATAACAACAAATTGTAGTCGAAAGTTGAAAATGAATTATAGAGGTAAGCTTTTTTTATGTACCATTACAGTTTTTTTTTTTTGTTTTTTTGTTTTTCATTTGCCTTTTGGTGAGAACACGCGAGGTGAAAAATGTTCTGCTCATTTTCCAACGCACAAAAAAAGCTTACGTAAAATACACTACTATACATGCTTATAGTTTTCCAAGTTTACTTAGAACATACACACACACATATTACATATATACAATACTTATACAATACTAACAAAAGGAAAATTTATGTTTTGTTAAAAATACACAAAAAAAAAAAATCTTTGTTTGTTTAGTTAGAGCAAAAGAAGGTTAGAAAAATAGACGTTGCGTATGTACACGCGTAACGAAAGCACGAGGAAAAATGTTGCTGTTATATTAGAAAATATGAGATATATTTTTTCCTATTACTTTTAATTTTTTATTACAACATAAATCATAATTTAAATTATACTAAAAAATGTATTATAAAAGCACTATTTCATAAGTATATGCTTATGGGTGATAAATTTGATTTATATCGAAAGGATAATAAAATTATGAGTTATATACGCGTATGTATAAAATAAATCGACTTTTCTGTTCAATTTTTGTAATACTTTACAGCAAAGCTTGAACTATTCCGGCCACCAAAAGATCACCGTACCTGAGTTCTTATAGGTCTTCCCTATAAGTACCATATTTCGTATCCTATTTTACGTAAAGATTTTTTGGTATTAAGAATAAGAAAATTTTAATTTCCCTTTTGAAACTTTATATAAACCAACACCACCACCCAACAAAAAAAAATCCACTATTTTCACCCAGTACACAATAATAACGAGCCGAAAAAATAATATAATAGTGCGTGTATTAGTTTTTATTAGTATATCGTTATATTATTTTTAACGAGATGGTTGCTGGATTATTATTTTTTGTAACATTTTCTTATTCTTTAAGATTTTAAGCAAAAAGGAAAAACAGAAAAATTAAAAAAAAAAATTAACGAGGGAGTTTATTGTAGTCGATATTTACTATATACACTTGTATAATGTACATATCTACATAGAATAATATGTATCTAAGTATGTTTTCGAAACGCGGTTGTACATAAAATGTATATAGACGTACACAAATTTCTATAGTTTGCTCATTTTATTATTATTATTTTTGTGTTTTTTTTTTTTTTTTTTTTTTTTTTTCAAAATATTTTTAATTTAAAATAATGATAATAGAAAACATTTTTTCGAAGAGAAAAAATCAGAAATATTTCCATTTAGTTTCGAGGGGGTGGTTAGTATGTACACTATATTTGTACATTATGTAGATTATAATATTATAAAAAAAACTTAAAGAGAAAACTAATTTGGAAATATTAACTATTTATAAGAAATGGGGTGGGAGTTTTTTGTACAAAAAATACTGTTATTGATTTTATTAATTAACGCGATAAAAAATTTTCCATTTTTTAGTTATACAGCAGCAGGCTCATTAGACCAATCGATTAAATGCATATCTCAATCTAAGTATAGTTGAATGTATATATTTTAATTGTTATATTACGAATAAGAAAAAGATCATTGAAGAACTTCAAAATTTGCATTGATCGAACCTCAACCGATGTGAAACAAGACAAAATTACAATTTAGAATTTTTCTATGTTTTACTACTTTCGAAAATATTGAATTCTCCGAGTATTAAGGCGGTATTTTATTCACGTTACGGTGGATTCCCTATTTTATTTACTGAAATAGTTTGATAGCATTTTAATAAAGCCCCTTCACTTCAACTAAGGAATGTTTGAATTAGTAAATTTAGTTAGTAGCAATAGTTAGTGTATAAAACAATAAATTGAGATAAGGAACCTTTCTATACGATATTGACAATGATTTCTCTAATGAGTTTCTTGAAAGCAAATGTGTTTATTTCGTTTTTAACAGTTGCCAATTATGCGATCCCATTCCTAAAGCAAAGAATTCAATAGGAAAGTATGAGCAGTTGTTTGCAATGTTTTATTTTATTATAAATAATTTTAATAAGATTCTTTAGGCTTTTTATAGACAAAATATATTAAAATTAATGGCATTCACATCATTTTCGACTTTTTAATCAGAAAAAATGAAGAGGCCAATCATTTATAAATATATCTACCAAAATAAAGTAGAAATATCAAAATCCCCCTCCCCCCCGTACTTTAACCCGAAGTCTAACTTCATACATTACGTATGAGGCAAGAACGCATTGACTTAGCGAATTAAATAATTCACCAAATCAAAAAACTCAAGGAAAACTCTCATTTCTGTGTGTTTTATGGCCAAACAAATAATAGAAGTGTCTGATTAAATCAATAAGATTCTTTCGGCTTTTTATAGATAAAATTTGGGATTTTGATATTTCTACTTATTTTTTGTAGATATATTTATAAATGATTGGCCTCTTCTTTTTTCTGATTAACAAGTCGAAAATGTTGTGAATGCCATTATTTTTAATATATTTTGTCTATAAAAAGCCGAAAGAATCTTATTGATTTAATACAGACAAACATTCTCTTTCTATTATTTGTGTGGGCCAAGAATCCGTTCTTGTCTCATACGTAAATGTATGAAGTTGGAATTGTATTTTTGTGGTTTGGTCGTAGCTACCTGACGAAGAGACCGAACTTTTTGTTTGTATGAGCTTGTCAGTACGAAACCAAACTACCACAGAGAAAGCTTAAGGAAAGTTTTCATTTTTTGCAGTCGATACATGCCATTATTTTTAATATATTTTGTCAGACAAACATTTTATTTCTATAAATAATTATATATATTACTAAAATTAATCCAATTCGATTTATTTGATATAACGATAGATACACAGGATGATTTTGGAATAGTAAATTGGTCGAATAACACGAAGGAAGTTTGTGTATATATTTGAGCGCTCTTTTTTGAAGAATAAATAATTGCCTGATTTTATAGTCTGCACTTCCGCTCCAAATTGGGTTCAGATTCAGCGGTTTATTAGCAATAATGTGGGCCAATTTTTTTAATGTAAATATATATGGAATAATGGAATTCTTAATTTTGTCTATATGCTTGACCCACTTTAGTTTATGGTCTATTAAGAGACCTAATACCCTTTCAATAAGTTCCCCTTTATAAAGTAATACATGGTCACTATCGAATATTCGAAAATTTATGCGAGTCCTATTAAATATCACATATTTAGTTTTTTTTAAGCATTTAATGATAGTAAGTTTGCATCAAACCATTCTTGAATTTTGTCCAGATCAACTTGCATATTTCTATGAAGATCTACCAAACTCTCACAACTGTATTTAACTATTGCATCATCGGCATATAACTGAATTTCACCAGATAAGTTTAGTTCACTAAGGCCATTAATAAATATGTTGAACAGTAGAGGTCTAAGTATTGATCCCTGCGGAACTCTCCTACAAATTTTTTGAGGTGGGCTTAGTTTATCATCAATAGGTACTACTTGGAACCTATTCTCTAGATAATTTCTAAATAGAGAAGAGAAAGAACAAACAAGCGACAAAAACCCGTATTGCCTAACTGAAAGGAAATTATTAGCTTCAATAAACTCTGCCAATCTGGAATTAATGACAGTCTCATAAATTTTTGATATAGAGTTCAGTATGGATATCGGATGATAATTTTCAGCTTGAGTTGTACTTCCGCTTTTAAAAACGGGGATAATCTTTGCCAATTTTGATGAATCAGCAATAGGTTGACAGTCTGTGGCTATTGAATTAGATGCTGTATTGCTGTACAAATTATTACCAACACTAACAAAATGGGCCCCAAACATCGATGCCACTTCAAACTGGTCAGAAATTAAGTCATTTCTATTTTCCAAGTACATTGTAGAAATACCACTTCCTTAATAACACTCCAACATTTTTTGGAATTATTGAAAGAATTCACAAACTTGTTGCCAGAAAAGGAAAACTTTGAGTTGCGAATTTTCGCAGCTACAAATTTCTTATACTGTCTATGCTGACTGCTGACATATTCACTATTTGGAAATTTTCGTGACAATTTATAAAATGATTTTTAATTTTTAATTAAGGATACAATTTCGCTCGTCATCTACGGCTGTCGTGCTTTGTTATTAACTAAGGAAATCCTACTTTTATTAATTGAAATAACTCTGCTTAGTTCTGATGTTAACTGAAAGTCTCCCATAATTAAGAATCTCAAAGCTAGTTTGAGTTTAATGTTTTTGATGACTAACTTGGATATTGAGGGATAATAATTTATGATCTCCACAACCTTCATTAGCAAGATCCTTAACACCTAATTTGTAATGAATATCTACGACATCTGTGATAATGTGGTCAATAATAGTGCCAATGCTGTTTGAGTCACTTGTAGAAAAAGAGGGATCTACACCACATCGAAAGCCAATTTTTCGGATTTCGGCGACCCCAAAATGTAAAAATCTCAAGGCAGAAAATTTTCATGATTACTGAACTTCATTTTACTAAGTAAAATAAAAGGAAAATATATCCTTTTAGTCGTAAATGATGTTTATGAAAGAAACGGAGAGAAATTGACATGCTGAAATTCTGTTGTTTCTTAATTAAAAATTCTTCAATGTGTTGACGTTTGATCTAAAAAGCTGTAATTATTGAATCGTCTTTCACTCATAATCTAATGCCCATTTACTTATTTTGCACTAATTACTGACTCACTACATGTAAATTTATTATTCACTAAATATATTGTGTAACCATTATTCAAACATTACTCATTCAGTTTTCTCTCATTATTCATGATTATTCAATGAATATTTACTCATTATTCACAAATTATTCCTTATTATCCTCTCTTTATTCCACAAAACATTCAGTCAAACATATTTCACTGATTATTCACCCTTTATTCATGATGAATGATAAATTCACTCATTACTCACACATTATTCTCACATTATGCAGTTGTGCAGTTGTTATTCACTCATTATTCATTCAATTTTCACTCATTATTCACCGAGATTATAAATTTATTTGTTTTTCGTAGAAAAGTCTTACGGCTAAAGAACATTACGGCTCGTAAATGGCATTGATGGAATAAGACTGAAATAGAGAATTCTTACAAGTGTGGACAATAACTAATTATTCACTCAATTAACGTTAACTCAATTACAAGTAGCAGTATGTAATAGATGGGCTGAAAAGTTTCCTGTAATCACACATAGATGGCACTGTAATGAGTTATCATTATTAAATTTCGGAAATAGTATCTTTTATTAGGCGGCATTGGCCGACTCTACTCCATCCTATGGAACTGTCCTTTTTTGGATACGTGGATTTAAACGTGGTCACACAAGGGTTTTTGATAATTTTTTTTTTTTTTTTTTCCCTTTATTTAATATTACAACTGATTTACAAATCATTTAGTAATTTATCTTTCTTAAATGAAGATTCACATTTGACGGGCAGTAGCCCAATGGTTACTCCCGTTTGAATTTACATAGTAATTATTTTTCTCTATCCGAATTAAATACAACTGCCCAATTCCAAAGGTTTCTGCCTTTGAAGTCTTCTTACTGCATTGGTGGTATCCAACAAACTTCGTATGTCTGCATTTTGGTGCCGAGATATCCGCTGAATGTGTTTCTTCGCATGATTTTGTATTTCTTCACTTACATATTCCATGTTTAAGTCCCTATGGAGGTTATCATTTCTAATGTACCATGGTGCGTTTACAATGCCACGCAGCACTTTGTTTTGAAAACATTGAATCATTTGTACATTTGTCTTCTTGGTACAACCCCATGAATACCGTAGGTCCATATTGGTTTAAGTATTTGCTGATATAATAGCAATTTGTTATGTATTGTAAGCTCAGAGTTTCTACCTATTAGCCAATACATTTTCCTATATTTAATGTTCAATTCTTCTTTTTTCTTTTTAACATGCTCTTTCCATCTAAGCTTGCAATCGAGAGTCATGCCGAGGTATTTGGCTGTATTTGCATTTGGAACCGGCCTTGAATTAAGTTTCACTGGAATCCAGTTAGCTTTCTGGTTCGTGAAGTTTACGTGAACCGACTTTGCTTCGTTTAGGCTAATGCGCCATTTCTTTGTCCAACTACTCACTGTGTCGGTTGCTTTTTGAAGTTTGGTCGTTGCTTCTGATATACACTTTCCAGTCGCCAGAATAGCTGTATCGTCTGCAAATGTTGCTATGGTGGCACCTTCTGTATTTGGCATATCTCTGGTGTACAGGATGTACAATATAGGACCCAGTACGCTACCCTGTGGTATGCCTGCTGATATTCTCTTTAGTTCAGAGTACTCTTGGTTAGGGTTTTTGATAATGAAACCCAAAAGAAGTGACAAACCAGAAAGGATTGAAAAATCCATGATATTGCATTGGGTGATCGGTAATAGTAAAATGAAGTTGAGTGAAATTTGTTGAAATTGTAAACATTTTAAAATAAAGTATAAAATATTTTGAATGAACATTTGCATATGAAAAACTTAAGCAGGATGAGTGCCGCGAACAAGTAACCACTTCACAGCAATGTTTAGAAAAAGAAAATTTTGGAAATCGTTGAATGAAGTAAATATATTGTTTTTTATTTCAAAATATAAATATTTTCGATTACTCGAAAAAATTGATTTACTTATAGTACATTTGTTTAATTATTGTGTTTTGTGGTTTCAAAAAGGTCATGTAACTTTTAAACACGAATTTTCTTTTTCGCTTATAATGGAAACTACGGCGGCTCAATTATTTAACAAATTCCATTCGGTATTTGTTCATTATTCATACTGATTATTCACTGAATATTTATACATTATTTATAAATCATACCTTATTATCCACATCTTACTCACTGATGAAGGATGATTGATAAACTCACTCAATATTCAGTGATACATACTATATGTCACTAATAATTCACTTACTATTCAGTTCATATATTATTTACTTACTATTCACTGATTATTCTCTCATTACTCACTGATTATATACTCACTAATTAATCAATATTCTCTCATTATTCGTTCATTATTCACTAAATGAGTAATGGGATCAGTCACCAGTGAATAATGAATAATGATTGATTAATGAATATATTAATGAGTCTTTCATCATTCATCTATAAATAAAGCGTGTATTTTCTGTGAATAATGTGTGAATTATGGTGGTTGGCCTGACGGAAAAAGGTGCCTGACGAGAAATGGTGCCTCAGTTTTTTTCTCTTGCCTTGTCTGTAGTCTCTCTTACGTCGTAAAATTTATACAATTTCTCAAGATCGGTGAATTTATCCTATGTATTGTACATCATCATGTCAACAAATATATCTGGTTGCGGTGCCAAATTAGTCAAATGGAATTGAACGAAACTAGCCTAAATTGTCATATTCAGCCAATTTAACACCTATAGTCAGTTATAAATGCTGACATTGGAAAAAACAAATTATCGTCATATCAAGTTATTATTTGCAAACTTTAATTCGAAATCCTCTTAAAATGCTTTCAAATTTTAGCAATTCTAAAATTGTAGTTCCCTAAAATTTGCAGAGTTGTTCTTATGCTTCATTTAGATGAATGTTTTTTTCCTGTTGTTTTTTAATATCGTGAAACAACAACAAAAACTAAATTTTTGATTAATTTTTGCAAACTAAACGTTTTGTATTTCATCGCTTTTTGAAATTTATGATTTGATAAATATTTCACGTATAAATATCTCGAATAAATTTAATTAAATCTTAATATCTAAATATTATAAGTGAAACAATTTTATTTGCGTGCAGTAAATAATTCAGAAATAAGTTTTTGAATTCACAATCAAAAAAACAACCAAAATTACTACCACAGACATATTTTTGGTTATTTTTTGCCCTACAGTGGCTTTACAATTTGCGAAATATGTAGACATTGCGTTGGTAGAAAACTTGACTAAATTTTATATGAAGTTGGTGTATTTCTGTGGTCAAAAAACAACAACAACTACTGAAAACGGCAAAACAACAGAATTAACAACGAAAAAAACAATCATGTAAATCCTAGGTTAAATAACTATTTTCCCGTTGCCTGATTTACATTCAATCTTCTCGTTCAATTTCAAAAGAATAGAAATCACGAAGAAAAGTACAAATATATTTTATCCTTGTATATAAAAATGAGACGGTCATACATCAAAATTTAATTTTTTCCTTTCAAAATGTTACTTTGATTTTAAAAAAAAAATTGGTTTCAACATGTTGCAACTTGTACGAAAAAAGTAACAATAAACATTTAAATCATTATCATACCTACAATAAAAATACAAATCTCGATAGCTAATTCAAATTTTGTTTTAAGTTTTTCTCATTAGAATGCAAGATACAAATCGTATTAGAACGATCGGGTTGTTGTGTTCTGTTGTGATAATTTTATTTTGGTTATATATTTATTTCATAATAGTTTAATGTGTAATTACCGTTTTAATTATATAAATTACATGTGGTAAGTGCGATTTGATTAAGATTATCAAAGAACAATAAAAAATTATTCGTTTATTTTGCCTGTTTCAATTTTCATGTTAAAATAAAACAATGTCGCTGTCAATAAAATAAATAAATTAGTTCACTTGATTCAAGATGCAAAACAATTCTTAATTTATGAATACGGTTGCAGATTTTCGTGTACTTTCGTTGTTATCATAATGTGACACACTTTACATTAAATATAATTCTGTAAGTACGAGCACGATTTAATTATATTATGCTGCGTTGTGTTCAAAATTGTGTTGCGTTACGTGCTGCACTCGTCTGTATGTTATGTTATGTAAATACATTGTTGTAATGTTGTTCGCCATAACTTAAATCGTTTTAGTTAAGAATGTTAAGAACGTATGAGCTACACTTCTCGGTCGTTTACCTATTTTGAATGGCGACATATTTTGAATTTCCACAACAATGTCTCTAAATTCGAAAATATTTCATAATTTTCATTCGACGTTCCAAAAGACTGTAGCACCAGAAAACTTAAATATAAATATAAATATTAATGACTTTCTAACTTCTTAATTTTTTATTATATCGATATTATGATTAATATTAACTACCCTATTCCCTTAGTCATAGTCGCCAAGATCACAACATTGTCTCTCAACTCTGGTACTCACTACTCTAACCCCTACATACATTTCCAATTATTTTATTATTAGGATTCGTTAAGAACTTCACGTATCAACATCGACGGGTCCCCAAGATAGGGGTATTAGGTTAATAAAAATACAATTTGACTAAAATAATCCAACTTAGTACAGAAGGAACTACCATTGACATTTTCAAAGTACCTACAAAAAATTTGTAAAATAAATAAAAAAAAATTAATTTATAATTAAAGAGTTTAAATTATAATTTACGTAATTTTTAATTTTTATGTTTTATTTCTTTGATTTATCTAAAAACAAAATCAAAAATCAGTGAGAAATCAAGACTGACTGTATTAATACCGACACGACGAATTCGTGGCGCCACTAGCAAACCCTTACTCTATAAATGCAATTATAGTTGATCGTGCTTAGGTACTCTAGTCTGTCAATGGCAATATTGGATCTTTTATGAACGAGTAATAGAATTGCCGGAAGACATGGAACGGAGTCTGTCACTGAAGTGCCAAGATGTCAGTTTTTTGTGAATGAAATAATTTTTCTGCAATCCATTTAAAATAAATTCAAATCACATTTATCTATTTTAATTACAATAAAATCTCGGTATAAAAAAGCCAAAAGGACTGGATAAATTTAGTCGCTTTATTGGAATTTGGTATAAAAATTAGGAAAATTTACAATTTTCTTATTTTACTTCAACTAAATTTCCATGTTAGCGAATGGAAATTCGTATCAAATTTCGTTAAACTGTGGCACTATTCTGTTTTTCCCGGAGAAATGCGAATTGGGAAGAATTGATTTATTGCGACTTTTTAGTGTATTTTGGTTTTCTTTTTTTCAAAGCACACTAAGCGACTGGTATTTTGTTCATGAATTAGTCTGGAAAGCCAGAACATTTCGACGTAGAAAAACCAGCACAGTTTTTAAGTCTGTTAAGTTTGATAGCGACTGAAGTTTCAAGCCTTGATACATTATTTCAATGTGCGGCAACTAGTTCATTAAACATGAAAAGCCAGATACTAGATTTCAATAGAATTGTTGCATAAACGCATCAGTTCCATTTGGGGCAGGGATGGAGTTTCTTAAATAAGACAAAGCCAGAGTTCAATAAATATTGCGGGCACTACTAATGATATTTTGGTTCATAAACACAAACCATAAATCAAACGACTACGTTTGCCAAATAGAAGTTGTTTTTTTTTAATAATCCAGGCTTTAGTATATTTCCAGCACCAAGGGGAACACGTTTTTCAATGAAATTTAGTGAAATTTTATATGTTAGTTATTAAGTCTATTGTATTATTCGACACCTTAAATCAAAAATTAAATTTGCCAAATTTAGTTTTATATACCTAGCTTCAAATGGAACAATCACATTTGTTGATAGATTTTGTGAAATTTTTATCTGAAATATTTTGCAAATTCTGTAAATAGTTTCAATTGTAAAATCTAAGGTTGGGCTGGGATCAAAATTTTTAAAATAAAACTTGGCCTAGCGGGAAGAAATATTTTGAAACACACAACAAATTTGTCGATGCATTTTAGTGAACTTTAATATCGGAGATTTAAAGCCAACGAAAAAAAAATCTTCTATAAAAAGTTCTCAACCTTAAATAGATTAAACGTTATGAACGTCTTTTGGGCTGTAGTTTCCGCAGTAGTTTCAAAAACCAGAACATGTCAGGAGAAACCTGGACGCCCGGTAAATATATACATACATATACAAACACATCTTCTCCGTTATATTCCAGAAATGTACTTCTTTTTATAAAATGGTATCTGGCAACCCTAGTCTCCTGTTACGAACGATTCGAGATGGTTAACGATATCATTCTTCAAATCGGGTCCAAGTGCCAATCAAAATTTCTGAAGATTCCACATTCTGGAAACTTGCTGGGAATTCCACATTCTGGAAAATTTTCAACTGAGCTTCCTGATAATTTGACGTTCAAGATTATTAATACGAATTTTGAATTATAAAAATAATTTTTAATTACCGCATTATAAATTTCATTTCATCGCATTTGTGACAAATCGCAGTTTATCAGTAGCCTCATTTTAATTTGTTTTCCTCTCTAGACTCGCTTATGCTACTTTTATGATCGATAATATAGGCCGCATTTCTTGACGCACAGTGATCTGGATCAGATCAAAGTTTATATTGAAAGCAACAAAAAAATTTAACAAATTATTGCTTTTGGATTAAAACATCGATCCGAGTACTTGTTTTTTATTGCTTGTCGTTTCATCAAACATGATCTGTTCCGGATCAAATCAAACGTCAAGAAATGCGGCTAATGTCTCAAGAAAATTGGATATCAAGTCGAGATTGTAAATTTATGGTTAAGGGCAATTGAATATTCAATAAATTCAAATTATTGTTTTAACTCCATTAGGGTTTTAATACAAAAACAAAACCTTTTCAAACACACTTTCAAATTATCTATCAATTATTCAATTTTTTTAGTTTTTCCAATTTGTTGGCAGTTATTTCGTCTCAAACAGTTTTACTGGCTCAGATTAAAACATGATTTCGACACGCTCGGTCGAGACAAAATGAAAAAAAGTGTTACAATATTTTATTGTACATCAAACTTATTTCCAGCTAGCAAATATTACCTCAAACCTGACCAAACAGCCAAAAGAAAAAAAAATGGTTTTAGACGTCTAACTTGAAGTAAATATAAATTATTTTTATTTAAATTAACTTATCCATATTTAATATTTAAAGGACTGTGCTACCCAAAATTTATTTTAATTTGACAGCTAAAACAGTAATAAATGAGCGCGCGCTTATGCTAGAAAATAGCATACAAGATGTTATTTCGAAAATTATTATGAAATAAAAAATTTCAGAATTTTCAGGAAATCTTAAACTGTTTCAAATTCACATTTAATCAAGATTAATCTACATTTGTTGTACAACGCGCCTGTAAGCTAAAGATATTAAGCAAAGATTAACAACCAACATAAAACCAATTCTTGGAGTTTTTCAGAAGGTAATTTTGAATAGAGGAAAACGAGATAAAGAAAGCTGCTATACTAAAAAAAAATTTGAATCGGAAAGCTCACCATATTGGGTTTAGGCTGAACATGATATCACGATCATGCAAAGCAATCATATTTGGAGAGTCGGAAATTTTCAAGCACTAGTGGATGTTTTTACTTGAATATTGAGTTTTTAACATTTTCTAACCCTGTTTGACTTACAATTTTACAATTTTTCCCTTCTATTTTCAACACCTTCAAACTGATGTTCACGAAAACTTGACATTTGGAACAAAAGGATCGTTTTGCCCTAAATCGGCACAAAAAAAAAGGGAAATGAAATATAAATCAAATGATTCAAATTTTTTGTAATTTTCTAAAAAAGAAAATGGTATAATTAATTTGTTTGTTGTTGTTACTGCTACATTGCTGCTTTATAGTCTTTGGAATAAAACTGAAAATCAATTAGTTCTCGTCTCCAGCTTATATATTATAAAAAAAATGGTCGAATTAATTTTTCTTCCCCAAAAGGACTCTTAAGAGATTCCGTTTTTTTCTAAATACATATTTAATTTATATAAAATTTAAAAAAAAAACGAAATAAATCGAGTTCAATTAAAAAAACTTTATTGAATTGAATTCATCTTAATGATAAATTGATTTTTATTTTTCGAAAAAATAAAAAAATCCTATTTAGATATTTCTTGTATAGATTAAAAAAGGTATATAGGATTTTCCGTCTTTTTTTTTTCTTCTCTTGTTTAAATAAATTATTACGAAGAATAAAAAATTGTTACCCAGGTAGATATTGTGGAAAATTGTTTCACTTAGTACCTGGGTGTACAATATTTTTCTCCCATTCTAAATATAATTGTATAATTATGATCGATTGGTTAAATATTTTTTTCCGCATAAAACAAGGGAAACAATTCTACAAAGCGGTAAAAATTGGAGAGGCAAAAAATCTCTCAATATTACCTACATAAATAAAATACATCAGCCATACACATCAGCCAAACATGAGGAATATAATTTCAATTTCCCAATTGGAATAAGATTTATGGTAATATCTGAAATGTCTGCGTTTTTTTGATAAAATTATCATTATTTACATAAAAAGTTCAACAACCTCCCACTTTTATATTGTATCACAACGATTTCATAATTTTTTTTTTCATGTTAACCTAATTTTTCCCCCCCCCAAAAAAAAAATAATAAAAATATTTTTGCGCTTTCCGTATACAATTTTCTTCATTTCGGATATAATTAATGATTGATGAACACACAAAAATGTTTGAATGTTTATTCCCGACCTAATAATATCCAAGGTCGGTCATGCCAGACAACATGAAACGCAATGTTGTGTACGAGTAAAAACAACCAGAATTTGGTGGAAAATCAGAAGAGTAAAAATATAATGTGTATGTATGTGTGAAATCATATAACAATCATAATAATAATCAGATCAGACAGACTTTCTCATTCTTATGCGGATTTTTTTTTTTTTTTTTTTTTTTCATTATGTCCTACACGTAAATGTACACACACGTATTATATACTGATCTAAATTTTGCCATACATACTTTTCAAAATCTGAACAGAAAAGACCCGTATTGGTTTGGATAATGCTGAATCATCGTATATTGTTAGAAATGACAAATTACTAATTGATGATTGTGGGTTAGAGAGATGGATAAAGATGAATACACATATTTGTATTTTTATTTTTCGAAATATATAATTTTTATATAAAAAGAAAATTTATTATGTATTTGTATAAAATTCTTGGATAACTCACCGCAACGGTCTGAACAATGTAATGTGGTAATGGTATGTATATAAAAAAATATAGGTTATGTACTATACATTATCGGTTCAGTGATTGGCAACATTTTTTTGTAAATTGTTTTGCTTACGTCAAAAAATGTTACGCAGGTTTATTTATTTTTAAAAATAGATTTGCGATTGATTATTATCTAAGTGAATATTCCTTTATTGCAGAATTCGCTTACCCAAATCTCGGCATTTTAATTTTATTGGTATCATTGTGTGTGTAATCCTAAATTGAAAGGAGATTTATAAATTAAAATTGTTAAATTAGTGGAATAGATGATCTACGATTTCTCTATCGAATCATAATTTTGTATGTTTTGCTAAACGGTTGTTGAATCTCATTCAACAATCAGCTAAGAATCGTATTCTTGTTTTCCGAATCGAATTTCTCTCCTATCGGAATTCGAAGAACATTTAGCATTTAATTATTTTGAGCAAATCTAATATACTGAATGTCGAATATTGTTCTATGTATCTAGATTTCCATTTTAGCTCCATTTTCTCAACAATACAGATCGATTTACTGCTTGTCAAAAAATTGTTTGCTTTCCATTTGCAAGCCTGTAATTTAAATTTGTAAATAGCAAGCTACAAATATTTGTGATTTCATAAAACATTTTAAACATTAGTTAAAAAGAAAATTCGCCAAATTTTGCAACATTTTTAAAATAAATTGAACGCACTTATAAATTTAAATTCAACGGTTTTTATTTTGCGCTATTTTGGTTCTAAGCTTCTTGCAAAACATTTTAGACCTTTTTCAAATAAAATAGGATTTAATTTAAATTCAAAAATGTATAGCCATAATTTCACCCATCCATCTTCAACACATGTAGATAAAGAAAAATTGTCTAATTCTATTTTAAAAAACCGTGTCGAGTTTAATTTAAAACATTCGTCCTAAACTATTTGCAAAACACAGTAAAAATTATTTAGAACCGTTCAAAATAATTTAAGAAATGTTGAAAAAATTAACAAATCTTCGAAACTTATAAGACAAAATATCTGAACCAAACAAAGAACTTGGAAATTAAATTATAAATTTTGTCCAAATTTATTTGGAAATTTTGCTTCCAATTCTAATTTCAAAGAAAGTGAAATTTATTTTAAAAAAAATCCAAAATGTTTTGTGAAAAGTATAAGATTAAAACCTCCAGAAACATATGAAAAAATGTCGGAGTAACATCAAAAATGTTGAATTTAAATTAAAAATTGTGTCGAATTTTATTTTTAAAAAACTTGTTCAAACCTAATTACAAAATACACTGAAATTTATTTAAAAAATTGAGGTGTGGCCAACACACGACTTTCTTTTACGAACAGAGAATTTTGAGAAATTTTTTTTTTTATTTTTTTTTTTTTTTAATTTTTAAATTTTTTAATTTTTTTTTTAATATTTTAATTTTTTTTTTATTTGTTTTTAATTTTTGGAAACATTTTGTATTAAATAGTTTTTTATAAACCTTACACTTTTTAAGATATTTGCAAAATAAATTTTCTGGATCAAGGAAGTGGCCACATCCGGTTAGCCGATTTGGAGTAAAATTCACTGAGACCTCCCAATTTATCGAAAAAGCTAAATCTGAAGTTTCAGTTCGATTGGTTAAACCATCTGGGCTGTAGAGAGGACAAAGACTGACAGACAGACAACATTTCGAAACCCACTTTTTCGGACACAGCGTTGAGGTCCGCAACAGATTAATTTCTAAAAATCTCAAGGTCCAAAATTTTCATGAAAACTACACTTTATTTTACTAGAGTACCAGGGTACAATAACTTTATAACTCCATTGGTGACTACAGGTATTCATAATATATATACGTAATGTTTACCCAAAAAAAAATCTAGATACTTATTAGAGCAGTATTATTTATCAGGATTGCCCTAATAACGCTTTCGGTACCAGATTTAGCACTATTCGTTTTATTTTAGCACCTCAAAAACCTGTTTTGCACCGTAATACAATTTGGCACTACTTCGATAAATTTAACACTATTTCTAGCACTTTCAAAAAAAGTACTAATTCATGTAAAGCCGAAGGTTTTCATATAAAATTTAGGATTTTGAACAGTTTTCAGCAATTTTTAATCTGAACATCAGAAAAACTAATCCAGAGTACAAATAAACTTGATTAGGTAAATCTGGATTCCCAATCCATCGTCTGGACAAACTTTAACGAGTATATCTAAGTTGCCTGTATTTGCAACATAAGCGGTAGTATTTTGTACAACAATTGCATAAAAATAATACCAAAAGGTATTAAATTCTGATTTTTTGTTACTCAGCAGTCTTTTGGATTTTATTTTCTAAATGTTGTCGTGGCGACGAAGAAAAGTGAAATTTCATAATTTAAAAAATATCGTCCCTGTTGCTTTGATAAAAAAATACCCAAAATGTATGTTATTTCAATTTTACCAAAATAATACAGCAATAAACTGTGGGTGCATTCGAAATGGAAAATATGTATTAATTGAATGCGATGTAGTTTTTTTCTGCGTCTGTTCAAATTGGCATCAAAATTTATATTTTAACTAACCATGTTTATCCATTTATTAATTTGGGTTTGTCCGATTTTAATTAATTTAATTATTTTAATGAAATTTTATTTAATCAAAAAATGCGCAATTTTAAAAAAGGTCCATCTAAATTCGCAGTTCGGACGCACCCTGTACAAAACATGTTTTGGCAGTCTGTGATTATTATAAGAAGAATTTCATCTTTTCCAACTTTTGTTAAATGTCCCGTTTTATTTTATTAGAAATTAATCTACTTGAAAATATCAAACATTTTATCATTAACTTCATCTAGATAAGCTTTACTAAATTTTACAAACTTTCCGCTAACTCCAAATACTTCGATTGTAGTTGTTCACTGATTATTGAGCTACAGGGAAAACAAATATCCGGATATTTTTGAGCTACAAAACTAGCGCACCCACAAAATCGATATATTTTTAACTCTAATTTTTTGAATTTTTTTGGAGTTTTCTGATAACTGAAAATTATTTCTTTTATCGGAAGAAAAATTTCTGCGAATTGCAAAATATAAATTAAACTAATTCTAATGAAAAGGTCTAAGTAAATTTTTAGCAAAATTCGAAAATAAAAATGTTCAATCTTCAAATTTTTATTTGAAAAAAAAAATCTTTTAAACGAACCGCATACGTCAACAAACGATAAAATTATTTTAACTTTTTGTAAGAGCAAAGTAATCCCAGAAAATGCGGTTCGATTTAATTCGAATTATTTTGGGTTTATTTTTTTACAAGAAAATAGCCAATTTCATTTAATTGACAAAAGCCAACCTTTCGTAATAAAATAATTTAATATGTATTATGACTCTGGTGGCAGGTATCATAACCAGGAATTAGAATTATGTTTAAATAAACCAAAATTTTTTTTTGGGGTAATGTTATTCTTGCGGGTATTCATCCTATGCAATTGTTGTTGTAAATTGGTCAAGGAAATACGCTATGTATACCAAACGCCTCGCCTTAAAATTTTTAGTTACCACAAATGTGAAGCATAGACCCTTGCATACGTTGATCGTTGGCGTCGACTTTGAACATTCGATTGCTCCGAAATATTTTAATTATTTTGCACAGTTCTTTTTACAAGTTACAAGGAAGAACTAAAATACTGTGAATTTGTAATATCATATCAATAAGAGGTAGATCCTTTGGTAAATTTGGAACAATTGTATCAAATAAGTGATTGTTAGGTTAGGTCACCAAAAATAACTTCGCTTTATACTACTTTAAAATTTTCTTCTTTATTGCAATATATGTATTTTAATTTTTTTTTAATTGTCACTTAAAAATAATTATTTAAATTAAAATTAAGCATTATCAATCAAATAAAGTAATTTGCATAATTCAAAAAAAAAAATTATTCGAAATAAATTTTATATTTAAAGCTCCAAGCCGCGGCCTCCGATGGCACAGATAAAATATATCGTTTTTTTTTGTCAAAACACCATCAGTGAACATCTTAGATAATACAATAATTTAGCACTATGTTTTGAGTAGAGGTGGATAAATCGCGACTTTTCGTCAATTTTGTAAAATAAACAAATCAAAAACTTTAAATTATGGTCAAAATCTGTCGAAAAGTGACAAAAACTGTTGAAAAGTGTCAAAAACTGTCGAAAAGTGTTAAAAGCTAAGCTGTGCGTGTGATATTGGGAAAAACAGGAATCAAAATATTCTTATTGTTTCGTGAGCAACTTTTTGAAATATACCGGTAAATTTTGAAACTTTTGAAACGGTTCTGAGGTTTTGAAAAACTGTCAAGAACTCGTATCAAAAAATGTCGAAGACTTAGTCATAAATATCATAAATACTAGTTTCGGCACTACCCATCTCTGGGTAAAACACTAAAAGTTCTAACTTCTCGACAGTTTTATTAAAAAAAACAGAGGAAACAAAATATTCTTATTGTTGATGACCAAGTTTTGGAAATGTTCCGGTAAATTTTGAAACTGTTCTGGACGTAAATGAAGTTAAAATTAGGCATTTTTCAATTTTTTGCTGTCAAAAAAATCCTTACAAAAAGTGTCGAAAACACGGGTTTCGAAAATCCGTCGAAAAATATCGAAACCTGTGTTATAAATAACAGTTTTCGGCACTACCCGTCTCAGGTTTTGTTTATTTACCACTGTTCACTATCAATCTAGCACTATTTTGACGTCAATCTGGAATCCACCAAAAATAATAGTTGGCAACACTGCTATTTATCAGTTTCGCAAGGTTATTGCTGCCATTTAGACGCATTTACGGTCTTAAAAATATGTGATTTTTTACACTGGAATTACAGGCATGTCATAAAAAATCCAAAGTTGAAAGCGTTACATTAAAAATTGCGTCAAATTTTATATAGAAATGTTGTCCAATTCTATCAAAAACAAACAACAAACATTTATTGTTTTCCTTGGAAAATGTCCAAGAAAAACAATAAATGTTGAATTTAAATTAAAAATTGTGTCTAATTCTGTTTAACAATTTTGTTCAAATCTAATTGCAAAATATGTACACTAAAATTTTTCAAACAAAAATCCGAAATGTTTTGTAAAAATTTTAAAATGACGAATAAATCTTCTAAACGCATATACATATGAAAAAATGTCCGAGCAAAACAAAAAATGTTGAATTTAAACTAAAAATTGTGTCTAATTGCAGAATATAGTGAAAAAAGATCAAACTGTTTTGCAAAAAGTTCAAAATCAAAAATAAATCGTTTAAAAGGTATCAAAAAATGTCCGAGCAAAACAAAAAATGTTGAGTTTAAGTGGAAAAGTAGCAAGCCGTTGAAAAAAATAATACCGTTTGCTTTCGATATTTACCTTACTTGCAAACAAAATCCGTTTCGGTAAAAAACGAAAGTTACACTCGAACAATAGTTGTATTGCTTCCATAAAAAAAAAAAAAAAAAAATACAACAACAATCGTACTAGATAGACCAAAAAATAGTTCAGCTAAACCAAGAAAAAAAATAGTGGATAAACAAATTTTAAGCAAATTTTAGTTTTAATACCTGCCACAAGATTCAAATTGAAAAAAAAATTCTCGAAAAAAATTTAAAAATTAGACTAAAATTTGTTTAATTATTGCTGTTGCTTTGACCAGCCATTAATCAAAAAAAAAAAATAGCTAACCCAATTTGGTTGAACGCAATAATATCGTGCAATAATTTTTTACGATTTTGAAAATGCTACTCGAGAAACCATCATCTAAGTGCAAACGTACCAAGTGACAACTAAACGGTGACTTCATTCTTCAGTATACATATCCAAAGTGACCCCTACTTCATTGAAAGATAGTCATGTAGTCAATGATACTTGACTATTTGGTTCCTGGATGTATTTCAAGAAATCGGTGAAAAAAATATTGTTTTTTGCTGAAGTAAAAGACCCAGCACCTTCAGAACTGGTTCAAAAGAAAGCAAAGGTGTAGCGACAAACAAGAAAAATAAAAATTTAGGGGTTTATGGCCATCAGGATTGTTGGTCCTTTCATTTGTCTTTTATCAGGATTAAATATTTTTGAGAAAATTTCAATGAAAAATCAGGTGTACTTTTTATTGGCCGACCCTGTATACTTACGTTATTTATACAGGTGCAATAATTTAACTAAAAATTCCCTGCCGATGGAACACCGCTAAGTAATCATATCACCCTTAAACATACTTCTCGCTGACACACCACTGGTCCACAAGCGTTTGAAAACAATTTTTAGGGTGGCATGTCAATGGTATTCGTAAACCAGCTGGGAAATATGTTAAGATATCAAAATCGAATTCAGTACTAGAAATCAAAATTCTTAAACTGGCCTCCAAATCATTAGATCCTGATCAATAATTTCCAATCACCATATAAAATAAGCAAAAAAACGTGTAATATACTACATGGGTTTTCCAAAAATTAATGTTGTCTTACATTGAAAAATTACACAAAAATATATGACACAAATGCAGCCTTAGTATCACTACAGCACAAATCATAAAAAATTAAAAGGCATTTTTCTCTATTTATCCAACACCGAGTGAATTGATAAATCGCTTTAACAGAAATTGTTAACACTACCTGCAGGGGTATTCTATGGTGACGAAAGGTTGTCTATTCTTGGAAATTTTCGTTGATTTCCGGGTTTTTCAACTTTAGACCAAAACGCGTTTCTTGGTATTCTTTAAACGACTACATTCAAAAGTTTTTCTATATTAAAAAATACATTATTCTAAGGTTTTCTTGAATTCCAAACTTTCAAACGCTTTTCAAACAATATTTTTAAAAAAGTTCCTACATGGAAGGATCACGTTATTTTCATTATTTCATAACATTGGAATTTGGGCGGAATGAACTGAATTCACAAAATTTGTTTCAATTATCAACATACCACTGCTACGGCACACTGAATAATACTTGCATCGATTAGTATACCATAAATTCTCTTTGGCTTCAAAACTAAAAACTATTTTGAAAAGTACCACAAATAAGCAAAACTACTTAAAGAGAGAAAGTTCAAAAAAAAATTTCTTGTTAAGAAAAATACATTTAAAAAAAATAATGGTTGGCAACCAACCGCTGATGTACCATTACAAATTTTTTCGCTAATTAAAATAACACTCAACAATGTTAGAAATAATCGTCGGTTTTTATAATGTCTTTTCTAAATCAAAAAAGCTTCCGATTTCCGTACGATCTTACCCTTAGTTACGAAGCATTCCATAGTTGCGAAGTACACAAATTGAAAAATCAAAGGCATGTCCTAACTAGAAAGTGAGAGCCAATAATATTTCCTTAGCATCTAAATAAGGACAAACATCTCAATTCATACAGCTGCGTAAAACACGATTTTTTTTATTTCGTTTAAAGAAAACTATCTCATCAATAATCTAATTGTGTTAGTTTGATTTCCTTATCTTCAAATACTAAAAAAAAACACTACAAAATGGCCGATTTAATACATAATATTTTTATTTTTTCATTTTGTAAAATATTGCTCATCCTAATATATTTTTTTCTTATTTTCCTCTATTTTCTATACCCTCCTAACGCTTTAATTTCACCGTAGTAGTTCAACGGCAAGTTTTTCCTCGGTTTTTCTTTTTTTTGCTTTCTTTTTATTTAAAAACAAAAACAACGATAATAAAACAAACACATTTAAAAAATTAAGAAAAAAACTTTTCACCATATTTTCCATTTTATTTCGTTTTTCTCAAATAAAGAACTAAAGAAAACTTTGTTTTTTTTTTATTCAGAAATTTGTTTTTGTTGTTGTTTCTAGTTTTATTTTTTATATGTGTATTTTACTTTTAGCAGTAATAGAAAAACGCGCGTTCGCTGATTTTTCCCTTACAAAACGTATTTTTGGTTGAAATTTTTTACATCTTTTCAAAAGACACACATACTCGTACAATAAGATAAAAAAAAACAATCGGGTTTTTTTTTTAAATATTTTTTTCCCTTCAATGATTTCTTACTAAATAAAATGAAAAAAAAAAACGGGAGAATAGAGGAGAAAGGAAAAAGGAAAAAAATCCGCGCGATTTCAGCGTTTTTTATTTTTATCATTTTCTTTATCGTTACATTTTTTTAGTTATTTCCTTTACAAATAATAACATAAAAAAAAAATAATAATAAAACAACACTGCAGAGTCTATGTTATAACGCGGTATTGATTATTCAATCAATAAAATATAACAGCAACAGCAGTAGTAGCAGCAGCAGCAGTATCAAAAGCAAGCAAGTAGTAGCTAAAATAAAATAAAGAATAATAAAAATAAAATAAAAATATAAATAATAATAATATAACAACAACAACAACAAATGAGAAAAAGATATGTATTTTCTTTAGTTTTTCTTTTTTTTTTTACGAGATTAGAAAATAAAAATATAAAAAAGGAAAATAAAAAATGAAAAACAAGTGGAATTTTTTATAAGGATAAAATTTATTTATGTTTGTTTTTTTTCCTTTGTTATATAGATGGAAAAACGAAAAAAGGGAATAAAACTAGAATTTTCTTTATATTTAGGCTTTTGTATAAATACATATAAAAAATACATGTACATACATACGTACTTAGTTTTTTTAAGAATCGGCTAAATTTTAATCCTTATCGGAAAGAAATTAATTTATAATTACAAGGATTTCTTTGAATATAAAATAAAAATGAGGTCATCATCTTATTTTTATTATATAGCTTATACGTTTTCTTTTTTATTCGCAAATGTAATAAAAAATACAAATAAAGAAACGAACGGGGAGACCTTGGTTCTGGTGCGGTGGCCAGCCTTTATACCATAAATAAACTTTTATTTCGTGCATGAAAAATTTAAATCCCACAGGAAATAATAAGGTAAAAATTATTTAACTATTGTTATCTGAAAATACAGTAGAAAAAAAAAAAAATTCTATACTGAGATTATTATATGATCTCTAAACACAAGCAATTCGCATCGATCAAAAAATAACGCGTTAAAATCTAGTTTATGATATAATGGGGGAGTTAAATTAGTTTAATTATAAATAGTCATTAAGATTTGTCTGTTTATTAACAAAAAAAAATGTGCTTGGCTTCTGGGAAATTCCAAAGTTTCAAATATAAACGTAGTTATAATATTTCGATTTACTACGAGTATAGCTTTAAGATATGTGTGTCCTACCTAATTTAAGCTTATGCCTGGTTGCATTATAAAAGAGCTAACCGCCAGTTAAATAATATTTCCTATCTTTGAACATTGTAACTGTAGGGTTAACTGAAGAAGGAAATATTTCTATGCAGAAAAAAATGTAATCAGCTTTCATTAAATTAAGAAGCAAAATAGTAATATTATTTAACTGTTAAAGGTACCGATGACTCGGACCATCGATCAACCCTATCTATAAGTACCGATGAAATGTCCTTGAGATATAGGCAATGAGCATTTTGTATTGTTGTTGACTCGATCAAGAATGATTGTGCTACAGAATCTTTGAATTTGCATTTAATTAAAATTTTTAAGTTTTCCGACATTCCTAAAGAAATTATTACTAAGTAGCTTTATTTGTTAAATGTGGCCATAGTGTAGAAATTTTTAGGCTTAATTTTGACTTTTTTGTTATTTTTAATAAAATTCGACATGTGCGATGGAAATCGGATTCTAAAATTATCGTTACATGAAGTTCTAGAATATGACCAATTAGGAATTCGGCTATTTCTTAACCATTTATGATGAAATGATATGTACGATAGAAATGGGATCCCCAAATGGTTTTAAGATGAAGATCTGGAATATGGCTAAGTAGGATGGAGCTTGGTTATTCCTTAACCGATTTTGATGAAATTCGACACCTGCGATAGAAATGGGATTCTAAAATGATATTTAGAAGAAGTTCTGGAATATGGCCTATTAATAAGGAGCATGCTTTGTTCTGAATCGATTATGGTGAAATTCGACATATACGATAGAAATGGGGTTCTAAAATGGTATTTAGAAGAAGCTCTGAAACTTGCCATAGGAAGGAACACGGTTAATTTTAAACCGATTTTTGAAGAAATTCGACATGTGTAATGGAAATGGGATTCTAAAAAGATATTTAGATGAAGTTCCGGTAATTTCTTGTACGATGAAAATGGGATCCTAAATTGATGTTTAGATGAAGTTCTGAAATATGCCGAACTATAATGTAACTTACCTATTTCTTAACCGACTTTGATGAAATTTGAGATGTGCGATAAAAATAGGATTCTAAAATGATATGTAGAAGGCAATTTTCTATAACTAAACTTAAATTTGATGCGCTATCTCTGTATCATGAACACAATTTTTAAGAGTTTTTGTTCAAAGTATTGAATATTCAACTTTTTATATAACACACAGTCAAAAATGCGTTCATTTAGTAAAATAGGCTTACTACGCATGCGAAAAGTGATAATCATCCGAAAATAAATCTTCTTACCATTTTCATTCATTCATTTCTTACGCAAAATAAAATTTTGAATCTCTTACTTGATCAAGTTATATCAGTCGGTCTTTCGTTTCATAAAAATCGGACACGTACTTTCCGAATTGCTATTTGTTAACAGACATCGACAGCGGGGATATAAGGCATCTCTCTCGCTCTAGCGCTTTGGTTGAGTTGAGATACTTAGAACCTAGATAGTTTCGATCATTTTCACATAATATTTGAGTGATTAATCAATGCTAACTGTGATTACATTTTACTTTCTTTTACTCTTGTAAAATAAAGTATAGTAATCATGAAAATTTTGGACCTTGAGATTTTTAGAGATTTATTTGTTTTGAGGTCCCCTGAGTCCGAAAAAGTGGGTTTCGAAATGGTGTCTGTCTGTCAGTCTGTCAGTCTGTCAGTCTGTCTGTGTCCTCTCTACAGCCCAGATGGTTTAACCAATCGAACTGAAACTTCAGATTTAAGCTTTTTTGATAAATTGGGAGGTCCCAGTGAATTTTACTCCAAATCGGCTAACCGGAAGTGGCCACTCCCTTGGTCCAGAAAATTTCTTTGCAAATATCTTAAAAAGTATAAGGTTTACAAAAAACTAATTAATACAAAATGTTTCCAGAAATTTAAAACAAATAAAAATAAAAAATAAAAAATTTAAAAAAAAAATTTTAAAATTTAAAAATTAAAAAAAAAAAAAATTTTAAAATTATAAAAAAAAAATAAATTTCTCAAAATTCTCTGTTCGTAAAAGAAAGTCGTGTGTTGGCCACACCTCCACTTTTTTAAATTTGGTACTAAGCTTTTTTCGGTCCGATAGAGCATACAGTTCGATCGTCAATTAAAAATGTTCGAAAGTTTTTCCGGAACATTTGACCAAATTTTATGTGCATTGGGAAAAACGTTTCTTCAAATATTACGTTTTTTATCACTCGTTTTTTTTATCACTCGTTAAAAAACGAACGGAATTTTGTATCCCAAAAAACTCCTCCACCCAAAAAACATTTCAATGAATTTTTGGAAGGTATATTAACAGATAATCTAGGAGTTATCCAAACAAGTTTGAGTAGCCCGTCTTATCGTATGGGCTTCGCATACTATAAATGCACATAGAGATCTTCGTACTATCGTTAAAGTGGGTTTGGTGAGAGGTGAGAGCTTACGACGATAGACGATTAGGAGTTCTACAAAAGGAGCGAAAAATATTTAACTGCTGTTTTAAATGTAAATAAAGTAGATATTGCTAAATATTGTAGATGGGTGGGTAATACCCTAAACAGACTGTGGTTTAATAAATCCGCTTTAGCTAAACTAGTTCAAATATTCTATACAAAAACAAAGGGGTTAGCTAAACTCGAGGATGACACACTGCCACTAATCTCGAAAAATTCACTAAATCGGTTATATTAATTCGCAGTTTGTCTAGGGTATAAGATGCAAAAGACGTAATTTTTAAGAATTTGTACAGCTCCGATCCAGTTTTTATCATCATACAACTGAAGCAATTTTTAGTTAAATTTTTGATAAACATGTTCTGCAACATTTGTGAAATTCCTTGAATGTTCTGTGAATCCAGACCTGAATCAAATCAAAATTCGGGTTTGGGTTCAAAGTTAATTTTTCACTAATTGAAAAAAATTGTAATAAAAAATATCAATCAAGCACAATCTACAACAAATATGTACTAGTAAAAACGTGATTCCCAAAAATTAATTTTGACAAGAAAATTCTATAAATGGAAATGTTTAAGAGTAAACACCTGGTCAGGTGAAGGTGAATGAGTTCAAATATCTAGGATTACTGAACACTGAGCAAAACTCCGTTTATGCGAACATTTCATCTAGGTTCGCAGTAAGCTACCGAATATTTTACGCCAACATCAAAATATTCAAGCCTCTAGGTATACCACTTATTTCAAATATTCATCTTCTTGACAACTTGCACTATGTGAAACTACAAATCTTGTGACATCATAAATTGTGTTTAATGAAATAATCACGCGATTAAACAAATTTCAACATTTGTTGGTCAGAAATTTGTTAATAAAATGGTATGATAAAGTTTTATTACGTTTTGTTGTTAAGATGTCAAAAATTTGTCAATTATTTATTCAAAAAAAATTAATGGAACTGTTTTTGGTGATCACGTATTTTAGTTTACACAAGCTTTTAATTTTAACTTTTACTACTAAATTGTAATATGTAAGTATTGTAATCGCGAAAAAATTATGTTCCAGATTTTCACATTTCTCGGCGAATTACATTACCAGAACTCCAAAACATCGATTAAAAATGATATATCCGTCTTTCCGTCCTTTCAGTTTTTCTTCCCATTTTCACAAATATTTATAGTTTTGACCGACATTTTGCATAAAATTAGGTATTAGTAATAACCAGTTTGTTTATGTTGTCATGACCAATCATGACATGTTGTGACTGTCATGGACTAAAAGATTTTATATAATAAAACTCAATATTTTGGTTTTGTCACTTTCTTAATGTGATATTTATTTTATTTGAAATTGAAATTACTTATTATTAATTATTAATTATTAATCATTTCGGATGTTACTCCTTTATCAAATTTCTAACAAGCACTAACTAAAATCATGCTAAAAACTGCTTTATACCCTATTTTTTATGCCTACGTGCCTTGTAAATCTTCTTTCCCCCTTATTTTATTTTTCTTCTTTAAGGGGTAGTACTGCCCTTCTTTTTTGTATAAACCATCTGGTGTGTGTTTATGATAAAAAAAGACAAGAATTTGCTGACCATCTGGTGTGTGTAGGTGTGTACGTGCAAAATTTTGTTGCGGTATTTCGAGTCGATTTTTGGTTTTCCGATTTCTTTTATATGTTCTGTAAACGTAATTTCAAAACTTCTGCCAGTTTGTCCGATGACGAATTTGGGGCAATCATTACATATATTCTTATAGATTCCGGTGTTTATTGGTGAATTTATGTTACGTTTTTTGAGTCGATTCCCTAATTTGTTGTTTGTTTTAAATGCCATCGTGTACCCGTGTTTTTTAAAAAATCTTCGTTATATTCTTGTTGATGTTATTATTGTACTCTATAGTGATGTATTTCTCTGTTTGTTCATTTTGCTTCTTTAACGTGGTCACTAGTGGAGAAGGGATATAAAATCTAGTAAATTCCGTGATATCATTTAAGGACTGCTCAACATAGCGGAAAATTATTGTAAAATGTAAATAGTTGGTTTGGTGACATATGGGTACATTTTTATTTGATGACGCTTTGTGGGTAAAGTGTCGTTCGCAAAGTCGGAAATAAATGACAAAAGGCTTAAAAAAATTAAGGCTTGAAACTTAAAAATTCTTGTTTTTAAAACAACCAAACAAATATAAATTTTCGAAATTGAACGAAACTGTATGAAAATTTACAGAACTTGACGAATCTTAAAAGCTTACGGAAATGATTAAATTTTTTGATTATAGGATTGTGTATCTATAGTTTTTAGGAGGTGTAAGCTATCTTCGAGGGAAATTTTCAATAGTTTTTCTGGGAAAATTTTGAAATTTTCTCATTTTTTTTATTTAGTTTGAAATTATGTAAAAATTGTCAAATTTTAGACATTTATTTGTCATCCATGCGTAGAGCGATCCAATACTAAGCTTCTTTGGGGAGATATTTATTTTAATATGTGATGTAAAGAAGAATTGACAAGAAATAATTGAAACATGAAGAATTGTATAAATTGTGCAAAAGTGGGGTTTGCAGGTGGTCTCAACTGACAATACAGTTAAAATTACATTGAAAAAATTGTTATATTTAGGCTGCGGTTGACCTAGGATAAGGTAAAAATAAGAGTACATTTTTTGTTTTTAATGCCAGCCTTGATAAAAACTGTTTTGTCGGCTTATGAGTTAACTTGTAAAAGTCAGAGCCCGTGTAAACCCTTAAAAATTATTTTTCAATCCGTTAGTTTCACGTATAGGATTTCTTTAGTTATCACGTAAAAATTATATTTCCAATCATTTACGTTTTCCATCCATCCAGTCACTTTAAATTTGTCTGCTGCTTTCAGTTTAAGTGGAAAAAAATGTGTCGATTCATGTTGGAGAAAATCGGGAGGGATATATTTATATGTATCGCAGCCACCTTAATAGAATGGTTATAAAACGAAAAGAAACCCTAGATTGATTTCAGTTCGCAGATTATTAATAGGTAGCATTTAAAAAACCTTGTACAACAAAAGGTGTTGTTAACATTACACCCTGTCTTGTGTCAGATTAATTCTTTACGTTTTGTATTCAAACATGAAATAAAGTTTTTTCCTATTAGATTCTCGCGTACACTTTACATATAAAATATAACTGTTTATAAATACCGTCAAGTAAAATCCCTATATATGAATATCAACATACATTTATTTTTCCTATGTGTCACATTCAAAATCGAAAACGGCGTACGTACGGTATGTACGTATGTATATAAAAATCCAAGGTTTAAGGGAAAACGCGTTAGCAAAGAAAAAAAGCGAACTCATCCTTCTGAGAATTTTGCTCGCTTTTTTTATACGATATACTACTATATACAAAAAGTTACGTAGTATATATTATATAGTATATAGATTCTTCTCTAACAACAAGTGCGTATAGTTTTGAATAAAATAAAGAAAAAAATTTGTATAATAAAACATTAAAAGAAGGAAAAAAATTGAAATTCGTTTTCCTTATATACATAGGTTTTTTTTTCCGCTTTTTTCCAACTTTTCCCGTGTTTCGTCTCTTCAGTTCATGTTGGTATAATCACAAATGAAAAACTGAGAGAAAGAAGATATGCTATATACAAATATATTTATTTTACATTTCTTTTTTTTATTTAGAATTATATAGAAATATTATTGTAAAAATTTAAATATTTCCATGAACAACAACAACAACTAAAAAGAAAATTAAAAAAACGAATAAAAAAATTGTGAAGTAATTTTTTATTCTTTTTAGATTCAATTCAAGAGTAAAGAAAATTATATTTTCTGAAATAGAAAATGTATATATGTAGGGAAACATTTGAAAGGGATTGAAAATAAAAAATGTAAATAAAAGGGTGGTTATAAGATTATATATTATTTTCTAAAGATTTTTTAAATTATTATGATTTTTTTTTTTTTTTTTTGCTAAGAAGGAATGAGTTTTCAATAAAGAAATACACGCATCCATCGTCTTTTAACCCCTTAAAAAATGCGCGAGATAAGTTTTTTCCGCATTTTTTTTTTTTAATTGTATATTCGTTCAAAGTTTTTTTGTTTTATTTTATTTTAAGTCTAGTAATTAAAAAAATAAATTAAAGGAAATTGAAAGGGTGGATTTTTTATGTAATTTGAAATTTTTTTTTTCTAGTTTGTTGTTTCATAAAACGAAAAAATTTAGCACTCGAGATATTTATGTGGATGTACATATGTACAATTTTTTCAATGTATAATGTACATAGGTAAATAAATATATGTAATAATTATTATGCGTAGAAATCTCTATTTAAAATACGATTGAAATTACATACTTCTTTTGTTAAATAAAAATCAAAGTGAGCGGTTCTTGAAATAAGTACAGAAATCATTATACATAAATATGTGTATGTAGGTACATAAATAGGCTTAGGATTTTTAGGTTCTAAAAAATCAAAAATATTCCTAAAATATGTAAGTGTGATTAAAATGAAAAATATGTGGCCAAATTTTGGAAAGAAACCAAAACTAGACCATATCTTAAGAGGATTTCAATTCACTCATTAACAAAAAAAAAGTATAAATTTGTTGGCTATAAAGTTAGATAAATTAACTTTCCTGTGTTACAAACTACTGGAGAAGTAGCCAAAAATGGTTCCAAATCCATACACTTTAAAATTTGGGATGGTAAGCGATACTTACCTCATAAAGAATACCGCAACGGTTGATATTAAAATATTTACACTATTAAAGCAAGTTTTAAACTAAGAAAATAAGTATTGCAATTTTTACTAACTTCAATTAAAATTTAGTTTGGAATATCAAACTTTCACTTCTCGTATCATTTTAAAATGAAAGCTGAAATTGTAAATTTTGTATTTTAAATTTCACTCAAAATTATAAATCAATTCCTCCTTCAAGTTTTTCAAATCAAGTTTGGAACTTAGCCTAGTTTTATTCAAAATATCATAAAATTTCTATCTAATTGCAACCAAAATTTTGGAATTCAAAAACAAATTTTTCTCAGAATTTTGCCCTCACTAAATATAAAATTTTGCTCAAATCGATTTTATAATTCTAACTTAATCTCTAATTTTTCTCTTGCCAGTTCAATTCAAAATACAAATTAAACTTTAAACTTAAAACAAAATTATCGTTATGTTTTTGCTCAAATCCAAATTACTATTCAAAATCAATTTCTACTCAACATTTTTTTAAATTACGGCTTAAAATTCAAATATTTTGATACTTACTCAGACATCTGTTCAAAATTCTGCTACAAATTTTACAAACCTTTTGATTCAAACTAGAGTTTTGAATTCGGCTTTAACTCAGCATTTCTAATAACACTCAAATAAATTCTCAATAAATTTCTTAAATGCACTTGCAACTATAGCTGAAGTTGTATTCCAAATTTCTAATCAAGCACATTTAGACAAATCTAGGTAGGAACATTTACTTAATTTATAAACATATCATAAAATTTCTAGCTTAATTGCAAGCAGAATTCTGTGTTAATTAAATTTGGAATTCAAACTAAGTTTTTAAATTTTTTTAAATTGCTTACAAATTTTTGCTCAAACTCTCGATTCGATTGAAATTGAATTATTCCAAATTTTGTCCAAATCGCGTTTTGCCCCGTTTAACCAAATTTTTAAAATTTACTCAAACTGTTATTAACGGCAGTCCGGATTCCAAACTAAAGTTTTAAGCTAATTTAAGCTCAAGTATTTGCTTACATCAAATTGTAATTTAATCTTTATTGGTAATGTAAGTTTCTACTTAAGATTTTTGTTCAATTACGGTTTAAAAATGATTCCTGATTTTCTAGTTGAACTAAAAATTTTGTTGAAATCGTGTTTAGAATTTAAGCTCAGTTACATAAACTGCACTAAATATTTTGGTAAAATTCTTTTCAAAATGTGTTTCTCAAATGCAATATAAAGGAAGACAATTTCTACTTGAAATTTCACTCAAACTGATTATATCGAGATTATAATTCAAGCTAATTTTCTCTCTTTAAAATTTCGTTATCTTAATCAATTTCCTCTTTATCGAATGCAGAATTCCATTTATCATTTTGTTCAACTTCGATAACCGTTTGGAACTAAATTTCTGACTAAAACTCCTAATTTTTTTCGAATCCATTTTGATTTAAAACTAACTTACTAGTCTTAATACTACTCACATATTAAAAGGAAAATTACAATAACCAATTAGTAGGATACCTAAATATTTGTTAAAACTTTAAATTTCACTCAAGCTTTTATTTCAATTTAATTCAATGAGCGTGATCAAAATTACAATTAACATTCAAATACAGTTTGGAAGTTTATCACTCAAAGTTTATTGAAATCCAGATGGAACTGTAATCTAATTTTATTCCGGATGCATCCAAGGTTTTATTCGAATCCATTAAAACTATTTTCTTTTCCAGCCTTTTGAACCAATTCAAATTGGTTTCAAAATATGAATTTTGGTTTTTCCTTGACATATGTCTCTTTGCTCAACCTAATTTGCTCTCTTTTTTTTTGTTTTCTAATTGAAAACCCACTCAGTACCCCCTCCCCCCTGCATATATTGTGCAATGTAAACTTATGTAATGCTCTCAAAATTTTGTGAAATCAAAATTCGAGTTGTAACACTCAATTCTTATAGATAATTCATAACAAAGATTTAATTTGGAATGCCAAAACCATTTTTTAAATTTAAATTCCTAATTCAAATTTCACTCAAAATTTCCGATTCAAATTTCTAAACTAAATTCAAAGGAAATTCAAGAGCAAATCTCGTATTGCAACCATATTTTTACCTAATTGCAATTAAAATTATGTTTAAATCTAGTTTGGAACAACAAATTTACACTCAAATTTTTGCTCAAACTCAAGCAGAATTAATCAATCACAAATCTAAATTTCCAAATCAATTTTTAACCCAAAGAACACTGTACAACACTTTGTACCATTCTTATTCCATGCAAAATTTAGTTTAATCCGGAAAACATTTTGTTACTCTCTATTTTAAATTTCACTCAAAATGTTGTTGGTGTTGTAGTTCGAATAGTACCTCAATTAGAATTGTATTTGTTTAAGTTCAAACTGAAAATTTATGGATTTAAAACCGGAGGTTTTTTTAAATTCACTCAATATTTAGTCAAGCCCTGGTTGGAATTTTTGTTCAAAGATTGGAATTAAAACTTCATTTATAACTAAATTTCTGCTGAAAACTACGATTAGCTTTTGATTCAAATTAAACACAAGATGTTGTTCAAATATAGTTTGTAATTTTGCAATTTAAGTTCCTCTCAAGAATTTATTCAATTATATTTGAGAATTCAAATTCTCATTCAGATTTTTGCTCGAAATTCTGATTTTATATTCGATATGTTGAAATTCACACACACACACATGTTGACTTTTCTCCGCAAATGGCACTAATTATTCCACTTAAAATTTCAGAATTGAAGCTAATTTTGTCACCTTTAGATTTCCCTCTAATTTTGGTTAAATCCATCGTGTTTTTTATCGTTTCGTCAACATTTCCCTCATTTGCTTTTCTAGAAGAACTCCGGATCGTCAAATAAAGTGCAATAAACTATTGAGATATTTTAATTTGACGTTTATTTTGTTCTTAATTTATTGATCTATCTTAGCGGAGTTTAGGCCAAAGTAAAACTTTTTTAACTTCTAAAAAAAATATTTTTTGGCCTAAATTTAAAATTTTGTTTATAAAATATTTTTGATTTATCAAATTTTAAGCTATGAAAGTTGAATTACGTTATTCTTAAAGAAAAATTAAAAATATTTGGAATAAACCATAAAGTATGTGGTAAAACGTAAAATAAGTGGAAATATGTCAAAATATGTGATTATGCAAAAGTATTTAAAAATATGTGTTAACATAATATGGCTCATTCGCTTTTATTTGTTCTAAAAAGAATAACTATCCAACAAATTTTTGTTTTAATTTGGATTCATGGATTGTAACCGTTAGCGATAGATTTCATAAACTCCGAACCCAGTTAGTTTGCATGAAGTTTGTCCTTAATCTGGCCTAAAATTATAAAAACCAAATTTAGGACAAACTGCACACGTCTGCAAAAATGTAATAGATCTAATCCGTTCTACACAGTTGAAAAAATATTGCTTATGTAATGCAAATTGCATTACATAAAGGTTCAGTGCACGGCTGTATTACAAAATGATACAAAGCTTGCATTAAAAATTAGTTTGATACAATTTGCATTGATTTGTAACACAGCAATTAGACTAAATTTTAGTGCAACATGCCATTAGAATATAAAGTAAATTGTAGAAGAACTGTCAATCAACTGCATTAAAATTTATCAACGACTGCATTAATAAAACATTTTAGAAGTATTAAATTTTAAAGCAAGTTGCATTAAAAGCTCCGTAATTTTAGCAGTTTTTTTTTAATTTTTCCGGGGTTGTTCTTTGTTTTTGGTGCCTTGAGGTTGAGGGTCGACATCTCAGAGAGCAGTTTACTTAAACAAATAAAGAAAACTTTTTTGTTCATTCACTTTATGGTCGCCCAAGGTAATAACTTATAAATTAAGAACTGAAAAGCTTACGTTAAAACATAATAGATATTTTTGAATCCGGAAAACTAAATCATTAAAGATTTATTAAGCTACTTATATGTCATGTAGTCGGTTTGATTTAGTGAATTTTATACCAGTAATGCAAAACTCGTGTATGATCTTATTATTCATATATACATTTAAGTCCGCTTGTTTTAGCGAATTTTATGTTGGTATAATTGTGTTGGCTTTAAAATGTTTAATAGTTGTATTAAAAATATTTTTTAATGCAAATACTGCTTTAGAAATCCTCATAATTGCATTAAAATTCATTTAACGCAAGCATACTTTACAATTTAATAATAACTTGCATTACATAAGTCGTAATGCAAGGCTTGCATTAAAAATTAAAGTTATTTTTTCAACTGTGGATATATGTATATGTAAATTTTTAAAATTTAAAAAACTTGTTAATTTAGCCCAAATATCATACAAAATATTTGTATGGGTAGTTGGATAAATATCATTGATCTTGAGGGTAAATGACTTAGGACAGGCTAACTTTATATGAAATTTTATTTTTAAAAAATTTGCCCATCTACCCCAAAGATCGTTCCTAAGTGGCCACATATTTTGATGGAAGCCGGGAATCCTCTCTAACCAAAAAATATAACAACTTCTACAATTCTAGATGTTAAAGAGACCTGGGAGAGGCATATAGTATTTATACAAAATTTGATTTTAAAAGATTCCATTCTAAGATTGTACTCAGATGGCCACTTATTTTTAGGGTAGTCAATGATCCCTTCTACCTATGAAATATAACAACTTCCATCCCTATATGTAAGTTTATATGAAATTTGATGTTAAAAAATATAACAACTTCCATAAATCTAGACGTTAAATGACCTGGGACAGGCTGAGTTTATATGAAATTGTATTTCTAAAAAATTTGCCCATCTACCCCAAACATCGTTGCTAAATAGCAACGTATTTTTATGGGGCGCCGGGAATCCTCGCAAACCAAAAAATGTAACAATTTCAAAATATTTAGACGATAAGTTACTTACATATGTTTATATGTGTATGTTTATATAAAATTTGGTTTTAAAACTTTCCATTCTGGCCCAAATATCGTACCCATGTGGCCACATATTTTTATGGGTAGTCAAGGATCCATAAAAAATTAGTTAATTAGGCCCATGGATTGTAAGGAAAGGCCACATATTTCATCATCTTCAATAATCAAATACTTAATTAATAGCCATCACAAAGCAGCTTGAAATATTTGTTTTTCAATTATCAGTAGTTGCGATACAGCGATACAGTTCCATTGATTTGTGTCCGTAAGGTTAACGAAACATTTACCAATTTAACTACAAACATCGATTTGTTTCTAACACAACGAATTAAGCCAACTAAAATACAACTTTAAATATTCAACGCTCAGCAGCTTTTAGGAGTTATCTATTTTAATATGTGAATAATTATTAAAAAACACAAATTTTCGAAAATTTTCGAATTTCTAAAAATATTGGAATTTTCACAAATCCTGGAAGCGGGAGTTTGAGGAGGTAGCCTGTATCCGCTAAGGTAAATATGAATTAAAATATATTTTCGAAACAATAACTTTTCGTCAATTCATTGTATCCTTATAAAATAATGATCAGAAACTCCCAACATTAAATTTTCCAAAATTTAAAAAATGAAATAACTCCAAAAAAAATGAAATAACTCCCAATTTTTATTTTAAAACATAACGTCTGGAAAGTACGCAAACATTGTTGGGAGTTATTTCACTGGCGGTTATTTCATGGAACTAATTCCCACTTCAAACGCTGATGGAATATAGTGACCTGATCAACCGATTTTCACTAAAGTTTGATACAATCTAGTTAGTCAGTAAATTTAATTATTTATGTGAAACTCACAAAAAACCGCTTAGGTGACTTTTTAAAGTACAGATTTGACTATTTTACTCCAGATCCTCCAGACCTTCTTGGTGATTCAGCAATTTACTGCACATACGAATGTTTAGTGTATTCCAATGAATTTAACCTTTTAGTTGTATTTAGTGTAATAGATCTGATATTGTGCCACAAGCAAAGACCTTGTGCGGCAAATACCTTCTGCTCTGCAACAAGACACTGTAATTTTTCCGTTAACCTGTAACCTAACCTCAAAAAGAGGCAAACGATTAATTACTGTAAGAAAATGATTAATGATTGTAATGTAAATAAAAACTTAGTTGTTTGTTCCTTATTTCACAGATCTATTCATAACATTTAAATATTTCATACATTGAAACATTATTAAGATAGATAACCTTGATCTTGTTCATGGGTCTTTTAAAAGCCAAAAATTTATTTTTATCGGTTTAAGGCATAACTCAGACCTGCAATTTCTTTCGTTCTGATATTGGTAAGTAATTTTCGATACACTTTTGTTTGCTGAAACCGCATCTAATGGCAGAATTTCTCCATCACGTCAGGATTTTGTAATATCATAACTTAAATGTGCAACAATTCCCAAATGAATTTAAAAAATTACAGAATTAAATTTATTATAAAAATTTCGCAAATCAGAGGACGAAAACGAATTTAGGTGAGCCTCCTTTTCTCATGTAATATCTTATAATACTAAACATGTAATGTGCTTTTGATTAAAAAAATTTATTTCGGCATCATTCGGCATGTTTAAAAATTGAAGTGGAGGATGATTTTTGTCCACAAACAGTCAAGTTTTGTCCACTGTGCTAAAATGCCCCATTTTCTGTAACTGTTTTCCAATTCTATTGTACTATAATATTTCACTTATGTACCTACTTCATCTTCATTTAACATTTATTTGTGCAATTTCTAACTGTTTAACTGAAACATAAAACGGTTCTTCAAATTGTTTACCAATTTTTTTTACTATACATTCATTTCCTTTCCAGTCTACAAGTTTGTAGCAGGCTTTATTGTTGTAGAACCGATGATAAATTAGCTGACAAAAAAAAATTACCAAAAACAATCCAGAAACTTAAAATCTATTAAACAAATCCGAGGAATCTCTGTTTGAAAGGGATCAGTTCATTTTGGTTCTGATTAAAAACAAAAACTTTAAAAGTGAAGGTGGAAAAATATCGTGAAAAAATCGAAGACATTTTTTTCACGTTGAATGAATGTTTCGCTTTTTATTTATTATTTCCCTTAAATATTAGTTCCTATCCTAAAAGTATAAATCTTACCATTAATAAATCCAATGTAAACAGATAACTCTTAATGTTCTTCAAATAAATTCTTTAATATCTTCGACAAAATTCTTTTTAGGTAAATGGAACAATGCATTGATGATTAAGTCTTAGTAATTCTTAAATAACCACATTCTAATATTTTTAATTTTTATAATACTTACGGCGGTTATATACTAATATACTCCTCCCCAGACAAATAAACCACAGTCTAAAGACGTACATACAAATGCAACATACAGTAACTTTAGAATTCTAAATGGAAATAAATCGCGAATCAAGTACAGAACACAACATTAAACTTCTTTTTAACATTCATAATGTCTTATCCAACACAACACCTAAAAATATGCATAATTATCAACCCTTTCCAAGTAATGACACAAACTGTTGCAAGAAGTCTTAGCACAATTCAAAGAATGAAATGACACAAAATCAAGAAATGTATCTTCGGGTAAATCAATTACTTAAAAAATTTGTTGATTTTTGTCCTGGATAGTGACAAAACCAAAATAATTGTGTTTTGTTATATAAAATCAATTACACTAAATTTTATAAATATTGAATTGTTCCTTAGGTACAATTAATGAAAATTTAAGCAATTCCACAGTAAATGTAAGTCTTGTTTACTTCATTCAATACTCTCCATATTCACAAACATTGAACTACCACCCTTCAGATTAAAGCAACATAAAGAATTCATTAAAAAACATTGCAGATCTCCCATTGTAATTTTTGCTGAATCACTTATAATTTTACCAATTACCACATATCGAGTATGCTTAGATAAATATGACTCAATAAATTGGAACGGTAGACCCCTAAAGCAGGCAAGAAATAGTTTGTCTAATAATAAAGCATAAGATACAGTATCAAAACTTTGAATATATCCAGAAATAAGCCCAAAACTACTATATGATTATGAAGCCCGTCAAAGACCGACGAGTATTCTTTTTAGCAAGAAAGCCGTACTGTTTATGGCTACAAAAATTATAGCTATTTAAAAAATTCAAAATCCTAAGTTTTACAATTTTTTACAATATTTTAGCAAAAACAGAGACCAGCGATATTCGCCTATGGTTCGACATATTTAAAGAATTTCCCATTTTTAACAGAGGTAACACCACTGGTATTTTATTTTTGACGGAAAAGAACCTGAAGATAAACTTAAATTATAAATGTCTAACACCGTCTAGTCCAGAAGAATTGGAATTTTTTTAACTTTGAAATAATACTGAAAATTTCATGCCTTCCATGGTTCAGTCTGATTAATCCATACTAATATTAAATTAAGATGTCACGGAATCGTTGCAGTTTAATTTAAACAAAATTTGTAGACACTGTACTAAATTAATAAAATACAATTTTGTGAAGTTTGCAATTGTTTTGATTTCTATAACAACAGTAACTGAATGATTTTTAAAATTTGAATACATTTACAACTGTCAGAGATGACTCGCGCTTGTTCATAAGGTGTAAGGCACCCTATAAAATAAATTTGTGTTTGTATGTTTTGCAAAATCGTCATGTCGATCAAGTTATCGGACGAATGTTGATTAGTGATTACAAAAAAACACTCAATCATGAGATCTAAGTACTCATAATAGGTCTACAAGGCATTTGGAATAAATCTCAAATAATCAATGAGTGTGCCTTTATCAAGTGACGCACCTTCCTTTACTTAAATCTAATTAAATATTCCATTAAATATTTTTATGGTACTACATATTCATATAAAGTATACAACCAAAAAAGGTATTAGGGTGGTTTATTATCTCAAAAAAATAGTTATGCCATAACATAAACCCTTTCAAAATACGAATACACAAATTGCAAACTCTCCGCACATAAAAAACTATAAATTCCACCCTTTTTCTAATTTAAATTTAATCCTAACATAAAATATAAAAAAAAAAAAATCAAAATCATAAATCCAAACTCCAAAATATTCGGGAAAAGGGGTAAAATTGATGAAATCCAGGCACAAAAAAAATGTAGTCAATAAATTTTTGATATAAATTGCATTTAAATAAAATTACATAATCAAATTCACATAAAAAAAAAAAAAATTCTGAAACACTTAGGAAATAAAAAAAAATGAAGGATTTCAAAAAGTATGATGTTGCGAAAGTTCATCGTCCTTATATGGAAAATTTTATTAAGCAAAATTTATTTTGCGAATTAACCTTATTCTATTGAAATTTAAGATTAATTGATCATCGCTGGTTTCTTTCCTCTTGTAATAATATGTGTATGTATAAATAAGAGAGCCTTACAATGATAACAAGATGAGATATAAATCTATTCATCATGTCAATGTCCGGAAAATTATATATATATATATATATATATATATATATATATATATATATATATATATATATATATATATATATATATATATACATATATATATACATATATATATATATATATATATATATATATATATATATATATATATATATATATATATATATATATAAACATATATATTTAACACAAATGATATTGAGATTTTTCCCCGTATATGTATTTGCAAGATAGGTTGTTGTACTCGGAATTTTTTTTTTTTTTCCTTTCGTATACGGTACGGTGAACAAATACAAAAGCAAAATTAGGACATATTTAGACACCTGTCGAATCATTTTATGTTGTATCATCTCTAATCCAGTCAATAACATTTTTCTTTTTTTCTTGCTTTTATTTACTTTCTTTTGTTACCAAACTTTTCCACTTTAAATTCATATTCCCGAATATCATCATGAAAATTCTAAATTGACCTACAAAGAGGTTCCATTTAGCAACCAAAAAAAAAATTCCAACAACATGATCATTTTTTACCATAAACATTTAAAATAAACACACACACACATACTGGAAAAATGGAAAATGGAAAAATGAAAGTTTGAAAATATATAACATACAAAAAAACTTTTATTTTTTTTTTTTTTGTCTTATCGTTTTCACTGACGCAACAATTCTATGGAAACCGGGACATGCATATATGTATATATATAGAACGAACGAAGGATATATTCGTATATATTTTCTATATAAACGAAATACATAAAAACACCTGTGACCTCAACCTCGTGAAGTACGATGAACATACATATAAATGTATGTATATAACGAATTGGTATATAACCAACATAAAATCAGACGCATACTCAAATCAAATTCAACATAAAATAAAATTCAATTCACCTTTACCTCGCTTGGTTCATATATTATGGAAACACGAGAAGATATACATACATACATGCTCGTATGGTATATAAATGGAGTAGTTTTACGAACGAATATGGTTTATGTGTTATATATTACATAAACATATGTATATAAATGCTGGAGACATTTCACATTCGTTGGCTTTTATATATTCTCTCATGGCATGTGTACATAAGAAAATTCTACGAAATAGAAAAGCAGAAAAATAAAATCAGACATCAATTAAATCAAAACAAAGATTTTCTGTGGGCAATTTTTCATTTTTCCCATGTCTAATATATGTACATGTTTCCTCCCTCAAATCCATCCTTAACGGATTTTTGTTTTTTAAACTTAAATTGGATGAAGGTCAAATAAAAGAGTATGGGTGTGTGTAAAGAAAACGAAATTTCATTTTTTCTTGGTTTTTTTTTTTTTTTTTTTTTTTTTTTTGTCTAAACATATGTATAATATTTTTTTATCGGTTGACCAAATCCTTATGTATATGTTCAACATAATAATCAACAATTTTTCATATATTGTGTGTGATACCCTCTATATATAAAAAAAATATTGTATCACGTGAATTTTGGCAACAAAACAAAAAAAAAAAGGGTGGATAAATTTTCTTACATTATGTGTGTCGCACACATTTTCTTATGTGTAAAATAGCATGTTTTCTGTGCGACATTTGCATAATTTGAATGAAAACAAAAATAATATGTGAACGAACGAGTAACAGCCAAAACAACAAAAAAGGGATAAATTGAAAAGGATATTCCCAAAATACCCATGTGACTTGAGGCAACATTATTTGGTTTTTCATTCGTATATCCACATAGCTATGTATATATATAACGTCGGTGTTTATATGTTGTATGTATAAATTTTCTTGACTTTGATAGATAGATGGTTGATTTTTTTTTTTTTTCTCTACATACATATTTAGAAAATCCGAAAGAAAAGAGATTTGTTTATAAATTTTGTATGAAAACGCAAGAATAAAAATGAAAATGATGAAATCAAGAGGAAAAGGGTAAAGCTTGAGGTTCATCTTATGTACAATGTTTTCATGTTTGTGGTTGTTTAATTGAGTGAAAAATATAAAACAACCAAAATAACAAATAAGCAAAAAGTATGACAATAAAAATTGAGGAAAAATAAGGAAAATTATATTTTATTTGTTGACCAAGGTCTTGAATATTTGTTGGCTTTGTATTTCCTTATTTATAACGAACGCGCTTTATTTTTTACATGGAGTATTATAGTTAGACAGCATATTTTTTCGCACAGATTCAAAAAAACAAGAAGGGTAGACGACAATTTTATTAATTATTTTTCAAGAAAATTTACTGTACGAGTATATGTGCGCAATATACAAAGAAAATCAACTAAAATATATGTATTATAGAAGGACGAATATTTTATTTCCATTTTTTTTATGTTATATTTTTATTACTTTATTCTTAATATTTGAATGGAAGATGAATAGAGGACATTTAAGGAATGAGAATAAGAAATTTAACTAGGTAACATGCGCAGATGAGATATTATTTTTATTACAACTTTTACATTTTTTATTTAAAGATAAAAATCTAAAACAACATTAGATAAAAACTTATGTTTAATGTAAGAAAAAAATTCGCGTGTTTTGCCTTTCAACCTTCAAATATGTATGTTTGTATTGTATGAAGCACTGAGAAGAGCAAGCACCATATTAAACAGTTTTTGGTATATTTAGATACGTGCAAGTTAAATATGTATATACAGATACGAACAGAAGATCAAACAATATTAAATCAATCTTGTTCAAGATTTAAGTTTTATCAGGAATCAGGGTTACAGATATAGAATGGTAGTGATGTGGGTTGGAATAATTTTTTATCGATTCTTAGTTTCGGTAAATTCGTAACTATCAAAGTAATGTCGCTTATTTAAGATATCGTCAATAGCTAAACACAGTATTCCTTCAACATAGTATGGTGATTTTTTTTGCTCTCAAGAAACGACTTTTTCTTACACGGTATAGCCACTTGTTGATTCACGTGTGATACAGTAAAAAAAGAAGCTACTCGTTATATAGTTTTGCTTTCTTTTCTGTGTTTGCTTTTCCTTTCTATACATACTCTGATTCCTTAAAAAATATTTGAGGCTTAGCAACAAAAGGATTTTTCACCATTATAATGTGAAAAAACGTATAAATTAATTTCAAAAAATAAAATTGCACGAAAAATACAAAAGTTATCCTTAGCCGACGACAAAAAAAACATTCATTTAAAAGTCAACCATGTTTTTTGGTCACCATCGACCATCATCATTTACCATCTAATCACCATCACCCTTCCTCACTAGAATTATACAAGCATACAACAAAAAAAAAAAAAAGCAGCAACCCATCCAAAAAATAAAAAACTCTTAAATTCCCATCAACAATAAACCCACTCACACAACTTTTAATTTTTTTTTTTTTTTTGTTTGGACCGCTTCGCTATTATAACATTTTTTATTTTTATTTTATTTTTTTTTATATTCCTCTGCAGAGAAAAAAAAAAGAAAAACTGAATATAAAATAAAAAAAATCGTAATGATTTTTTAGTGTAGCAGCTCCTTATTCTCCTTCTTTCTCTTTCTAAGTTGGTTGTTATTAGAAAAATATAAAAAAAAAATTGTTGGGTTGGAAAAAATCGCGAAAAATGGTATATTTTCATATTACTATAAAAAAAATGTATACTGTATGGAGGCTCAAGAATATATATTTAGGAGGGGTTTGGGGTTGAGGGAGGGGGGGGGAGGGGGTAGCATGGAAAAAATAGAGCTAAAAAAGTATAAAAGTTTTATTTTTTTATGTGTTTGTAATAAAATATATATGTATACATATATTGTATTTATATAAGTACGAGTAATAATAATATGTATATGAGCGAAACGAAAAAATCGAGAACAAACGGAAAAATCTAAAAAAAAAAAATAGAAACAGAAAAAAGAGGATTTTCATCTCGAAAATATAAATACATAGCTACATACATAAAATAAAAAGGATAATAGGTATGAGATGATGTAGATTTGACTCCTTTTTTTATGTTTCTTATAATTTTACATATAACATTATTTTATGTTTCTATATGCACATACTATATATATATTTCATCAATGTGAATTTAATGAATATAACTTTGTTATATATTTTCCAAGCTTCTAATATGTAACAATAATAATATATTTTTGGGTTTTTTTTTAATTATTTTTTTAATGAATTGATTATTGTTTGATAAAAATTTATAATATTTTAATTTATTTTTAATTATACTCGCTATATAAAAAATAAAATAAAAAATTCTCGATATGTGTGGGTGCGTAATCAAGGTGAAGCATTGTGAATTGTTGCTAACGATATTTTAAAGTGAACAAAAGTTTAGATACTTTTGTGGAACAAATTTCTTTGTTTCTATAGTTACCAAATGTTTAAGCTGCACCTGTGTATATTTTTGTCACTCAATTATTAATGCTCAGTTCAAGTTAGTTTTGTCTAACAATCGGAACTCGATCGTGAAAGCTCACTTCGGAAAATTAATTTCGCCCACACGCAAATTTTAATTATTTAATTTGACAGCTTCTTCTCTTTTATTTAGTTAAAACTTGATCATCTCATGGTACATATTTAACCTCAATTAAAGATCTTTCTAAATAAATTTGAAGTTAGTACGAAATTCGTCCCGAAAACATTTTTAATTATTTAATGGTTTGTTTCTTTGCTAAATTCAATATCAGCCCGAAAATCAAGAGAAATATAAACGAAAATTACAGTTATCATACACTAAAATTATGTTTTAATAGATCCAACCCTAAGGTCCAGTACATTCCAAATTTTGATCATTTTAAAAATCCTTCACAAATGTTTCTACCTCAAAATTTCTAAGGCCGAAACAATATTATTAAGAAATCATGGAGTTCACATAGTGAACAGACTATTGTTCTCTAACAATAACACTCATTGCAAAAGAATGAAATTACTTGTTCAAAAGGGATATGGCCGAAGATTTGCCCAATCTTACTTGCAAGGTAAAAACAATCGCTTACCGCCAAAATCCTATAGCGTCGTTTCCACTGATGTCTACTTTCAAGGACTATGACCGATGATTTGTCCCAAAATTACTTATTTTGTAGAAAATAGCTCGTTAAAAACAGATGGGGTTCACTTATCATTCTCATCATTCTTTAACAGTTGTAACACAACATTGCAAATAAATAAAATTGATTGATTGATCAGAGTGAACGATCAAGCCTAAGCAAGACTCCCGAATGACGCGGGGCCCTCCGTACCCTCTTTACACATAACAAAACCGAAGCAAAGGAAAGGTAGCTATGTTAGCAACAAAGAATCAAACCGGTTCCAGACACCTAAGTAGTTGATAGTTAGTAAATTTGTTAGTAATATATTTTTAGTAAATTATTTAGTACAAGACAATACAATTTTATGTTCATCTACTGCTCAAATTCCTGTAAAGTTATTTCGGGTTCTTCAAGAATTTCCTAAATCTAAAATATGCATTAATCCTTTATAATAACTAACTAAAATTAATTAAGTATAAAATTAATTCACTGAAATAAATTATAGATTAATCTTTATGACTACAAATAAATTAACATTAATAGTTTGACAATAATTAAACCAACTTCCATCCGCCCATCGTACTGTCACCTCAGACAGTATTATCTTGGTCGGGTTTCTCAGGTGTTTTCTAAACTAAAACCATTTTAACTAACCAATATCAATACTAATACCAAAACCTATCAGTAACATTAATACCAGTATGAACATTAACACCAATACCAACATCCACATCAATACCAATACCAAACATCAACACTAACATTATGACATTAATGATTCGATTACACCGAAAAATTAATTTCACTAAATTTAATTCAGAAATTTAAATATAATTTAATTCAAAATTAATTTAATTCCATTAAATTTAGTTAAACCCAAAACCTAATTTACTTCACATTAATTCATTATTTAAAGTTAGCCCTTAACACCCTTAAATAGAATTAATTCAATTCAGCATATAATTGAAGGGCAGCAAATTAATAACTAACTAAATAACCAAGATGCATAAAAATTTTAAATCTAAATTATGAATTTCAAACACTAAATATCTATATTTTAAACCAAAATTCTAAAATCAAAAATCGAAAATCTGAAACCCTATAAAATATAATTTCCAATTCTTTAATTTAACGAGCTATTGACTCCACAAATTAAAGAAACTAATTAACTAATTCCAGGAATACCAGTAAAATCAAAATTAAAAATTAATGGTTTATTACTTTATTCTACTTAAGCAGCTCTGCAAATTAGTTTAAATGAATCTGAACATATTACATACTAAAGTTCAACGTTTGTCAATTAATTAGCTAATTCCAGATATACCTCTACAATCAAATCAAATTAATAATTAATTTATTCCGTTTAAATTCCACTACACAATAATTAAAAATAAAAAAATTAATAATAATCAAGAACACATAAAATACTAACAGTAAGCTGTTAGTTGACAAACTACATTTTATTAAATAACTCAAATATAAATCAAAACTATTATTTTCCTATTTGTACCAATAGAAAAAACAATTTGCATAAAATCTATAATTTAGCTCATAATCAAAATTAAAATTCAAACCCCTAATTTGTTCAACGAAATTTAAATTCAGATTCAATTTGATTCAGAAATCCAAAACTTTACCGACCTTGTTTGTAAGCTCAATGAAAATCGTTTGAACAACGTACTATATTTGAACTTACAAAAATTCCTGTAATTTTGACAATTAAATCAACAAAAAAAAAATATAAATTTTATCAACGGAATTCATCTAATAAAAATTGTTTTCAATCCATGCCCCAACATATCTGATTAAACTGTTTCTAGTACTCGATTATACGAAGTATAAGAATTCCATTAGAATCGCACACAAATCCATTTATTTGTTCTCAGTATTTATTTATTTCATTTTGAATTTAAATTTATTTTCTGCAATTTTAGAACCTCTTCAAATAAAAACATTTGGGTATTATTTTAAACATCTGTTCAACTCATCTCATGTAATTTTTAAAATGCCATTCAAAAAGATTGTTTTTGATCAATCTGCTTTAGATTCAATTGTGCGAATCATCGCTACAAACGTAACTGACCGAGATGAAGTTAGACTCGGAGGATTAAATAAATTCTCTTTGGTTTACAAAATTTGTTCTAGCTTGCATATTAAATGCAGTGAGGCCATCGATTAAAAATCGTGAATATTTTGAAAAATAAAGATTTACGTAATCATCTTCAAATTGCCATCGTGAATAAAAATTCTGAATTGGGTGTGGATGAATCGTTTAAATTTAATATTTTAGACAATTATTTTGTTCAAAAGTCTTTCAATAAAAATGACATTATTGATAACGAAAATGTTATTTGTAACATTAATAATTTGTCATTTGAAAAAATAATAATAGAGAAACAGCACAGAATAATAACTAATTAGACCCGAAAAGTGATAGTGAAACGGACACTTTCCAATCGAAAAAACCAGCTACCTCTAAGAATTTTAAACATAAGTAACAGGATATATGCACGAGACAACTTTACCAATTCAGATACTTCTTTTAAAATTTTAAGTTATGGATGGCAAAAGATTTATGATCCTGCAACTGGGAAATTGGATAAATTTAAATACCCTATAGTTATAGCTATGCTACAACATAAACGGCCTATCAGATTAATATTAAAGCAGTAGATTATTCTAAGAACCATATAATTGTTCGGGCATACTGTAGCCATAAATCGATTGATGGGAACCAGAATTGCCGTATGTATAAATTTATATGTAACAACTTGGCTACTAGAAAATTCAAGGTTCAGCGAAGCACAGGTGAAATAATTCATCCATATGAGAAATATAGTTTCACTTATCGGTATGCCAGAGATTTTTATAAGGTAATTTTAAGTAAGCAAAAGCAAAATCCGCTGGAGAGCTGTTTATTCAGAATGAAGATACTGCTTTTGTTACTAAGCATAAAACTCAACTTCTTACGAAGCCTCAAAATGTATTAAGGAAAATTCGTTCTAAAATCATTTCAGAAAAGGATAATGCTCAAGACGACGTAGAAGATTTAAAAATAGAAATACAACAGGAGAGGAATACTAAAGATCAGTATATTCATAAATTGGGGCTTGTACCATTTTCTACCAAATTAGGTAACGACGAATCAGTGGCTTATTTAGACGGTACTGCAGGTGTAGTTAGATCTCCCTATACAAATTTTGCTCCTATCTTCTATTATCCCATTATTGTTCCAACGTACGCCTATGTAACTGATCCTTCAATCCCTTTCCCTGTATCTGATTTTATATCATCTAGTCATAATATTGATGCCATAGGTAGGTGGCTTAGATCGTACAAATTATTCACTAAATATACTGCAAAACGGTGGCCGATTTTTAACATGATTGTTATTTATTTTAGTGTTGCAGAATTAAACGACACAATCCTGTAGCAGAAACTTATCCTCAGCTTGGTGAACCTTTAATACTTGGCCTTTACTGGAAAACCGGATGATGATGATTATTATAAAAATACTTGCGGCTTCGACTCATTTGTTCCAAGTGCCATTAATGCATTCAAAGTAAATGATATAAAACCATCAAAACTTAACAGAATGAAACATGTCCCGGGCTTATATTGTCAGGAATGAAATTTTAATTGGTATATTTATCAACATACAAATTTTTGGGATTGCAATATTTCAAAAATCTCGCGAAATAATTAATTTCACTTGTCAAGAATGTCTCGTAGAAACAACTGAAGAAAGATCATACATTAATATAGATATTGCTGGCCTAGAAAAAACAGGGTTATAGATAGAATGAATGGAAAATTTGTGGAATCTACCTCGATGTTTTTACAAGAATTCCAATGGACTGCAATGACGGAATACAAACGGAATTCATAAATAAGCAATCACCTATTCCAATTAATAATATCCAAGAAAGAATTGTGCATCAAAATAAAATATACGAAATTAACTCATTAGTAAGTTACATATGGTATCTTAACTAATTCGTGTAATGACCAATTAATTCAATTAATTCAAATTAGAGTAAGAAAGAAAAATTATTAAATTAGTTTACACAGGAACATAGCTGTGTGAATGTGACGAATAAAAATGTTTAAGGGAATTTGGCTGTATTAGTATAATTCGCTAATACAACCTGCACAGTACATTCTGTATATATAGAATGAAAATTGTGGTAGAATCATTCCAGTCGCCGCGGCCTGATGAAAGGAACAATTTTCGGAAATATTAACTTCATATAAATTAAATATGGAAAATCAGATAAGGCCGAATTTTTGCCCAATCTTACTTGTTATATAAAAACAAATTCATTAAAAAATCAAGGGGTTCATTTACTAAAAAGGTCGTCATTCGAAACCAATTAAATTGCAAATGAATAAAACGTCTACCTATTGGAAATCATACAGCGAAGTTCACACGACGAAACTTTTTATTTTTTTTTATTTTTTAATATTCAGAAATTTTAGAACGTTAAACTAAAATTGACAATCCATCCAAACTTTATTGGCAATGTGAACCAATTTTAACTGGAAATATAAAATTCGTTTGCTTTTAAGCTTTGGCCGGCAAATTGTCCGAACTTATTTGTTACTTTGTCACGAGGATTTAATGAACAGAGCGTTTTTTTCTTACAATTACACACATTGGTAGAGTACGAAGGTCCGTTCACTAAGTGAACTCTGTGATATTTTAATGAGCATTTGTCGATGTAACAAGTACGATTGGAGAAATCTTGTTGAATTTTGAATATGTACTATCTCATCGATGCTCAGTTTGATGCACTCGATTAATTGAACTGGTTTAACTTGATCAAACTCGACTGGGCATTTTCAACAAATAACTATTGAATACATTTAAAATTTTACTTTGTTTTTTAATTCTAAATTTTAAAATATTATTTTCTTATTATTATTTCAGGTAGGTGTGGCTTTAAAGTGAAATACTAAATTAGGGCTAACCCAGGTCCCAGGTACCGTAAAATTTTTTATATTAACTAAATTTCTTATTACAAAATATCTGTTTAAGTTTTCAATCGTCCAAAAATACTGTACCGGTTTCCGGTGCAGGCCCACGGAAGGGGTGATTAGAATATTACCCCTTCTAAGCAGGGACGAACATAAAATTCGTGATCTTACAAGTAACAAACGTTTTAAATTTAATCCATAATTTGTGTTTAAAAACATTGCTACGAGAAAAAATATTCGCTTGTTATGAAAAGTCAATTGAAACCTCACAAACAAATCCAAAAATCGTTACCTATATATAGTACGCTTGCACAAAAACAAGAAAAGCAAAAATGTTTAATATACAAATTAAAATCGTCGTTGTTGTGAATCCAAAATATATTCGGTGCTCATGTTAAGTTTTCGTAACAATCAAGTTTTACGGGATGGGTTGTTAACCCAAGGCTAACCCACTACAGCCCTCACACTTTAGCCTACTCCTTTAACAGAGTAGTTTCTAGCGGGGGCCTTGAAGATGCAGTGGAAGCACTTATGCCACTTGTGCATTTCAATACTTTCTTCATAATTTATACAAGAAAGTAAAAGATGGATATCATGCCTAATTATTTAACCGTAAAAAGTATTTTTTTTTATATGCGACACATTCGGATCAAAAGTTAAACTAAATACAGTACTGTGCATAAAAATCTGCACAGCTAGAATTTCTCAATTAAAACCAATTTTTTTTACAAACTGAGTTGTTACTAACACCAAGATTGACATGGCCATTTGCTTTAATTATCGCTGCACATCTGTTGTTCAAGGAACCAATCAAAGTTTCAATAACGTCATCATTAATGCCCAGTTTCACTAAATACATCTCTCAGTTTCACTAATTATTTCTGAAACTAGTGGTTTCAAATGGCTTTTCAAAATGTCCAGGTAAACATTATCCTTGTATTTCAAGAAATTTATCTATATTATCATAAAAAATTCCGTGACTTCTCGAGACTTCTCGAAACGAAGGCTCATTCCAAAATTTAGAAAATTTTTCGAATTTAAACCCAATTTTCAGAACTGAATATTTAAGGAACACAGAAATGAACAGTAGTGCAACAACGGTGCAAAAATTCGAGGTATAATTTAATATCGAATTTAAATATTTCTGAATTGTAGGACGAATTCTGGTAAATATTATTTGAAAATTTTAAAAATGTATTAGAAAATTGAAAAATTTAACGATATAAAAATTCTAAACACTTCACAATTCAGCTGCACAAGTTTCAAAAATACCAAATTTTCCCTTTTACGAAATTTGGTCTTTTACGTTTTCCTGATTTTATACGATGTTTCATTCTACCCTTCAAATACCAACCCAATTGGTAGCCATTCTGATGAACAAATAGATGATAGTTTAATTAAGTTTTAGAATATTTTTTAAACAAATTTAGAATGTCTAGCCAATTCAAAAAACTATTAAAAATTCCGGCTAAAAATTAAAAATTTTGTAAATATTTATCTTTAGAGTAATTGTATAGTCCTATTTAAAAAATTGTTAAATCTTTGGAAATGAATGTGTTTACCTAACAATCTAACATTTCAGACGGATTTATTAATTAGTTACCAAATGTAGTAAATTGCAGCTTTTCAAATATTAAAAAAATTAATTTAACGTATGGTTTAGCTTCAAAGGTTCTGAATTTTTCCAGTACACTTTAAAATTGCAAAATTTCATGAATATCCCTAACGAAAGAAAAAAAAATCGAAATCGAAACAATTTACTAGCCGGATTATTTTTTAGAAAATTAAATGGAACTTCCAAAGAAGATTAGATTATGGTAGATAACGACTCTTTTCGGAATTATTACACAAAATACTAACAGCTGGCTTTAATTGATCTATAGAAATTGAAGTGTTTTTACCATTAACATCAACGATGAAATATTTTTGAAATTGCCGAACCACTTTATAGGGACCATCGAAAGGTGTCTGCAGATTTTTCCTAACATTGTCCACGCACAGCCATTCTTACAAAGCAATCTCACAGTCACAACTCTATAACAATAATAATCAAAAATACTTCAGCAATAATATTGTATTTTCCGATCCTTTACCATGCCGAATATCAGCTGGAAATTGCACTATGAAATCTAAATATTGCTCTTGTCCAGAGTTTCATTCGGTTTTTTTTTTTTTTTTTCATAAAGATTGCTCTTGTCAATGTTTTATGGTCTGTAAATATTGTGAATTTTAAAATACCGCAAAAAGTTCTCTATCGAACGTAGAGTACCGCGTTTAAGCAGAAGATAATTTTTTAGAAAAGAAACTGATTGGTTCCCAAAAATAATTTCGAAATTGTTGTATAACAGCTTCTGTTGCGACATTTGTAGCATCTGTATTGATACAAAACTTTCTTCCTTTTTTGGAATGCATCTTGACAACAGACCACCCAACAAACGATTTGGAATATTTTGGCAATTTTACTATGATTATGGATTGAACTCATTAATTTAATAAGGAATGTTTAATAAATCTGTGATAATAATGGAGCATGCCCAGAAATATTTGGACAGTTTTCTGGAGGTTTAATTCCATTCCAGATACGTTATGATTCATAAAATTCAACTACCACGAATTGCATAAGAGTTACTAATTTGTGAGAGCATCGATTAGTTGGTGTCGTTTGATATCTATACAAGTAAACCGTACTTCGCTAAAAAATCTGCGTGCATAGTAAAGTCTGTTGACTGCGGCTAAAATAAAATTATGTCAAAAATGTGGCCTCAAGGTGCCTTCACACAGCGAGATTATAATCTGAGATTTCTTATCCCACTTTTCTACCAATTAAATTGCTTAATTTTCAAATGTAAACGCCCTTTTTTGGCCAACTCAAGTTAAATTTTTTTTATCTTATGAGCAAATAATCCAATTCATACCAACATAACAAGAAAAAACAACAACAAGAAAAATAATCTCAGATTATAATCTCGCTCTGTGAAGGCACCTTCAATCCCAAACCAATAGTTTCAATTAGCGGCCGATAATTTAAACTTGAGGTTTTTTATATGTTTTTTAATAAAAGAATTCGGCAATACAGACACTTCTGCCTATGTATCAATCAAATATGTTAATAGACATTTTTTAAGTACAATGAGAAGATGAACAAAACGATTTATTTGTTTGATTGAACGACTACAAGTTGGTTTATATACTCTCGCATTATCACCAAACATATAACGGTACCAACAAGTGTTAAAATTATCACACGCCCGACTATATCATTTCGCGTTTGGTGAATTTACACAAAATGGTGGTACATTATCAAGCTTTTTGCCATCGTTATCAATCACAATTGGCTTATCACCACCTTTGTTGGCGCCTGTTTCGTTTGCATCAGTCATGATGTCTCTTCTAATTTATACGTTAAAGCCAATTACATTCGATCAAATTAATATATTTAATGACACTGTTCACGATAGCAAATAGACCAATAAGGGGTCATCCATAAACTATGTCACGCTATTTTTGATCATTTCTAACCCCCTCCTACCATCCATGTCACAAATCATCACAAAGCTTTATATCCCATAAGAAACTACGTCACAAATTCAGTACTCCCTCCTCTCCTAAAAAAAAAATCAAATAATTGGCATAATGTATAATGCACATTCATATCTTTTATTTATTCGAGCTTTTATAATTAAAAAAATTTCATTTCACTTCAGAATTAATAAAAATAATATTTCAGCGTAATTTGTGCTTTTAGCATAAATTAACAAAATCGTAATAATAAAAAATTCACTAAAAATAATTAAATATAATAAAATTACAGAATAAATCACTCAACATTAAAACAACGTTTACGTTGATTATTTAATTTTTAGATCGCAGCATCTTCCCACGTATATTGAAAATGTTTTTCAATGGAAACAATCGGACAAGGTACCGTTGGCATTTCCTCAGATGAAATATTCATTCCAACTAAATCCAATTCCATTTCATCAAAGCAATCGGCTATTTCTTCGTTTTCTTCCTGTGCAATCATGGCCAATAACTATCGCTGCCTGTGCGCTGCTACTCGTACTGGTCTAATATATACGCTTCAATGGCCCGGCATCTTTCTTGTGGCTACATATCACATATATTGCATATTCCATCTTTCGGAACCGATTGCACTGATCGACAAAACATGTCATAAGGAATAATTTTAAAGGTGGACTGCGGAAGAATATTCTTCTTTTGTAAATTTAATAATACGAAAAAGAAGGAAAATCAGGTGAAAACGATTTCTCTTTCAATGGTAATTCAGGCTCGAAGACCTTTCTCTGTTTAAGCGAGAGGTATAGGTAGAGGAAAAAATCTATCTTGTATTAGGCTGAAATAGGAACTTCGCGGCTTTGAACTGCAATATACGTTCGAACATTTTACAACAAGTGTCAAATTTGACTCGATCGAAGATGAATATCATACCATTGCTTATCTTTCACTACTGGTTGATCTAACCCTAGTTCTGATTTTTTTCCGGGATAATAAATTCAGCCACTGTTGGAAATTCGCCTATGACTGTTTCAGTCCAATTTTCAGCAAAAGCAAAGTTTTTCTTTTCTAACTCTTTATTGACGGTTTGATCATGTAATAATATTAATCTACTAAGATCATTACTTAGCGGTGCCATCCTTCATTCAACATGGTCGAATGCACTACGCCCATAAATCGCCACTGTAATCACTTTTTGAAAATGCGGAATTTCATCCGGCCCACAATCAATGGTAAAAACAAGAATGATTTTACCAATTGATGTGTTCCTTATCTAGTAATAGTGTCAAATTCCTCTAAATCAAGTATCATTTCAAAATAAAATGCGTGCGGCACATAGCTGTAGATGTTGAATGTTTACCTGATCTAAGGCCAGTGTATGAAATAATTTCGATCCCAGCGTAGATTGAAGGAATAAGTTGTTGGGCTGCGACAACTCATTCGAGATCAGGTAAATGTATCCTATATTCAACGTGCATTAAGAGGGGACTTTGTTTTAGTAGGTATTTTATTGAAATCAAACAACTAAATATTTAAATAATTTTTTAAACGTAAAATTGTTTTCATTAAAAATGACATTTTATAAAACCCGTCTTGCCCCATCATCACAAATCGTCACGTCGTTCGATAGCCTCCTTTCCCCCTCCCCTAAGAGCGTGACATAGTTTATGGATGATTCCCAAATGTAATTCTATATGATTTCAATTAATAATTATTATAAACATTTTCTATTATTAATTATTACTACTCCTGTACACGATTTTAATGAAAATTACATTAAATAAATGTTAAAAAAATGTCAAAGAGGAAAGGGTTTTGTTTTCAGAGTGATAATGTGCCTTTGCGATTTAAATTGTTATCAACATTAATTAAATATATTGTGTGAGATTTATAAATTATTTATTGTAAATATAATAAATGTTCAAGAAAACGATTTTCACAGCACAAAATCAGCGGCGATCATTTTCTGTCAACAAAATATAAAGGATTGCCTGCTTACTTTAAAATTAACTCTAAGCTTACATAATCTAATGTGCGTATAGTTTACATAGTATAACCGTACCATCATAATTATATTGACCTCAGGAGGCACATTATTAAATATAACCTTTTTAACCCTCAGGAATAAATTATTAAACACCCCTTCATCACAACAAATTAAAATTATTGTGTATAAAGGTGGTTCTGCCAAAACCTCGACCCGTGTTCGAAATTCATATTGTATTATAAAATAAATATATTAGCCTGAACCCTTTATGCATATCTGTATGTATTTTTATGCAGTTATTGCTGACACAAAATATATACCTAACTCAGGTCATCGGAGTCAATAATCCACTTTCACCCCACTCAAAAAAAAGGGACTATCTGTTGTAGATAACTATAGAACAAAGAATTATACAGGTCGTCCCATTTCATTTAACTATAGTGCATTAGTTGTTTAGTATATTGAAAGGGTTCATTTTTATTTTAAATTTAATTAAATGTATCTAGGAAAATCTAACAATCCCAAAACTAACATTTTCACAATTGCGTAATGAGGAACCCAGTAGCATATCACATAAAACTAATAAGTAATAGCGCTTTTTCCTCCGTGTTATAATATTGTATTTATTAAATCAAACAAAACTGAAAAAAAATATTGCAAGTATATTTTCTATGATCGAATATTTTTTTATAAATCATTCCACTGCTACCCAAAAAAAAAACACCCATTGAATTCATCTAACTTCCACATTTATCATCATTCTAACTCAAAAATAATAAAACAGCAACCTTTTCTCATTCTTCCAAGATTTAAAAAATGAAAAAAAAGAAGGAAATTCTGAACGTCTAGAGAGATTCTATATCATGCAACAAAAAAGGAAAACAAAAACAACATTCTCTTTTGTGTTACATTTTTTTTATATCCTCGAACATTGTATTACACATATTATATTTTTAATTGTAGTGCTGAACTCGTTATTTCTGCGCACTTTCATCTCGCGAAAAAAAAAAATTATATAAAATATAATATAGGGGGCGGTATTCCCGTCGCCATCATCATCATCATCATCATCGTTTTAGTCGTCGTCATCGTCGTCATATCGCTCCTTTTTTTTTTTTTTTAATTTTTTGGTATAGTTAGATTTGTTGTTGTTTAATTTTTTTTTCTGCTATGCCTTACATATATTTTTGGTATGCTTCTCATGCTATGCTTTCCACCAAAAAAAGAAATAAAAAAATTGTACATACATACATAAAAAACTTGAGCATTATCGAATGATGTTATGAATTGGTTTGAAATTAAAATAAAAATTATACATACATACATAACATATAAAAAACACAAAGTATGAGAGTAAAGATGTGGGGGGTAGTTTTGAGGATTGGAAATTTGATTCTAAATTTACATTTTAAATAAGTACGAATATATATATATATACACATACATTTTCCCATTTTTCGTTTTTTTAATTTTTTGGGAGGACTAAAAAATTTCGAAAAATGCTTTATACATTATTCTAGATATGTACATTTAGTACACCCTTAAACACATGTACACATATACTATATAGTTTCATTATGATGACGATGAAAATAAAATAATAAATATTTTACATAAAAAAAAAAACGGGTAAACTTAAATAACAATTAAACGGTAGTATGAGAAATTAAGGATACGCGCAATAGTTGAGATATAACGAAAATTCACCAACCAACAAAAAAGAGAATCTAGCAACAACAAAAATATAACTTCAAAAAATACCCCGAGAGAAAATAAAAGAACTAAAAAATACATAAAGCAAAGAAAAGGGAAAATTAAAAAAAAACAGTTTCCTCTAAAATACAAATACCAATAATATTCGTTTCTAAATATCATCTCGCTATAGATTTTTTTTATGTATACGTAGATACATATTAAAAACGCACACTTACTTACCGGCCTTTTTTTTTAGTTTAGTTTTTCCGATAAGTTTTTTTTTTTTTCGTGTTTTCTATTTCAGCCTTACTACAACGTCCTAACTATATCTACGTCTCCCTATATACATACATAACTAGATGCTGTATAAGAGGAATCTAAAAAATAAAATAAAAACTTTTGGGGGAAAAATAGAAAAAAAAAAAACTATTTTTTTTTAGAGGAAAATTGTTTATTTTTAAATTTTCATACAAACACATTGATATAATATTTGTGTGTTAAAACTCCCTTTTAAAAATGTTAGATTGATTATTTTAAATTAATTAAAATATTTACCTCGTGTAAACAAAGTTCGTCACTTATTATTTTTTATTAATTTAACATTTAGATTAAAACTATGTTTATGTGTATACTTAGGAAATTGAAAATTAAAATTCGATTTTATCGGTTTATTTATTTTAAATAATATCAAGGTCTATCAAAGCAAAACCCAATTTTACATTTAAATGAGGGGCTGGTAATTTTTTTTTTTTTTTTTTTTTTTTTTTTTCGGAAATGCTTTATGTATAAAATAAACTTTCAGGAATTTTAGGAAATCAAAAATATTTTCTTGGTATTACAACCACAAAAACTAAATTAAGATAAGTTAATTTAATTTATTTTTTTTTTATTTTTAGAAATTTTGATTAGTATTTTCGATTTATTATATGGATCGATCAGCCATAGCTGACGAGGTTGGCCATGACTTTCGAATCACGCGGTTGTTTTTAATTTTTCTTTAGAATTTATTTTTACTAAAAATTATTTTACTGTGAATTTGTAATTTAAATTAAATTACAAGTGAGTGATGAATTGTAATTTTTGTGAGTGAAATGCCGGATCGCTTCTTGATATCCTAGAATGTATTCTCGGCTTAGAAAAAAATGACGGCTTATTTCGATCTGTTTAATGAAAAATAAGAGAATTTAAAAAAAAAATCGTATATCAGGAACTGAATTTGACTTATAAAAACATCTATCACAGAGGTGTACCCTTTTTTGCGCAAGAGAAAGCGGAACATATGTTTCACCTATAGCGCCACTATTACTACTGAATTTCATTTTTGCTATCTCCAACCATCTTTGATGAATTTCTCATTTACTGAACAATCATTTGAACAAATCGTGAACCGGATAGCTAATTTACCGATTTTCAAAATTTCTCGTTCACCTTGATAGTATTTACTATTTTTTTTTTCTTTTATTTTATTTCATTGAAAATTTATCTCATTTTTTTATTCAATGTATCACATTTTGATTTCAATATTCAAAATACTTTAATATACAAAAAAAATAAATAAAAAAAATTATAAGAACTATGGGAATATGATAAATATAAATACATGTATACTATAACTATAAATGATAAGTTCAACTACTCATATGACAATCTTGGCTCTCGGTTTCAGTTAGGGCTGTGTGACTGGCATATTGGTTTTAAACATCGGACAAAAGCTTTCCTAGTAGATCTTTTTTTTTTTCTCTTCCCTGTAACACATATAACACTGACCTTTATGAATTAGTCGACCAGATCAGTCTCGATCGTTTAGCTGATTTTTAGTATTCATTCACCATTAAATTCGGATTTATTATTTCAATGTTATTCATCATATCAGTATCGCCAAATCAATGACTTTGATCGTCGGCTTTTGAGTCAGTGTTCTCGTTTATTTTAGGGTTAACATTATCCAGTTCCACATTTGATTCCTCAGCAACATTTCTAGGCACATAGTCAGGGTCAATATCATTGTAGTCAAATAAATTATCCTCATCATCTTTCGAATGCGGGTCTAAATGATCTATAACACTTCGCAAATAAATTTCTTTTTCTTCATACGAGATTCTGTAATAGAGAATGAGAATGTATTACAAAACAACCCGTTGTTTTATAACATTTATCAATTCAACACTACAAATCTAGTTATTTTATATTACCTGCTAATTTACACTCGATAGATATTCGAATTCTCTATTTTCCATATTGTAAATCTGCGCATACTACATCTACGCAACATACATACCATGGTATGTTGGTGGCTTAAAGGTATTTGATTTGTCCCAGTAGAGGGTTACTGCAATATTGATTGCCGCTGGTCTAATCTAAAGCGAGATAATCTTGCTTATGCTGGTGTTTTTGTCGGTTTTACTTTACTATGTTATGTGAAGCTTTTTGGAAAACCAATAGTTGTTTAAACTGCTTTAAAGAAACAATCAAATTTGGAGTATCGACGTCGTTTGAACTATGCAGGCCACGAAGTTGATCTAGTTAGCATGAAAATTCTCGATAAACAAGATAATTTTAGAGATGAATCAATTTTGGCTACACACTGGATCGGGTACAGGTTCAATCAGTGTTGTTGAAGATTGTGCTTGGGCTTTCAAGTCATATGATTTTTTCATCCAAATTGTTTTTGTCTCAAATATCAAATTTTTGTGCATATATACAAACTTTTTTACAATAGTAAATTTTTGTGATTGATTTACTTTCCGATTTGTGTATGAAGGGATTCTCTTTGTTTAAGATGAACCCCAGTAGGGTTCGAAAGCTGACGCTTTAGTTGGAGCAATTTAGGAATAATGGCCTTGAATCAATAAAAAATGGTTTATTAAGACAGAGTTAAATTAAATCGAACATTTTTCCTGTCGCAACTAACCATTCCCTAAATTGTCTCGGCAAAGGCAATCACTACTAACCAAAGGCTTATATACAAAAAGTAAAACTTGATCAATCAATATCAACTTAAACGGAGATAGAAATTTATAATCACTGGAACATTGTTAAACGATTCAGTCAACTTCAACTGAATCTGAAAGTGTTTTGCCTGTTTTTGGCAATCGTCACAAAAAAATAGTGTTGCCATCTGACCATTCCATGTCGACATTTTGTGTTTCTTAAAAGGCATATTTAAAAGCCAACACAATTATATTTATAAATTTTACCTAAAGAGACCGGGAAAACCCGGGAAATCTCGGGATTGTGTAAAACTTGATCCCGATTCCCGGGATTAGAAAAACATCCAGTAACAGGACCCACTAATCACACCAACAGTGTATTATGTACACTTTCTAATACAAGAAATTCATCAGTTTTCTAAAAGAGGGTTATTAGACTTTTACACGAAATATCAGAAAATGCATAAGCCTAAGTATATTTAAATATAGATTAGTGTTCTAAGTTTGTAACATTTTAAAAAATATAAATTTAATCAATTTTAGACATTTTGCAATTTTAAAAGTTTCTATATTTACTAGAAAAATTTGCAAAATTCGGACAAGTCATGAGAAGAATTCCAAATTTATAAAATTACTATGACAGGTGGTAGTATGAATGATGACGAGCGTTGATATATTTGGAGTACCTAATTCCACAAAAAGATACCTAAATATGAAGATTATTCTAATGAAAATGTATCTTATTTAACGATAATCTGTGAATCTCCTTGTAGCTTAATTCAAAAACAATTGCTACCACCTTGTATGAAAAATTAAACGTCGCTTCGTATAAAAGTATAACCTCAATTTGTAACCCTGTTCTTTAAAGGACCCCGCACAGATTAAATGGTAATCGGCAACCGGTCGAACCATCTAAAACTTCTCTAAATTGTAGATTGAGACGTCCTGAACAATAAAGTTCTCATGGGCCCAAGTCGTGAAATTGCACTTACATTTTCAATTACATTCTACATTTTCTGTGACCCCAGCTTACGTAATGATATTTTCATCGTATGAAGGTATATTCTTATGTTTCTTGATGTGCTAATTACGTATCTGATGGTAAAAGTGGTCATCAGTGACCGTAAATGACCGTCAGTGAGCATAAATGATAGTAAAAGTCACGAAAATGTTTTCCAACTTTCTACAGTCATTTAGGAGGGAAAATAAGGAGGGGGACGATTATTCGAAACGGAATACGGTCCATGATCTAGTAATTCAAATTACAAGAATTCTTCAACTTGAACGCGTTGACCCAATATTTAGTGCAGGGAACCTGTTATGTGAGCAATTAAATAAAATCAATCAGGATGTTACGTTCCATATAACGTCTTTCTGAAGCAAATGGAAAGGTGGTGTTCGAAAATCTGTGAAGTAAGCTACTCAATCCAGTCGCTAGAGCGAGCGTGCTATTTCACGTTTGCATTGATACTCTTTGCCGATCAATCGTTACATTACTCGGAAGATAAAATAACAAGCCACTTCTCGACAAAAAACTATTTTTATAAACTTATTTTACTTAGGGCATCTTAGAGAATTCCCGTCAGTGTACCAGAAAAATATAAAGGGCTGAAACTTCACCCAAGAGATGATCAGAACTTCGGTTCTAAAAACAAACTCAACTGCCTTCAAATTAACGCTTAAACTAACTCCAAACCCTCATCTAACTCAATCCACTCAACCAAAATCCAATCCCTACTCAACCTTTAACTCAATCCTAACTCGTTCCTCATTTTAACCCCAGACTCGACGTTTAACTCAAACCCTAAATCAACGTGGTCCGAAAAATGCATGCGAACATGAACTCAAGCTAATCTAACATACACCTATCAACATCTGACTAAACCCCCAAAAAAATCCAACTTGACCGGTTACTCCTACTAAGCTCAACCTCAACTAAGCCCTTAAATTAACCCCAAACTTATGCCTCACTCATCTCCCGAGTCAATGTGGTCTTAAAAACTACAAGTGTACTTTACCTCAACTCAATCTAACTTTAATTCAATCGTTAATTCAATACACAAATAAATCATCAGCTGAACTCCTCACTAAACCTAACCCAACCCCAACTCAACTCTAACTCAACCCCAACTCGCAAATGGAACCCAACTGTGGGTAACGAAATCAAAAACAACTAAACCTAGACGAAGTCTGAAAAAGCTTGAAAAAAACAGAATATTTCGACTTAAAAAAAAAAACAAAAAAGGTTTTAACCATAAAACACATAAAATCAATCCAGGCCTTTACTACATTACAGCACCAAATGGAACATGCACGTTTGTCAATTGATATTAGTGAATTTTTATATCTTGAGTTATTAAGCCGATTCTATATGTATTTCCTAATATAAAACCGAATTTTTCACGCTCTGAAGAACTCCTCGAGTCGTACCATTTTGACCGGATTTCTTAAGACTTTGACTTTCGAGTCATAAAACGTTTAGATATTTTTTTTTAAATTTATTAAATATTTTAAAAATCTTGATTATAATTTGGGTGTGCCATACATTGACGGGGAGTGCAAAATAACCAAGCAGAATCTTAATGAAGAAACATCCGACCATTTAAGAAGCTGCGATCAGAGGCTATCTCAAAAGAATTGCTTTTGTTTTTTTAATATTTTGTTAATTATGTTATCGACCCCTTGCTATATACTCCACTATGACTGTCCAGATATGTTCAAAATAAAATGTTTTGCATGGTTATTTGGTGGCATTTTATATCTAATATGTTAAACCAATTTTATAAATAGTTCATAATCTAAAATAAGCTAATTCGCGCCATGAAAATTTTTTTGGACCATATCATTTGGGCTGGAGTGCAATTTCTTAAATAAAATATTTAAAATAGTATTGCGAAGTTATTATTTTTATGATTCTTCCAGATTTTTGCATTGCCGCAAGTCAACTGCAAACTCAACCTCAAATCAGCATATATATATATAAAAAATTAATATATATATATATATAAAAAATTAATATCATCAAGTGGTTTTGGGCCAATTCGAATGGCAGGTACCCGATTCTCTTGTCATAGAGCTTCCAAAAGCTTTTCAATTTCCCACTTTGATCATAAAAATGTTTTTATTTTTGACAGGATTTCAATACATTGGTCCTTTTGGACCGGGTAGTTTAGCAGAATGTGGCAACTTCGGGTCACAAGATTGTAAAATGTTTAAATATTTTATTCTAAACTGAGCATATATTTGTTGTTTTTATTAGAGTTTAGTGTCACCTGGCTAATTACTGAAATAATATTTTTATCTCACCTTCATATACTAGAGAAATCGTCTTGGTTCGTAAAATGATCTTAGACTCACCTAAATGCATAATAATTCCTCAGATGCATTCAATTATATTTTACGTGTCTTTCAATAAGCATAATTTATAGAACTTGTGTTTTTCAGTGGATTTGGTAATTTATGTTTTTTTAATTTATGCTTTATTCCATCCGAATGGGCTAAAATTACCAAAAAATGTATTTTTATTATTTGCACATTGCGCATGAATATATAGTTTAGTAATAAGAATTGGCAGCAGAAACAAAAGGCAGGTGCATTTTGAACTTATGTAGTAAGTTCAATGCACGATATTTTATGAAACAAATGTATGTTTTCGAATTATTTATTGTCATCAGGTGGAAACAATTTATTACCGCTGTACTAGCTCTGTACTGCTATGAATATTTTTGGTATATATGTTTTCTTACATTAACATATGTCCACCTTAAAATATACCATCTATATCTATGGTAGGTGTATTAAAGAAAAATCATGAACAACAACATAACAATCCAAAAAGGTTTAATCGAAAGTAAATGAAAATCAATTGAATAAGCATTAATCCCCATTGTAAACCAGAACGACTGGAAATGAAATATGTATAAGTATATTAGCTTTCCTAATTTCATATTTATATCCTGATCATTCCTGACCTACATTTTTAACAACAACAGCATCGCATGCAAAAAATATGTATTACAACCCCAACAAAAAAAAAACAAAAAAAATGCGATCGCTTTATTAAATTTGGAAAAAATTGTCCTTCTCTTATAAACGACAAAATAAAAAGAAATACCGACGTACACCATCAGCACAAGAAATAACAAAAATTCCAATTTTCATCATTTTAAACCAATACTGTTATCAGTAAAAATATATGTATTTTAGGTATATACATTTCTTGGTGTGATTTGTTTTCCCGACGACGTTGTTTTGACTTGATAGACACATTTGACAAATAAAACAAGAACGAAAAATTCCAAAGAGGAAAACGAAGAAAATTCAACAGTTTAGCCAGCACGCTGTATATACCATTTACGGTTTTTTTTTTTTTTTGTAAAATCTACAGCCAATTTTCTCAGAATTTTTGTTAATTTTCTCAAAAAAAAAAAAAAAATAATAATAATAAATAAATATTCGGAAAAGAAGCGAAAAATGAAAAATTTTGGTAATTTTAACACCAGCTGATGCAAAAGGAAAATGCGAAAATTAATTAATTTTGATTTTCTTGTGTCTTGTGAAATAGAGGCAAATAGGCAAATTCAATGAAGGAAAAAAAGCACTGAGTTTTTCACTTTTTTTCTATTTCAATTTCAATCTCACAATTGAAAAAAAAAAATTAACTGAAGAAAAAGAACGAACACAAAAAAAACAGAAAATTACTTTCCCTTTTTTCCTTTTCGAAATCTATGTATGTATAGATTTTTTTATTTTATTTTTGTGTTAGTATGTTGTTTTTTTCACGATGGAAAACACGGAAAAATTTTCTCTCAGTTTTTTTTATTTTTTTATTTTTGTTATATCTGGAACAGAATAAAAACCGAGTGTAATATATACAATTTATATTATATTCTTAGTGAGTGTAATTGTGAGAAGAAAAAATGATGAAATGAAAAAAGCACGCACTATTTCTTTAGTGCGCCGCATTTGCACACACACACTTAATGTGTATAGATTTTTATTTTATTCTTCTAACTTCGGGCACACAGCAGATGTCTCATGTACCAATAAAGAATAACCGACTAAAAAATTGTACACACATCTATATAGAAAGATATACATAAACACATACCATACATTCATATAGAAATTTATTTCGAGGATGGTTGATGTTAGAAACGTTGGGGTGAGATGTTAGCAACCCAATACAGTTAAAAAAAAATTATATAATAATAAAAAAAGTTATAGTTTTAAGAATGGTGAGGGTGGTTTGTTATTTTATATTTTTTTTATTTTATTTAAAAAAATGAAATGGAAAAAATCGTGGAGTATTGTTGTGGAGGAAAGGAGTTTTCAGCATTTTTTTTATTTTTATTTGTTCTTCTTTTAGCTGAGAATTCAGAGAAACGAACCGAATTTTTTATGTTCAGTTTTAATTCAATAATTATCAGGGAGTAGAAAACAATTAAAAAACAGAAGAATGTTTCCGCTTCCGAATCCGAATGTAGGCCAATCTTCCGGAAAATGCGGGAAATTTTCAAAGATCTAGTACCTCCTAATCAGCCTCCGTGTCCTGGGGTAAACTTACTGACCTAACTCAAAATAATAGGGACACAAAATAATTGTACAACAAATTTCCGGCAACTAATTCAATCCTAGTTCCACCCTCTGATTCAGATATAGAAGTTTAGTTGAAAAAATATATAAAAATTAAAATAGTATGGTATGGAAAAATAGGGGTATTTCATCATTTTGCGAATTTTGTATAGCAGAAAAAAATGGTATATACATAATACTAAGAAATAGTATGAGATACTTTCAAGAGAAAGTGAGACAGAATTAAATATAAAAAAAAATTGGAAAATTTAGGAATGGGGCTTGAAGATGGAATGGATGATGATATAAAATTTATACTATACATACATATATACATACATATATTCGTATATTCAGTTTTAGAGGGTTGAATTTTTTTTTTTATTCATTTTTCTCGCTGATTTAAGGATGGGAGCATTTTTTTCGGGTTAAAATAGCAGCCAAAGTCTCTTGAATAGAAAATTATAGAAAAGCAGTTTTTTTATTCAATTTTTTGTTTTGTTCTACATTTATGTATGTATACATACATTAGGAAAATGAGAGGAATAAAAAAAAAGCGACGACGAAAATAAAAAAGGGATGAAATGAAAATATAGAAAAAAAGCGCCCGCGTGTAGGCGGTGTTAGAATTTTTTTTTTTTTTTTCATATTTTTTCGGTGGAGAAAATCACAAAAAAGCCCAAGCAACGAAAAAAGAAAGTATAAAAAAAAAAATAGTCTGTGCTCTCTAAAAAAAAATTATTATATATTTTATATAATAAAAATAAAAAAATATATAATAACACACACAATATACAATATTATATAGAATTTTTTTATTTATTTATTTTTTTTTTTTTTTTTTTTTGAGAGCAAAAGATTTCTAACCGCCACAGTAGTCATACACACGTACTCCTTAAACGATATCCTTATTTTATTTGGTTTATATATTATAGACTTTTATTTGATTTTTTTTTATTTTCTATCATAACAAAAAATCAAAACAGTTAAATAAAAAATAAAAAATTATTTTAGTTTAGTTTTAATTTAGAAGGAATAACGATTAGAAACTAACAACGACGGCGGGATTAAAATTAAAAAATAAAATAAAAAAAAAACATATTTTAAATTAAAATTAAATATTAAAAAATGTAATGTGATTTTTTTTTTTTTTTTTTTTTTAAATAATAAAATGTGAAAATTTTGGTTTTAATTTTTTTTTTATTGGTAAAGTGTTTTTTTTTTTTTTTAGTTTTTCAGTTTTAGAAAAATTGTAATCCTGTTTTTATTTTTTTTTTGTGTTTTATGTTTTGAAGTGTTGATAAATTATATGTTAAGTTTTAATTTTCCTTGTGTGAGCTTTTTTTACAATGTTTTGTTGTTAACCGGTTTTTTTTTTTTGTATTTTGATGTGAGGGAAATCACATGTTTATAAAAAGTATAAAAGATCACTTGTTAAGGAAATGTTACAGTAGATTTAAAGTGGTGGGTGAAAGGATATGGAAAATGTGGTATTAGAAAATTAGACGAAAATAACTATTGTGTTTATACTATTATTCTGTATACGTATAAATACACACATTAAAAAAAAAAATCTGTGTTTAGTTGTTGCCTCATATCATTCGCGTTTTTTTTTGCGCGATTTCTTCTATATATATTTATTTTTTGTTGATTTACTACAGTCTAACCTAATACTTGTATTTTTTGGACATCTAAATTACCTGGGTGTGTGTGTTTTTGTATAAATTATATACATATATAGAATTGCATTTTTTTGCAACCTTGAAAATCAACTACTTCGGAATATGACTTATTCAAAGTAAAACTTTAACATAATAGTTAAAACATCTCAAATCTTGAAACTAACACTATCTAGCTAAGTTAACTATAAAAAAAAACATAAAAAATATCACAACTAAAATTAGATTTTCTAATACTAATAATAGAAAATCGCCAAAAAAAAATTCCACCTCCTCTAAGTTTTTCTTTTTAATGTGCGTGGTTATTATTTTTCGCTGGTCCACCACCAAAAATTTCACCAATTCGAGGTTTAACTGTAAATTATTTTTTTATTGTTATTATTTTTCGGTGTGTGATTGTATGTTATATATATGTATATACACATTTTTGCCTTTCCCGATTATTTCGGCATCAAAGTATTTTTTTTTTTGTTAGTTAGTTTGGCCCCGTTGTTCACAAGAGATAGAAATACTATATACACATTACTATATATTGCTACTAATAAACTATTTATAATTTTAATTTTTTTTTTTGTAATTTTATTTTTGTTTTTTTTTTTTTTTTTTTTTTGTAAATTTAATTTTCCTAAAGTGATAAAATATAAAAAAAAAAAATATGTGAAAATTAGAAAATATGTTTGTTTTTGTTTTGTGGGTGATTCATATTATATATATGGTATAAAATTTATTTATTTTATTATTAATTAAATTTTCTAGTCAAAAAAAAAAAAAAAAATCTACATGTAAATAAAAAAAAATTTGTTGCAATATAAATAAAAAAAGAAAAGTTTAAAATACAAAAAAAAAAAAAACAACATGCCAAAAAACGGTCAAAAAGGATATCATACATGAAAAGTTTGAAAAATATTAATTTTTATTAATTATATTTTAAATCAACTAAAAAATGATTTTAAAAATAATTAATTTGTATAATACTAATAATAATCTAAAAGAGATAAATTTTAGTAATAATAATAATAATTATAATAATAAATATAACTTATGTGATGTGATTTTTATTAATAATAATAATAACAACAACAACAACAATAATAGTAATAAAATAGTAAAACAAAATTATTTTCACATCACCAAAGCACCAATTAATTTGGATTCAAGTACAAACAAATATTAAATTATTTTTTTAAAATACAAAATCTATATTTATTAATTAAATAAAAATTACAAGTGATTGAAAACACAACAAAAAAAAAAAACAAGAACGAAAAAAAAACTGTTTTATTCAATAAAATTAAGTTTTGCAAAACAACAAAAATATAAATTTATTTCAACAATAAATAAAATAAGGTAAAAATTTTTTTTTCTTATTTCTAAATGTTTTGTTTTGATTAGTACGTAAGAAAAATTTCTTGGTTTTAGATTTTTCTTACTCTCATCTCTCAAAATATTGTGTCCATTTTTTTTTTTTTTGTATTCTCTTGCCTCGCACACCAGAAGATATACACAACATACAATTTTCACAAGACATGTTCCATCAAAAACATATGTGATTTTCTTATTGTGTGTTATATATCTGTTGCTTTTACATATATATACAATATGTACATAAAAGATTTTTTTTTTTCTGGAAAATAAATGTATGCGTGCATGAAATTTTCTTCTTTAGTTCTTGTCTTAATTTTCAAGGAAAAATTGTTTTAGAAAATTTGTCAAAATAAAAAATGTCTGCATCATTCTTAATTTAGTTAATTTTGTTTGTTTTATTTGAGTATAAAATAAATGTATGTATGTATATATGTATATATGCAAATTTATTACTAAATGCATACTCAGCGACGAACCCTTGTTTATAGTAATTAAGGAAAATATTGTAGTTCCGACGGGAAATTTAAGTTTTACAGTTTTAGTGCGCACTATCCTAAAAATTTGTATAAAGAAAAAAAAATTAACTTACACCCATTGGTAATTATTATATTGTATACTTGATGGGATTACCAATTTATGAAATTTGAATTTGTGTCATCTTGCTGGATTATTTGTTATTCGTCCAAATTTTAGGGAAAGGTTGCTTCAATTGTGGCGTTAGATATAGACTTTGCACAGAAAAATGCAAGTGTATTGCTCGCGATCTCTCGTTCATTAATCATGTAATTAAAAGAAACTGCTAACTCGACTAAATAGTTTTTCATTTAATAATATAATTTGATACCAATTAAATTGTACATACTACATAAAATGCAATTCAAAATTTTTTTTTTCTATATATGTTATATCCGGTTGGAAATTGAAAAACTAGCTTAACTAGAAAAAAAAAAATCTTACATAATTATAAATGAATTTTCTTATATACTCGAGTACCTATCTACATCTTTTTAATTTTCAAATCCCACTCGCTAAATAAAACGAATTCTAATTGGATATTTGAAGGAAAAACTTTCTTTTTCATTTCATCGATAGCGAAAATAGAATTTTTTTTTTTTTTTTTGCTACTAATACACTTTTAATATTTTACTACATACTATTTGCTATTTCTATTGAGTATTTTTTTTTTTGACGTTTCGCTATTTTATCAATATGTCGCGAAATACGCGTATTTGCACAGTTTTTTTTTTTTTTTCATTTTTTTATTTAGAGATAAGTAATAATGTTCTATGTATTTCAAAGTAATATAAAAATATATAAGACATAAGGTTATTCTTAAATTAGATTTGTATTGTAGTGTTTATAAAATATAAAGTTTAGTTGATAAACCCCGATGGTGTTTGTAAAAAAAAATGCGAACTGATTTCGCTGAATATTAGTTTACACCACTACCAGTATGTGTGGCATGTGGTAGTTTTTCTTGTCGCTTATGTTTACATTTTTCTAGAATAGTTAACTAATCACTATTTGACCTACAAAATGTACAAACAGACGCAAAATAACCGCTAAAAAACTATGAATCATAAAATCATTTGAATTATTTTAATATAGTTAATTTTGTCAAAATTTTATGAAATCATTTGTTTCAGAGTGAAATTAAATTGAGGTTAGATGGTTTTACTAAGAAATGTTGCTTTTTCTATCAAATATTAGCTCATAGTTTATATAATAAATCGTCACACATTATACAAAACTACTTTAACCTCAATTATGTATTATCATTTCCGTAGTCTATTAAATGTATTCAAGTTTAATAACCAAAATTGATCTAATCAGCAAAGCGCACAGACTTGGTATGAGTATTAGACAAGAGAGCAACAAAAAAACAGAATGTCAAATAATTTTTTAGAATAAACGAATATAAAATTTGAAATAAAACAAAATTTTTATTTGTTGCATTTCAAGGTTGTCTAATTCCGCCGACAATAGCTAAATAATACGTGATTAAATTTTTTTTTTCTATTTATAATGCATGTTAAAATATTATGCAAATTTTAAATTATTCATAATTCGGTATTGTTAAGCACTAAAAATTAATCTTTCCAATACCAAACTGTTACTTTTAATTCTTTATTTAAAAAAAATTAAATAAAAGTGAAATTGATTAGAAATCCAGATAATAATTATCTTATCTTTATAATTTTCACTATATATGTAATACATTTCTAAGTTTTTTTTTTTTTATTTTTTTATCAAAAAAACAAAAACACAAATAGTGATTATAACTTATCGCACAAGTTTTTTATTTTTATTTTTTTTTTTTTTTTTTTTGTATTGCAGTTTCTTTTAACTATAATTAATTTTGCCTCTATGTATGTATATGTATTATGTATTATTCTCTCATCAACCACGCAAAAAAAAAACAAATCTTGCGATTGCATCTTACAAATATACGCAGCGCGATATATTTAGTCTTTTGTGTATTAGACATATACTGTTGTATAGTGTAGACAACAAAAAGCGCAGAAATTGTATAAAAAAAGACCTTGACTTAGACAAAAAATTATATAAAATTCTTTCAACTCTCAAAGATGTCGAAATTGCATTTTATATTTATACTGCTCCGTATATGTATGTTTGAATTATCAATTTGTTTAGAGATAGAAATATGAATATATGCAAGTACATGTTGTATTATTGACGTTAATGGATTTAGTTATAGTTTATTTAGCGAATCTAATAAGGAAATCTTATAATATATGCGAGAGCCATTCAAATGCAATTCAGAATGAATAAAAAATTTGTCACAATTACACAATTAGTTTTGTATAATGAAAGATACCTATTACATTTTATCTCGCTTAATGACTGTTATAATAACTAATAATTTATTTTTATAATTTAATATCAATTAGAATTTCTAAAATGGTTCATATCTACAATTATTTGTTTATGTATGCATTTGTATATGTACTCGTATATAAATTTTAGTTGTGCGCTTGGTTATCAATATTTATAAAAGTTATATAAATTCTGAGAATTTCCAGTTCAATCTAATTGCTAATTTATTGTACGCGGCCATATAGGTAAACCATTTACATACATATATACATAAAAAAAAAACTACAAAAACAGAAAATAATTGAATTTCACCGATAAGGTGAATAAATACAGATTAAAAGATTTTTGCCAATATATAATCTCTAGGATTCAAAAGTACACAAAAACAAAACGAGTTTAGTAATTATGTATAAACTAAATTTTTTTTTTTAATTATTCTTATTTTCTAATTTCCAAGAAATACGATTTGTTTTATTTATTTAGTTATTCCACAACTAGGATAACTTATAGATAGTACTTTTCGTTGGTTATCACAACAACATGTAATGTGCTTAGTAAGAATATACATAATAATAGTCAAAAATCAGTTTATGAATATAAATCAATTAATTAATTAAATAATATAAGCATAATAAACAAACATTAGATCAAAAACTTCTTTGATTACGGAATTGGATTATAAAATAATTTAGAAGGCCTTGTAAAATAAGCTGCTGCATATAAATTAATTTTAGATAAGATATTGGAATCAAACATATTATTAACAATTTTAAATAACAGATATTCATCCAAGAGCAATCTTCTAATTTCGAGTGATTCAATATTAAATATTTCAAGCCTGACATTATAACTCAACTTATCAGTGTATCGTACAAAATTGAATCATAAGAATCTAGTAAATTTTTTTTGAATTCATTCAATTTTAAACGCGCGTAGCTCGTAGTAAGGATTTAAAATTTGGACTCCATACTCCAAAGTACTTCGTACTAAATGATTAAATAAAACAATCAATAATGCAGGTGACCTAAATTCTCTACCTCTCCTAAATATAAAACTCAATGTTCTATACGATTTGATACAAATAGTATCAATATTCGCATGAAATTTTAACCTTTCATCAAAAACCACACCGAGGTCTTAAATTAATTTCGCTCTGTTCACGACAAGGTCGAGTATCAAGGTCATCTACATAAAGAAGACAACAGACAAATCATTTATGAATATTAAGAAGAGCAGAGGCCCCAATATTGAATCCTAAGGGACTCCAGATGTATAGAAGTAAACCAAAAGGAATTATGCCCATTAAATACTACAACATATTGCTTTCTACCACCCAAGTAAAACTGAAAAAATACTGTATCAGAATAAGACAATCCGAAGGTAAATAATTTAGCATTTAACATAATCAGAAAATTCTATTAACTTGGTGAGTGTAATTTAGCAAAGGCATTTAAAATAGAAATCGGCCTATAATTAGAAGTGTCAGATCGATCAGTCTTCTTGTAAATTGGAATTAAATGTGATTGCTTCCATCTATCAGGAAAGCATGATACTTTCATAGCAAGATTAAACAATATTGTAAAAGTTTTGAAAAGAACATCTTTCAAATTTTTATCTGGACCAGCTCCCTTGTTCACCTTTAAATTATTCAGTAAATAACATCCAATCCCGAACAATATAGATCAGCACATTGATCAGTTTTAGTTATTACCAAACTAGAATTATCGAATCTATGTATATACAGTTTTAAAGTTATCTGCAAATAGATTTGCAATTTCAGATTTAGCGGCCGAACTGCACTTGCGAAGGTACATTGTACACGGAAAATTTGTTTCAGTTCTTAATGAATTAGTGTACTTCCAGAATTTTTTCGCATCAGGTATAAATTTCTCCTCAAGAGAAGTAAAATACGTCATAAAGCAACCATTTAATTCTTTATCAACTTTTTTCCTTAATTGTAAAAGAAAGTATACGATCGCAACTATTACTATAAATATGCAGCCGCTTCCTAACTTTGTTTTTTGCCCTGATTAGTTTTATTAAACAATCAGAAAACCAAGATGGAAATTGGTTAATTTTAGCTGTAACTTGAGTTACTGTGTTTCTTAGTTAAATCAAGGCGTCCCAATCGATTTCAAGTAAGTCTTTCTCATTCAAGTTATAACGTAAATTGCGAAAATTAATTGATGAACACGAGAACATAACATGCAGACTGAAGTTTTATCTTATTTAGTTGAATAGCGATGTGGAGTGGAGGATGATACTGATCAATTTTAGAAAGCATTTTTACGCTAGAAACGACGTCGACACTGACAGAGTTAGTACTACATAAGACTAAATATAATATCTTATTTTGGTGATTTTCTATTAAATTACGTTGGAATAACCCAGTGAGTTCAAAACATATAGCTGTTATAACTTCGAAAGAATCTAAATGCCACTCAATAGATGATTAGTTAAAATCTCCAACCATAATAAACTTGTAGTTAGAAGATGCTGAGATCACAAAACTTTTTATATTCCTCAAATTTAACACGAATATTAAAATGGACAACACCCAAAATAAGAGAATCACACTTGTTCAGGCAAACTTTAACAAATACGCTATCAGTAACACTCGAATTATTAAAAAAAAGTCAAATCTACTTGCGGATGAACGAATTGCGATCACTCTAAACACAGTGTAGAACTTTAATTTATCCAAATCAAATTGAGAGGACATTTTCACTAGATATCCGACTTGCGACAGTAAATGTTACCATGTATCAATACTGGTTGGTTATTATTAGTATTGGTTTTCAGCAGCTTATCTTTTGCCACCGCAAGCAACCTTTTCTTCCACCCAGGCAGATAATCCTTGATAAAGATCTTTCCCGGTTTATCAAAATTGACATCACTAGCATTAATGCTCTATTTGCCTTTAGCGAGTTGAACAATAGTTTCTTTGTCGAATTGGTTGTAGAATTCAACATTATGTTTCGGAAAAGTTTTGGAGTGTGTGCTGTGGATATGTTTTATATGTGATTTATCTGCTGCATTAATAACAGGAGATTTCCATGAGTAATGAATGAATGGCACACCAAATATTTGAAGGGTTGACAAATTACAAAACTTCTCCAAAATATCCAAACGGTTCTTGCACAGCTGTAGATGGTTTGACAATTCGGTATTTACCGCTTCTAAGAGCAATAAATTCATACTCATGTTTATTAATTTTTTTTTCTCAATTTTTGCCAATTGATCAATTTTATTGCTTAATATCGTAAAAGAATCATTGAACGATTGTTGTTGTTCCTTTAGTAATTGCAAAAAACTTGATTGCTGAAGTTGAATATTTTGCATATCACTCTTTATAGATGTTATAGCCGTAAAAGTATGACTGCTATCCGTTGAAGGTTGTCTTAAATTTGTTGGACAGCTAATAATCGCTGCTTGTCTTGTACACATTGAACACAAATAAAGTTTAGCTCTAAATTCGTTATTAACATTTTCACATAACATATGAAAAATTGTTTACATTTATCACATTGCACAATATCCTTGGCCTGCCGTCGCACAGGTAATTTGCAAGAATTACAACTAGACATTGTACTATTAAACATGTATAGTGATTTAGACAAACCAACAACCATCAGTTAGTCACACAAATATTTAGTGGTAAACATATTTTGTTAAATTGGAATGTTTCTAGAGAGCTTTTGAACAAGAATAGTTTTATGAATAATTTTACCAACCGTTCCGTTTTCGCAGAATTTTCTAAAATTCGATAAATTACATACAATTTTAAAGTTTTTTTACTATGTACGTTTAAAACGTACTGTTTTGAAGCCGTATTTTCTAAATAATTGGGGAGGATGGGGAAGCGTGATAAGAGTATGGAATAAGAGTGTGTGATGTGCCATTTACAAATTTCAAAAGGCGATAATTCTGTATCCCAATTTTAGAGCGAATTGTTATTGGAATTATTTTGAATTTCATTAGGATCAATTTTATGGAGGTTTTTAGCAGCACATTTAGTAACAATTAAATTTTGACGTGGTTTTGAAGAGTTGAAATAATTTCAGAAATCGAAAATGGAACATAGTGCAACAAGCAATGTAATTTACCGACGGTCGACAATAATTTAAAGTTTCCTAGAAACTTGATAAGATGTTTTTTACCACTTTGTAGTCAACTTATAAGCAACATAAATACGAAATGATTGTACATAATGAAAATTCTTAGAGAAAGAAAAAGAGAACTTATTTAAAACAACATTTATAGAATAGATTTGTAGAGTGGCTTTGGGAAATTCGATTTCATTCAACTATTTGGCTATTGATTCCATGTCACCTCGTTTTAACACGTACCTGAAAAAAAGAAACATTTTGCCACCGTTTTATTGTAATTTATAAAAATGATGTGATTGGGAGGCTGCCGCATAATAAACCCCAACCCAAAGATCGCTTAAACGACCATAATGTCAAAGTCACAATATTTCTTTACTTTAAATATGGTACTAGAATTGTAATTTCTTAATCTACCGGTGAAATGACAAAATTGTACAATGAGTTCCTGAGGCAGCTCCTTATGCTTTTCACATCAGAAACTAGCGTTGAAGCGCCGCCATAGTGACATTAAATGCAGGAAACCTCTTGGAAAAAGGAGCTTTACGTAATTGTACGTACTTGTAAGACCAGTGGCACTATTCTGGTTTTCCCGGCAAATTGCGAATTGGGAATTGTATTATTGTAACTTTTTAGTGTATTTTGGTTTTCTTTTTTCCAAAGCACACCGAGCAATTGGTGTTTTGTTCATGTTTTGGGAAAAAGTAATTCCCAAGCAAATTTTTAGAGAAACATAAACAACAAAATGGCTATGAAATGGAATTATTTTTCCCCAAAATTTAGTATGCTTTGGAAAAAAATAAATAAAAAATACACTAAAACGGGAAAGCCAGAATAGTGTCACAGGAGTGCGTACTTATTTTGTATACTTTAAAATGTAATGAATTAAATGGAGAAGAGGAAGACATTAGGAAACATTAGGATAAATACTGGAATAGTTCGTTAAACATTAATCTTGGAACAAACGTGATATCTATGGGCTTCTTCTTTGTTGCCACGGTGCTCTGTAGTGGGTGCTTAATTCGAAGTTTAGAAACAAACTGGCGAAGGACTAAAATTCAAAGCATATTCTTCTTTTATCTAAAATAAAACAAAATTACACAATAGTAAAACTATAAAAAAAATGAAAACGGTATTAGCAAATTTAAATCCGGCAAAATTGTTTGAACTAAAAGAAAAGAAAGAAAATATGGATTCTAATAATTTTAACATATGGTATTACCCGGTTCTTAAATACTTAATAAAAATAAATTATCCGAATACTGCAGGCATTTTGTGCAAACTCAATTCATAAGATATTATCGTCAAATTTTACGGAAATTTAAGAAATATATATATAATATATAAGTAAGCAAATTAGGCTGCAGGAGTTGACAGTCTAAAAAATTTTTTGTTGTTGTACTTATGTCAGTCTTCCTCCGAAAAAAAATGCCTAGGTTACGGTGAGACCGGTGACGGTCCATTGTCATCCCGCAGGATATATCCCCTTTACCCTTAATGGAACCATTTTGAGCTATTTATGTAGCACGATGGGTTGTTCATCTTGAACTTACACAAGTGTTCGTTCCTTCTGAGTGCTAATGCCGGACATGAGCAAAGGAAGTGAACCAACGTCTGTCTCTTTTTTCCCCTCCTCGTCCAAACAAGCAAGCAATGTCTAGGCATTAAAGAAAAGTTTCAAATATAACGCTCCATCGATTAAAGCGTAGGGCAAAAAATAATTTAAAAAATTTTAGACATCAGCAAACAGCAACTGAATGCGATAAATTCAGCATATTACAATTTTTAAAAAAATATAAATTTTCGTTTTTTCGTAGCCTGTGAACTTCAGTTTTAATTTGTTGTTTCATTTTTTTTTTTTTTAAGAGAGTCTACCCAGTTTATTACAACATTTGAAGATATGTCTCCTAATTAGGCGGGTTTCGATTTCCTGATTTAGTTTGTAGTTGTTTGTTATTAGTCTCCGAACGCGCTTCGAAACGACCATTTACTGAAACTTGTAATGGTTATAATATTTTGGTTGTCATTTGTGTTGGGATAATCCCACTTAAATAAAATTTTGCAATTCTTTTTGAATTAGGCCATTCATTTAAAATACCAGGAGTTTTTTCAAGGAACACGAAAAATCAATACAGTTATTTTCTACTGAAAATATTTTGGGCGCCAGGTCCAGTTTCTTCCAACCCAAAAGAGCTTCTTTTGCAATTGCAATACTGGTCTCTGAAAAAAAAACACAAATATACATAGTTACTAAATTAACTGTAATATGTACAATGATAAAATACAGCCGTTATTTTCTAATAAAATCAGCCTCTACACTTGAATTGAAACTAATTTACAGAAACAATTTTTACTTAAACTGTGTCCGAAACCTTTGATAAATATTGTTTAGTACTTTTTATTTGAAAAACCGAAAACGCCCAAATTATCACAGTAAATTGGGGTTGGCGTGGTCGCCTTTGAGTTTTATATCAAAATAATAGATTTTCCTCACTCGACGTGTCATCAAGAAGATTTTTCTTTATCTTTCAGTTATGTGATAATGAGTACATGATTCGCCCGTGATTTTCTAGTGAAATACGTCATTTCAGTCGAACATTTAAATTGTTTCATACCAAAGTAACCGGCGACTTTTTTCGGTGAATTTCAAGAATACGGGCCCAGGTAACAGAATCGATGATTATGAAGATTACAAATTTTATGAGTATCGTGATGAGAATCAGGTTATCCGTAAATACATTCCCAAATCGGGAATTTCCGTCATATCGCTTGACATGAAATAATACAATATCCGATTTGTATTTATTTTATATGTCATATAAGTTAGCCCCTTTTATCGTATAAATCTGTATCATATGCCAATGGCAAGCCGTAATAAAAAAAAACCATTAAGTTTACTTCTATAGGTACCATCCGTCATAATTTCTGTCCAAAACCCATCATTTCCTCGGAAATTACCGTAATAAAATGAAAGAATAAACATGTTAGGTGAGGAAATTACCAAAAATGTATTACACTATTCGGACAGCATAATAAAAAATTGTAAATGTAGGGGAATATTTTTTAAATAAATGTCAAGAAATTGTGCTAAAAAATATTTATCACAGGTTTCAGACACAGTCTAACATTTTTTATTCTAAATTCAAGCTAAATTTAGAGTTTAGCACCTTCCTCTAATTAGTGGTTTGATCACTATACCTGCATAAAGAATGAGATACGAATGTGAACGAAAAATTGCTAAATTAACGAATTTTGAGAAACTTCGAAGAATATTTCTTTAATTGAAACCTAAGTCAGATTACAGGTATTTACAGTAAATCTTCCTAGACAAAAATCATTTGGGTATTGTGGATACTGACATAACCGATTTTCATAACGGAACTTTAGTTTTAAAATTTAGATTATATTGGAGAGATTTGTAGCAATGAAAATTTGAACGATTTGAATATGAATTTAAATCAACATAATGGTTAGCGTCCATTGAATTACTGGTTTGGTAACTGATATAAACTTTTAATTCATAATTTTTAATATGCACTTATCTTTCAAATAAACAGAGAATTCGCTCGTTTTAATACAAACAGAAGAGATGATGATGACATGTTACAGTAAAAATCGTGCTGTGATTAACGGATTTTACCTTAATCTGGGACAGGATTTTGCACAAAAGCAGAAAACCGAGTTTACGTCTTTTCTCCCATAAATTTTTATTGTTTTACTCATTTGATGATGTTTCAATGCACTAGAATAAAATTACTTTCTATTTCAATTATCTTTAGTCTTTATCTCTCACCAACCTTAGCATGGTCGAAATGGAGGAAAAGGGAGGGTTTTCTTAGTTAATATAACTGATAGGGGTCGCCATAAAAAAGCAACATTAAAAGTGAAATAGAGTAAAAATGTATTCTTGGGAAAGACATAAAAAAATTCGGCTCCTGTTGAAGGAAATTCGGACTCGGTACTATCCGGTCTGATCAGCACAGCATTTGGTAAAACCATTCGACTTTTGATTTTGCTGTTGGAAGAAACTGTATATTGGCATAGAAGAATGTTCCTCATTTCTGATTGCCATCATTTCAATTGGTTATAATTATTACATAGGAGTCGATCCCAAACGATCAAAATTTTAATCACTATGTTGAGAAATAAAAATTGTATTAGTAAAATTGTAAAACTTTCCCTAGATTCTGGTAATCCCATGTTATACACTTTAATTAATGCGATCAAATGTATTCACTATTTAGTGCGGTTTTTGGTCGTGCTGTAGTAGTTTACTCGCTACATTAAAATATAAACAGACAGACGAAATTAGAAAAATTTTCTTTCATAAAGAGCCTTGAAAAAATATTCTATTTTAAATACATATAATTTATTTCTAATCTTTTAAGAAATAATAAAAAAACAGCTAAAAAAAATTATGTCACCCTGTTAATAATAAACTAAAAATAATTCACTCTCGCTGATCGAAAAAAAAATATAATAATAATAATAATATAAATAAACAAACGAACAATAAATTTATAACTGTGATATAGCACTATAGAGAAGCAGCTCTATAGAATAAAAAAAAAGCTAGATGAAAAGTAGTTTAAACGTATGTACCTATGTACATATATGAAAATGTGCATGTGTTTTCTATTTTATAACACTCTACTAACATACTGTATACCGCACATGTGTTACTATATTATGCATGGGCAAATAAAAAAATAAAATAAAAATAAGCAGAGACGACGATTGCAACAAAATTGAATTAAAAAAAACAATAAAACTGTATGTACTATGTATATAAATATCGTAGTGGTAGAATATAAAACGATAAATAAAATAGAAAATAAAAGGCGATCGACCGTTCGCCCGACACTGTCACTAGGTTAAGGTGAAGGTCATATTTAACTTACAGATATGTGTATGTGAAATTCAAGTCGCTTTTTTGTTGTTTGTTTCTCTATCTATTCATTTTTTTTTTTTTTTTTTTTTTTTTTTTCATATCAAATCGAAATAGAGAAGAGAATTTTTTTAGAACTTTATGTTTTTTTTTTTTGCATCTCATGTGCAGACAAAAAATTATGTCGACAGCTTTTTTATTTTTATTTTTTTTCACATTGCAAAAATCGTAATACGAGAGAATGAGAAGCGAGTGAAATACACATAATAGAAGCATATATGAATGTTAGTCAAGTGAAAACGAAATCGAAAACAAACACATATGCACATGATTCTATATATGTGTACGTACATCAAACATGAATGTGTGTATGTATCTGGTGTTTGGCTATGCTATATAATAGAATAGAATAGGAAAATCAACAAAAATGCACCAACAAGTAGAAAAGAATATGTGGAAAACTTTTTCTATTTTATGTTTTTTGTATTTTCTAACTTTCTCTTTCATATCATCACACACAGTATATATCACATCGTACATTTTCTCGATTTGTGTGGTGTGTTTTTTTTTGTATTAAAAAAATGTGCAATACATCGTGGTGTGTACATACGGAGCAGCAAACAACAAAAAATACATTTTCTCATCCATGTGTAGGTGGAATTTTATATTTAGGTTATTTATTCAAGGTTAAAATTGAAAAAAAGATGTTATAGCTATTCTGTGTAGAATATTTTTGCATTTAGCCTTCTAATCTAGTGTGACTATAATTAAGCAGTGTTAAGGGTTAAAGTTTGAATTTAGATTATAGATTAAAAATGTTATTTCCATAATTTTATGGTTTTCTATAGCGTTATAAATTATAAGATATTTCAAGGTAAATATTTGTAATATTTAACTATGTATATACCTACAAGTTAAGAATAGTAATTTTGAGGTTTTGCTTGGCGCATTGTTTAAATTACCCTCGCTTTTTTAACAGTATGTCGTTGAAATATTCAATTTATTTAAATTCAAGAATATAATTTCAACAAATTTGATTTGTGCCCTAATCCATTCCAGTATGGAAGAATACTCAAAATTTAGGCATCCAAAAATATTATTTGGAACGTGATTTTGTTGAAATTTAAAGTTTTATTTGTTATTCAAATTAGAGGTTCAATAGATTTTTGCCAGTTGAAAAAATTATAATTTGCGTATGCTCCAACCGATTTAGATGTAAGATAAGAAACATCACTACAAAAGAGGATAGCAATTATTATCTAATAGAATTCAACTGTTATATGGTATATGGAAACAAAATTAAAAATTGTGTCTGTTTAATTTTTGGGCTAAAATAAAGTTGATGGGCTATGTTCAATATAAAGATGATATAAGTTTTTAAGTTCAAATTCAACCTTCTTCCAAGCAAATTCAACCGTTTCCGAAATCAATTCAACCTCCTCTAAAACAAGTTCAACTTTTTCCCAAGAAAATTAAATCTTTTCACGAACTAATTCAATATTTTCCAGCACAAATTCAACTTTTTCAAAAACAAATACATCTTTATTCAGTTCAAATTCACCTTTATTCAGATCAAATTCATTATATTTTAAATCAAATTCAAACGTTTACAAATCAAATTCAGTCTACCACTTTATTTTCTATAGAATACCTCACATTTTTCGTTTATATACATTCATCATTACCACGCTTAACAGAATTGATTTGGTTGATCATACTGATTTAACTGTGCTTCCAGATCTGCAATTGACATGCAATTGTAAAATAACAAAATTCACTGTTACTAAAAATGTTATTATTTGTCGAAATTTCTGCAGTTCACTGGAAGATATTATTTGCTTATCACGCATTTTTTAATTCAAAAGTGTTCTTGCAAAATAAATTTTAAAATTATGAATAATATTTCGAGTGATGAAATGTGCCTGAATTAGTTCGCCCGAATGTTTGACGACACCGTCGGCCTCCATAAAACCGTACAATGAAGGCAAATCAATCAATGAATCAGCACCAATGGCTGATATTAATATAAATACATCTAAGTCAATAATAAACCAATATAATAAAAACGAAGACGTTATTCTAGAAAAAAAAGTGTGTTGGCAAACGGAACGTGAACGTCTCAATTTTAAATAAAATCAAGGAAATAGTAGAGCAGAACTCTAGCATAACATTAAAAAACATCCGTTCGAAAATTTTGAAGTCGGGAAAATATTGCTGTATCCACGTCAACCGTAAGAAACGGCTTGAATCACACTTAAATGTGCAACAGTTAATGTTGAATCCGGTTTTAATTACCATCTTCGAATCTTAAAGGTGCGGTCAATGGTGAATACAGCCGCTCGCGTAATAGTCCCAAATGTAATAGGACGAAATGTGTACCTTATTGCCACAATGAATGTAAATGAAATTGTTTTTCATAAAATAATTGAACATACTTCTGTTAACTCATACTTCTGTTAACTCTCTCGTGCACGAAATTGTTTGCCAGTCAGGTCACATGCTTGTTTTTTTACCGGCTTACTCTTCTATGCTGAAACATATTGAAAAGGTCTTTTCGAAGATTAAGTTCAGCGCACGAATTTTGCTGCCCGATCCATCAAATAACCAAAACTTGGTTGATGTAATACGGTAATCCGTGGGAACTATTACGTCCATCGATTGTAATAACTACTACCTCGATATGTCTATGAAACTACCAATGGCTGCTGCAGGGCAAAGAGAATTAGATTAAATATATATATTATATATAAGTATATAGTATGTACAATATAATGAAGGACTAGTACACAATTTTGATGTAGACGATGAATTTGTACTTTCAATGATGAATTTGATTTGTAAACATTTGAATTTAATTTAAAATATAATGAATTTAATCTGAATAAAGGTGAATTTGAACTGAATAAAGATGTATGTATTTGTTTTTGAAAAAGTTGAATTTGTGCTGGAAAAGATTGAATTAGTTCTGGAAAAAGTTGAATTTTCTTGGGAAAGATTGAATTTGTTTTGGAAAAGGTTGAATTTGTTTTGGAAAAGGTTGAATTTGTTTGGAAAAAACTTGAACTTGTTTTGGAGGTGGTTGAAATTGTTTCGGAAACGGTTGAATTTGGTTTTAAGAAGGTTGAACTTGAAACCAAATATTTTTATCAAACAGCATAAGCGACATTTCCCAAATTTTACAGCAGAAGGGAAAACGATTTTAATTCATAATTTAATTAGAAGCAATATCTTTTTCACGTTCATTACATAACGTAATATTAGAAGAGCTCAAATCCCTTGTGGTATTAATTGTAAATTGAAATTGTCGTTTGAGCTTTAAGCTTAAATAATTCAAAATGTTGGCAGTTTATTTCAATTATATCGATTATCATGCTGTACGGTCTACAAGAATTGCGATTTGTACAGCTAAAAAAAATAATAAATCAAACGAAAAATAATTGAATTTAAGTACATTGTAACTAATTAATTTATCACAAGTATTTTAATCAGGCTTTCTTTAAATACATCACATGGTTCATGATCTTCCTCAAGAGTTTCATTTAACTCATCATGAATAGAGTAAAACGAAGTTTATATGGAATTTTAATTTTTTTAAATGTAAATGGTGCCTATCTGGAATAATTTGGTTTGCTCACATGATGTCAAGGCAATGTATTTTTGGTCGTTAACCGGTAACTTCGAATTGTAAGCTATCTTGATTCGATTCTGGTTCTTTAAATGTTTTCCAATTTAATTTCTTTATGAGATTTTTCAATTCATTTAATTTGGAAGTTTCTGGTAACTAATAACATCTCAAAACCACCTTCCAGCAACATTAAACATTGCTTAGCAAACAATTTCCGATCGTTTATTTACAATGGGAAAGATCTTAAAGGAAGGAAAATGGGTCAACTGAACTGAATCGAAAATTCATCACCCATAACACCTCTCTAATTATGAAAGTTTGAATAAGAAAGATGAAGGTGTTGGCATCAATAGAAAATCGCTTATATAATACAATTTTTAAATATGATCGTAAAAAGGATAATTAAATATAGTAGTAAAAACGTCAAATTATGATCATAATTTGTTTTATGCTCCAATTAATTATCCGTCAAGACATAGTATTATTGTGATGAATATTTTAAGCGCAACACCAGAAAGCATTTGAGATTATCAGACAAAATTAATTGTTTTAAATATAACTATGCGTTAAAATCATTAGCAATAACAATAGGGCATAAACGACATTTTTTTTTATGATTTAACCATTTTAAACTAATTATTATCCTAAATATTCCCACCTTTCCCACAAATATTAGTAACCTTATTCAATCAAGTAACTTGCCGTCTAACCAAAACAAATTCGGAACAAACACAATAATACGACTTTAATGCTATGTGAATCAGGTCGATTTTTGGCTATACTTTCGACTTTTCCAAATGATTGGTTGGTTCATACCAGTTATTTATAAATGGCAATAGGTTTAACAAGTAATGGTGTGCCTGAATTTTTATATTTCTAAATTGCGGCATTTCGAATGTTATTACTATTTGAATAAAATCACGAACCATAATGCATGAAATTTCATTTCTGTTCCTTTTTGTCAGAAGTCAATATTCAAAAAAAATGTATAACAAGGACATTTGTTCTGTATTATGCACAATATTTTCATCAATTGCGCTAAATATTATTATCAATAATAATGATGGAGCAACTGGATTCATTACTCACTGACATTAGCGAAATAAAAATAAACACTTGTGCTGAACAGGAAGTGCTTTTATTTCCTCGCAAGGAAACTTTTCGTTATCGCTAGTGATATATAGGTCGTGTTGTAGTGCTGAAATCAAAGGTCGAAAATTTAGCTAAAAAACGTCCTGACAATCGACGCTTGGACTATTTGTAAAAACATTTTTTCAGAAAAAACCGGGATTTTTTTCAAAACAAACAAATAAAACTAATTCGAACTGTCACTCTGATAAGTTGTCACCCCTTCCCAATGATGTAAAAATCGATATGGTAACTTTACCAATTTTTTAAAAGACATATTTTTTGATTTGAGAAGTTTGAATCTATAAGTTTTAGGAGATTCGGGCTGAATTTTCCTAAAAGAAAATTCTAAAATTTTTTCAAATTTTTTTATTACATGTACATTTTGTACAAGTACATTGTATTACTGTTTTGCTTACAAAAGAGATCCAATTTTAAGTAGATTTCACAAATTCTCTGTTGTAATATGAGCAATAAATAAAAATTGGCCTAAAATATACTATTGAAACAGAAAAAATTGTATACATTCTGGAAAAATGAATAAAACGAATTAAAGTGACACTGATAAAACTGTTATACGTAATTACTTAATATTGCTGTGTGTGCCGAAAAAAATATGTTTTAACATTTGTGGTGCAATCAGAAGGAGCTACGAGTATTAGAACGATAAATACTCTTGGTTGACGATGCAATTATTACTAAATTAATCTGTACATTACCACTTTTACTGAATTAATTATTATACTTCTCTAAGATATAAAACGAATTAAAAGTCTTAAAAATATTTGTGCTTCGGGAAAACTTAAGTCAACTTTTTTTGAAAAAACTTATAATTTTCCTGGAAAATTTAGCAATTTTTCCTATGTTTTCGCTTGCATCTTTTAAAAAATTATAGATATAATCTTATCAAAAAACTGCAAAAAGTTTCACGAAAAATGTAGCATTTTCCGGGATTTTTGGCTTTCACCTTCTAATATCTGACTGTTAGTGGCCGCTTTTCACTTCAAAGTGAATTTATGCCTCGACCATTCTTGTGTGCCCTAGATTATTGGTTATTAGCTTTAAAATTTCCTACTATGCCACAGCCTCGGTTCAAATCTATAGCTGCTCTAATTCCTCGGTGCGGTTTAATTTTTCTAATTGTCTGCCACCATTCGGTTCCTGTTGCAATTCCGTTATTTTATGCTTAGATTAAATTCTTTACCATAACCTCTTCAATAGCAACAGGCACCAGTCTACCCAACACTTCAAATTGAACTAATGGTCGTTATTTGTCGATTCCTGAAAAATGGTTGGTTCCAGATAATGCATCAACCATGAAGAAATTAAACTGAGAGCCTCATTTTTATTAATAAACGGCAACGCAGTAACGTTCTCAAGTTTACGTGGCGAGCACACAGCACTACCATCAGGAAAAGGAAGGATGAAGTAAATAAATAGTAGAAAAATGTTATTAAAGCGGTTTAAAGGTGTTGGGATTTCAGTCTTCGAATATTTTACTTTAGGTATTTAATTTAAACATATTCTGTAAAGCACAATCGAGTGGTTGGTAAAAAAACGAATTTTGAACTTATTATTCTAGGCAAATTTCAACTTAAGGTTGTATCGATGAATTGGTCGTCTTAGGTTGCTTGAAGGTCCAGTTAAACTGGCATAGAGATCAGATAAGCAAATATTGTTAGAATTCTTTTAGAACAGCCATAAAGGAAGAAAGGCTAGGAAGATAGCGCGCATATGCGAATTATACTCGGCCTTTGTGTGTTTTTTATATAATTTTAAGAGTTTCGAATCGCTTATGAAGTAACATATAGCATGCATAAATATCTCAAGTATAAAGCATTGCTCTTTTGAGCCAGAGTTCCCAACGCTAAAACCGTTGGGAGAAGTTGTCACTTTTACCAGAGAAAATGCGTGACTGAAACTTCCGGAGAATAAATTCAACGAAAAACAGTAAGATGACAAGAGAGTGCTAATAATGGGAAAAGACGTATCCCAGAGTGGTAATAACATTTAACGTGTGAGTGTGAGCAGTGGATGTTGCACCATCCACCACCATCTTGATTTTTCGACAAAATTCTCCTTAAATGAAATCAGCGAGAGGTGGTATCCAATTGCTCACAACTTATACAGCAAAGCTTCATGCCACACACGATCAAAAGCCTTCGAAATTTGAACTGATATAACTTGAGCCTTAATTTCCCTGTTAACCTATTTTTTGGCTTGTGTTTACTACTTTTTTGTAGTTCCGTCCCTGATTGAAGTCTCAGAGCATAGAGTACTTGTATTTTTCCCGATTACAATAACAGCTCCAGGGCGATTTAGAATTGAAAACGTAGGCTGCCAAGGCTAGCAGTGCAACCTGGATATCCGAGACTATGTTTAACTCGATTTTTCTGGAACTTTTCTTGAAACTTTGAAGCTCGCCAACCACGTCGCGTCGGCAATAGTGTCTGCTCGGAAGAGAACTTTTGTTCAATATTGAGCAAGTTTTAATAGAGATTTCCTTATTATTTTTTGATCAAATATCAAACCAGGTACTTATCTTCTGTCACCATTTCGAGAATTTTCTCAATCAAGGTTAACGGAAGAAGAAGAATTTTTGCTTGGTCTGTGAAGAGGGTACAAGTAATTTGGTTTGGTTTGATGATGGGGTGAACATATTCCAAACTTTAGCTTTGCTCTGTACATTTTGATTAGAAAAGGTAATACACATATATCTTCCAAGCCTGACTGTATAAATTTACGGCATGCACCATCATCTAGAGATTTGTAGGGACCAAAAGTATTGGCAGCCCTGTGTAATGCTGCAATTATCGGCTGATTGCTCACATCTTCTCACGATCCGAACTGGTTTGGTCAATTTGTTTGCATTTATATTTTTGCCTGGTTTGCTTAGGAAGCGAAATTATTCATGAGGATGAAGGCTTACGTCTGTTCATGATTTATATTAAGAAAAAAATGAAACTAAGAGCTTAAATTTTCGCGTTAGAATATAAGATCTTAATGTTTTAAAAAATCAAAAGATCCCTCAAATTTTTTTTTTGGCTTTGCTTTTAAGATAATTGTCAATTTGAAATATTTATTATAGTTCAGTTGAATATTGTTCATGTACAGAAATAAATAAATTTGACGATTATTTTTGCAGGGCGACCGCCGAAAATTGTAAATATAAATTTCGTAAACTACTTATGACACAATTTGCAAGGAAGAGAGACAAAATCCCGAGAATCAAAATCCCTAAAATACATAATTCCGAGGATACAAAATCCCGAGGGTACAAAATCCCAAGGGTACAAGAAACCGAGGATACAAAATCCCGAGGACACTAAATCCCAAAGATACAAAATCCGCAGAGTACAAACCTGGATTGGGCAGAGATATGAAAATGTCAAACGAAAATAAAAATCTCGTTGTAAAAAGCTCGAAAAAAAATTATCTCGAAAACTAAATATCGAAAAAAAAAAATCCCGATTTGATAATATCGCATACCTAAATGATCGATTTTTGATCAAATTTTATATTTATAATCGGGCGCCCGATTATAAATATAAAATTTGATCAAAAATCGATCATTTTTAAATTTTTGCAATTCTTCAATTTATTCCTAATTAATAAATAGTGAAACGATCGGTCATTTTTGGACTATACCTATTGTTCGTATAGTTCTTGATTTTATGATCTAAGATGTATTCTAACCAAGTCACCTTGTAGTTGTTTATAATTATTGTTTTTGAATGGTTGGAAAAGCTATGGTTAATTAGTCCATGAAAATACCAATAATAGCTTACACCAATAAAAACAAAGGAAAATAATTTTGTGTAGATTACCTGATATTTGGAACCTCTGAAATGTTCAGATGGGGGTGTGTAATAGGCTTTCCTTTAGTACCTATTTTTTGACGGGTTTGGCATTTAATATTCAACTATCTTAAATTGCTTTAAATTTTAAATTAAATTATATTAAAAAAATATAAGTATTAAAAAAAACTGATGTCGTGTTCTGTTCACATAGAAAAACTGATTTAGATTAAAAAATACTGAACTGAGGTCAATTTCTACTATGAAGAGTTCAGCATTTTTGAATCCAAGTGCTGTTTTTATAAAATAGAAAAAATTGAATTCGACATTTGTATTTTTCGTTGTCATATCAAGTTTAACCATTGAGCTACAAGATTACAATTTGTAATCTCGAATTCGACCTTAAAACTAGCAAGGAAATCGATGTTTCTCCTTCGATCGATGATTTTCCTTCACCAGAAGGGGCGGTCCACGAGATTTCCTCGCGATTACGGGATTTTGTACCCTCGGGATATTATACCCTCGGGATTATGTACCCTCGGGATTTTGTACCTTCGGATTATATCGTACGAGGTTTTGTCCCTCGGGAATATGTAAACAACCCAATTTTCAATCATACTTTTATCTGGAGTTTCAACTAAATGCAAAAGAATAAGAAAAATCTAACATAATATCGTATAATGTTTGTGAAGCAGCAGCAATTTGTATCAGACCTATTCAATGTGATCTATAAATATTTTCCCCATAAAAATGTATCTGTTTTCCATAAACTCATAAGATAAATTCTACAAATTTTTTCTGTCGTCCACCACCCCCCACGTTTTACTAATAAATAAATTACCATTTTTAGGGCACACGCAATATACGTATATACATAGCTGGAAAATATTGTATATAAAAATGAAAAAAAAAAAAAAAATTCTCAATATTAAATTATGCTAAAATACCATGACCTAGACCGTCTCTATTATGACTCGACACTTCTTGTATAACATTTTTTCTCACTTTCTTAACTTATTTTCTTTTATGTGTTGTATATTTTCCCTTGTTTTTGTTGTTGTGTCGTTTAAATTGTACATTGTGACTTGTGAGTCTGAATTGTGATGGAGAAGGAAAATTAAAATGTCATGATCTGTATTGATTTTTTTCTTTTTTTTTTTTTTGCTATCCTTAATATAGAGTGGAAAATACATATAATTTATAATTTTATGTTCTGAAAAATTAACAACCGGTGTTGATAGTTTTGTGATTACAATAATTGTGTAGGATATAATTTAAATAAGCACGCAACGTTTTTTTTTTTTTTTGACAAATATTTCAACAAATTAACGTTTTAAGGATTTTAGTTTGTGGTGGAGAGGGAGCGGTTTTATGAATTATGGCAACAATAAACGAAATAATGGTGCATTTTTCCTAAATGTTTATATGATAAATTATTTGTCATAGTATAAATAAACAAATTATTTGGTATTTCGTTGTGGATAGTTCATTTTGAATAGAGAGGGGAGGAGATCCATTTATGATCTTAACTTAAAAACTACAAAGCATTTATTTAGTTCTTGTGTGCTCGCGAATTTTTTTTTTTTTTTTTTTTTTTGTTGGACAATTTATTTTCCAGACAGCGCATTGCATTCAAAATATAATACATATACAAAAACTATTGATGCGGTGTGAATGTGTAGTGTTGTTGGTTTTATTTTATTTTACTCTTTAACAAAATACTATTACACTATTATTTTTTTTTCGGCAATAGAAATAACATTATTATTTTATTTATTTAGTTATCAAGGTTATTCGTAGAATTTTTTATATTTTCAAAATTTAATTTTGTTGAACTCTTATTGTTGTCTGGTTTTTTATTTACACAGCTAGTGTGGCTAAAAAGATACGGAAGATGGTTCTGATTTGTTTTGAATAGTTTACTAGTTTACAAAACAGAAGTTTGATTGGTCTCTCTGATCTATATATCTATTCTCTGACCTATTCAATAATTTTGAAGTCATCTATTTGTCTCTTAACAAACAATACCAGTTATAAATTTGATTTTTCGATTTATTGTTTCCCAAACTAGAGGTTTCATAGGCTCAATTATCTAATTTGTATTTTATAAGCAAGTTGTTCTTTTGATGAGCAATGAAACTTAGTGTTTGCTTAATAAAATAGTTTCCATGAGAATTTATCATGAACAGTCATTTGATTGGCTGAAGAAAGTGATATAATAACGAAAAGTCGAGCTTTTGTAATTAGCACGTAATTTGCACGTAAATACAAAAATAATTGAAATTCAAAATCACTGCAAAGTTTATTGAAATTGCGAAAGGCTTTTTATTTCGAAGTTTTTTTTTAGAATCTCTGGTTTAATGGGGATTTTTCTTTCCGTTTTTCGTTTATTTTATTTCTATTATAATAGTAAAGAAAAAGAAGAACAATAGAAAAATATATATATTTCTGCACCTAATGAAGGCTGGAAATTTATCAAATTCCTGTATGGTTTATAAACGTTTGTTGTGTGTTATCTCCATTTTTGTTACCACACATTATGTATTGTATTATCAGTTAGTGTGCGTATATTATCAATTCTATATTAATTGCATTGGATGACTGCCTCTGTATTATACTTTATAATATGAACAAATCATTGTCAATCATCTAATCTGTAATACAATATTTGGTTTAATGCTTAAACGAAAGCTGCCCCTTTAAGGGGCACCTCGTATAAACTATTTCAAGTTTTGTATGACTATGTACTTTGAACTATATATACGAGGGAGTAACTAGAACTAAAACAATTGATTTTTAATCAAATGTTTATCATTTGAGTAATTAAAAAAAAAAAAAATTATTTCAAATTGTGTATGATATGGTGTTTATCTGCAAAACTGCAATTACGAATTTTAGTTGTATATATGTATATATATTTATTTATGTGTACTCTGTATGTTATAGATTAATGTGGCAAATTAGTTAGCTAACATAAGCAAAAATAACTTTGGAAATTTGTATGCGATTTTCCGAAAATGTTTGGTTACGTAATTAATAATGTTGGTTTTGATTAATATTTAATTTAGTTGAGATTGAACTTAACGGGGAGTAGAATAGTTTTTTGTTTTGTTATTTGTTTATATTATTGTATTCTTTGACGTGTGTGTGTGTGTGTGTGTGTGTGTGTTTATTGTTTATAAAATTGTAGTACTTTATAAGTTTTATAATTGTTGAAAGGAACTGTACAAAGAAAAATTAAAACGAAATAACATCTTTCGTTTATGTGAGTTAGACCTAGGGGACTGGGGCATTATTATAAAACTAATGAGTAGTTTTGTTTTTATTAGTTTCTGCTTTTATAGTTTTTTAGCATATCGCGTTTTATTTTTATTGTTTATATATTCTGCTGGTTATTCAATATACTTGTTAAAGAATTGAAATAATAAAAACTAAATAAAAAAATCAGAATGAGAAAAAAAAACAAGTCTAGACACAATACATCATTCAAATGAGCGAATCTAATAAAAATGGGAATTATAGTTTTTTTTTTAATTTTTTGGCTATGTCTGTGTGGGTTTAATTCTCATCTTATTTTTATTCTTTAAAAAAAAAATGAATAAAGAAGCAAACTAAAATTTAGAAATATAACATACTTTAAAAATATTTTGAATATCTTGACATTTTAATTTTTCTGGAATATAGTAAATAACTAATAAACAATTTTTATACATTTTTTTTTTTTTATTCCAGATAATCATAAAATCAAAATGGTAGATACACAACATTTTTGTCTGCGATGGAACAATTATCAAAGTAGTATAACATCAGCATTTGAAAATCTGAGAGATGATGAGGATTTTGTTGATGTAACACTGGCCTGTGAAGGAAGAAGTCTGAAAGCACATAGAGTTGTATTATCGGCATGTAGTCCCTATTTTAGGGAGCTACTTAAGGTATGTACGCAAAATTATTATACAGAAGTAAATAAACTAAATTTACTATATTTTATTATAATAAGTATATACCACTTATCTAAAAAAACAAAAATACAAAATATTTAAGTTGGCAAATACAAATATATTTTGTGTAGTATATGTGCAGAGTGTTTATATATGCGCGCAAAAAAATTGCGTTATCAGAAAAAAATTAAAAAAAATTCGTAGAAATAAATCCTCTCTCACCCCGCCACCGCTTTACCCGACCGCGCTTGGTTCCACTTTATAATACATATATACCTAACATTTTTTCTATTGCTCTATCCTCTATCTCTATACACGAAAATAGAAAAATAAAAAAAAATAACAGTAGTTATCGGCGAAAAAATGACTGCTCTCGAAAAATTTAATTTAATTTAGCATGCGTTTTATTTCTAAAATTATAATTATACATTTCTTTTTTTTTGTGTTAAATATGTTTTGGTACATGTGTAGTTGACACAAAGCATATATGTCAAAATATTGCGCACAATTGTAATAATGCTAAAAACAAAATGGGTATTTCAAATTTGATTGGGTTTCCAAAATGTTTATTAATGTTTTAGTTTTAGTTCGTAAATAGAAAATTGATTATAAATTCAATTGGGTTATTCTGAAATAATATTGGTCACACGCCCAATTAAAACTATTATTACATCTTGGTCGGTTATCCGTATTACAATTCAGCGCAAAAAAATCCCACTACAAGGCAAAATTCATTTTCTAACCTTCCCAAAAAATGTTAATTTTCTAATTTTTATGTCTTAATATTTCATAAATATTAAAAAAAACATTTTAAAAAAAATGAAATACATATAATCAACCAATTGGGTGAACATTCTCTAAACTTTTTTTTTTCTTCTTTTACTTTTTATAAACACAATAATTTTATTAACCCTTCTTGAGAAAGCATGAAAATGTAGCAATTCAAGAAAGCTAACAAATTACTTTTTCTGTTGTTATTCCGAAAATATAAGAAAAAAACTTATTTTTGATTTCCATAAAATTATAAAATTTATTCAAATTATTTTAATTAAATATTTGAAATAAAAAAATATATTCCATTTTATAAAAATATATTTATGTACATTAAATACAACTATAAAGTTTTCTGATTATATATATATATATATATATATATATATATATATATATATATATATATATATATATATATATATATATGTAATCTATATATATATATATAATATATATATATATATATATATATATATATATATATATATATATATATATATATATATATATATATATATATATATATATATATATATATATATATATATATATATATATATATATTGGGGGATATACATATACACAAGTTAGTAGTAGATATATTTTTTTCTATTTTGTCTATTTAAATACAAAAATAAAGTTTCAAATTTCAATTTAAAACAATAATTTAATATTTTATTTTATTTTTGCTAAAAAAAAACTGTAATGTGACGCATTGCGCTAAAAAAATATTTCATTTTTTAGAGTTAAAAAAATTTATTTGTACGAGTATATATAAAATAAACTGGAAAATTATATAAATTTTAAATAATAGCAATGAATTAAATGGAAGAAAAATAAAATAACGAGCGAGGACTTAGAAAGAAGTAGATTGAGAAATAATAAAGATATATTTATTTTTGGTTTAATTCTTATGCAACCAACACAAGAACGGAAAAAGTTTTTTGGAGGTTGTTTCATATTACATAGTATAAAATAATACAAATTATAGTTCAAATTGAGGATTACATTTAGGTGGCAATTTCCGCATGTTTGAGCTTTTCAGTTGCCTATATGGCAAAATATTTGAAAACGGTGGCAAACTAACGAACTGTAAAATATTTGAAAATGATCAAAAATTGTAGTTTTGTTGCAATACTGTATCGGTTTTAACGCGTTGGCTACGTAATCCCACAATCCAAAATCCCGCTTTTACAATACCGTTTCCAAAATCCCGTATTCCAAAATCCCGTATTATAATTTCCCGTATTATAGAATCCCGTTTCCAAAATCCTGTATTCTATTATGATACATCGGCTTAGGTTAGGTTAAAAATCGCGTGATTTCGTCGTGTAGTGAACCAATTATTGCAAGGAAAACATGAGGTATACAAAACCCCATCATTGCATTCACATGAGCCATTGGCAAATGCGAAAAGGACTTATGCGTAGCTAACAATGCCGTTAAATCTAGGGCTAAAGATTCGAATATTCCGCCATCCATAATAATCAGCGAATCTGTTGTGGAAACCCCACACACTTCACGTGTTTACCTTCCTAATAAGAAGGCTCAAAAGAATAAAATGGAGGTGTGGCCAATACACGACTGTCTTTTACGAACAAAGAATTTTGAGAAATTTTATTTTTATTTTTATTTTTTTTTTTTTTAATTTTTAATTTTTTAGTTTTATTTTTTGGAAACATTTTGTATTAATTAGTTTTTTGTAAACCTTATTCTTTTTAAGATATTTGCAAAATAGATTTTCGATACCAAGGGACTTCCGGTTAACCGATTTAAAGTAAAATTCACTGGGACCTTCCAATTTATCAAAAAAGGTTATATCTGAAGTTTCAGTTCGATTGGTTAAACCATCTGGGCTGTAGAGAGGACACAGACTGACGTACAGACACCATTTCGAAACCCACTTTTTCGGACTCAGAGGAAAATCTCAAGGTCCAAAATTTTCATGATTACTATACTTAATTTTACTTACATAAAAGAAAGTAAAGATTGATCGTGTGAGATTGCACAACATAAAGGAGCTAGGTGACCTTAAAAGCATTGACATTCCAGACAATTTATGCTCTCTTGAAGGGGAACTATTCATTTTAAGCTAAACCAAATTTGAAGAAGAAAAAATAATAAATCTTGCCACAATGACTTCTTTGAAACTCCTATCACAAACCACTTGCTGGATTAGGTTTGGGTTGCGGTCCACAAGGACCAGACACAAAAATGGTCCGTAGCCATACTTGCTGGATTATGGATGAAAATTTTGATATGGTACCATCAATAATGCGGCAATTGTTTTCTATTCACGGTAATATAGAAGGGGAAATAGTTCCCCGGATTTTCTGCTTAATGAGCAAGAAATCAATGAAAATATACGATCAAGCTTTTTTAAATCATCGAAAACTTTGTCTGGTGTACGAAATAATTTTGAATCAAAAAATAATAATTTCGGACTTCGAGAAAGCTATATCGTCTTCGGCCAAAACATGTTCCTCTCATTTGGCGCAAGGTGCAAAAAATGGAAGTTGGTTGTAAAATATGGAAATTAAGAATCATTTGCTATTCAAATTCGGATGTTAAAAAGTCTGGCATTCGGACCAGCAAAGGATGTTTGTAGCTATTATTCAGCTTTATACGAAGCTCTTGACGATAACGATACTCGAAAAATTGGATCATGGTTCAAAAAGTACTGCATTTCTGATTCATCTACACGAGAACCACAATATAAACCGAATTTTGGTCCATCGTCGACTGTGAAAATGGGGCCGAATGCTTTCCACGAATCCAAAATAGTGTTGAGGGATGGCATCGTCGCCTTAAAGTTGTTGTGGATAAATGACATGCTGGAGAATAGAAAATCATTCACGATTTATCTAAAGAATTAATTTTGGTAAAGTCTCTAGTTGACAAAATTAAATCCGGCGATAAATTAACAAAAACTAAAAGAAATATTGACAGGAACCAAAAAATCAAAAGAATAATTAAGAAAAGAAACAGTATTGAAAAATTAGATAACTTGAAGCGAATTGCGCGAAGTATAATCCTAAACTGAATTTTTTTATTAGTGGTTTATATTCTTTTTATTTGTATTTTTTTCGAATAATTCAATTTAAATAAAGGTTTTTATATACTTAGAATTGAGAAATGATTTTTTTCATATGGGATATTTGTAGGACCCCTCCGTTTGGAAAAGAAGAAGTTTAATAAAACAATATTTAAAAAAGCGGAATTTTGCAAAACAGAATTTAAAATAAATAAGAATTTTGTAAACATTTGAATTATACAATTTTATAATTGCGGGATTCTGGAATACGGAATTTTATAAATACGGGATTTTATAATACGGGATTTTATAATACGGGATTTTGTAATACGGGATTTTGGAATGTGGGATTTTGACATACGGGATTAAACAAATTTACGGGATATCGTACTTACGGAATTTTATCATACGGGATAAAGAACCCCTCCCGGTTTAAACAACATCCGCATTTTATTACTTTATTCAGGAAGAGGGAGAATGCGACAATTAATCATCTGGTAGATCTAAAATGGTTTACTCGGTTTTAGGTTAACCAATCTTATTTTATATATTTTTGGCATCCAATAAAACTAAATTTTACTAATTATTTTATTAAAAATAAACAACTGATTTTTTTATTTATTTTATGAATCCGACATCCTCAAAAAATGCATTTTTAACAAATTTTTTATTACTCTCGTCCATCATCTGATGAACCAAAATTGTCTTTGATGAATTTTCTTACTAGTAAAGTTGTTTCAGGTTCTTCAAGAATTTTCTAAATTTAAAATATGCATAATCCTTTATAATAACTATCCTAAAATTTATTAAGTATAAATTTAATTCTCTGAAATAAATTATAGATTAATCGTTATGTACCACAAATAAATTAACATTAATAGTTTGACAATAATTAAACCAACTACCACCCGACCATCGTGCTGCCACCTCAGCCAGTGCCATCTTGGTCGAGTTTCTCAGGAGTTTTCTAAACAAAAACCGTTTTGACTAACCAATATCAATACTGATACCAAAACTATCATTAACATTAATACCAGTATGAATATTAACACCAATCCCAACATCCACATCAATACCAATACCAATATTAATACTAACATTATGAAATTAATTTCACTAAATTTAATCAATTTAATTTTAATAAAAATTAATTTAAGTCCATTAAATTCAGTCCATTAATTCTTTATTTAAAATTAACCTTTAACACCCTTAAATAAAATAAATTCAATTCAGTATCTAAACTGAAGGACAGCAAAGTAAACGCTAACTAAATAACCTGAAATGCAAGATGCTTTAAAAAATTTAATTCTAAGGTATGAATTTTAAACACTAAAGATCTTTTTTTAAAAAACTAAAATTCTAAAATCAAAAATAATTTTTTAAAAATTCTAAAATTCGAATTTAAAATCATCTAATACCTGAAACCATATAAGTTTAATTTCGAGATTTATAATTTAATTAGCTAATTCCAGACATACTTCTAAAATCAAATTAATAATTAATTAATTGCTTATTACTCTATTCCGTTTAAATTCCACTGCACAATAATTTAAAATAATTAAGAACACATAAAATACTAACAGTTTAAGTACAGCCGATTCTGAATTCAATTCAAACGTACTCAATTATACGAACTATAAGAATCCCATTTAAATCGAAGACAAATCAGTTTGTTCTGCATACGCACAAAACACAATACACTTGTGATCTGTGTATATAACTACCCATACTAAAACCAACAAAATGTCTACATGGCGTCCAGCTCACTCCCCACACAGATTCTATCAAAAAATGTACTCTACACCTATCTACGTATTGTTTTTTCTTATAATATTTAAACAACAACAAATAAATGCAAATACAGCCGTCGGCTCTGACTATACACAACACAATTACACAACCCTTACCATAACAAATTATTTAATAAAATTAAAAGAAACCAAAAAAATGTTTTTTTCACAAATTCATACAATTCATTCCACATATACGTATATACATATATAGACCAGTATATGTGGTATGAAAATACCTCTAACGATATCTAGATAGTACCGTTATGATTTGTTGAACCCACATTTCCTTTGTTGAAGTTTTTCCTCATCAACTAAATATTGATTCACTTCCACTACACAACACTATTCACTATACAATCACACGCGATATTAATCAATTTAAGCGAACTATTTACCACGCTTACAAACAAAAAATGACGCGACCGACCATTTTAGATTTTATTCTATTAAAAGATTTAAATAAGACATTGGATGCTAGAGCAGAAAATTCTATGATCTTTGCATCACCCCGACTCGAATCCCCGATTTTCCAATTTTCTGTTTGTAAAATTACCCTTTTAGTATCTTATTAATCGATAAAACGACTGTTTATGTCAATCATGTACATATATTATTCTGCTACATTTTCTACAGGTTGGTGCACTGTGGTGTTCCATGAAAATTGGTCGATAATATTCAACCAATGAATCGATGTGAAAATTTTTTTGTAATAAATTTGACAACGCTTAAAAAATCAAACTTCACATTTTATAATTATTATATTTCTGTTTAATAGAATAGCTAAGTTGGAATAAGCTTCAGTTTGAATTGAACTCATAAACGACTTATTCTATTCTGCCATTTTGAAGTGAATTGAATCTCGGTCTAAGTCAAAAACAACTTAATAACATAATTTAACCAATTAAGTTTAAAAATGAAATAAAAAATTTAACAGGAACAAACGATAGTTGAAGAACTCTCCGAGCGGAGTCTACCTCTTTCGGTAAATGTGTTGGAAATCATGTGGAAGCCAGTGCTTCGTGTTTTAAATAAAAAAATCTTAAAAAGTTAGAAGTGTCAAATCTGGAGAGCTTGGAGATTAAGCCATCAGTCCACTGGTGAAAATCTAACCGGTAATATGGTTGTGCATTATGCTGGTTTTCTTCCTCTTAACCTGCTCAAACATGGACTCGAAATGGATGCATCTATTATGAAGCTGGTCTGAACAAACTGATAGTGACAGCTTAATGCTCCTTTCCTTTAACTAAGATATACATATATCGCTCTAAATATAAAAATAAAAATGGTCCACCGAAAAAAACTTTATTCGTATTATATGACTGGCTGGTAGAAATATAAAATAAATTCGATTTTATAAATTCGATACTCTAGGCCTATGTATCTTCTTTTTTACATTTGCATACGATACCGAAAATAAAATAAACTAATAAGACAGGGCTGCATTGCAAGTGATACGCTAGTCTCCTGGACTAATCAGCAATTTGATTCTAACTTAATTAACTAAAAGTATGTTAATCTATGGCTTCTTCCCATTGTGTCTGGTAAGTTGAAGTAAACCACATCTTTGTAGTGGATTTTAGATCAGCATAATGCTGTTTACCCTAAAAATTACACCAGCTCAAAGGGTTTGATTCTTTTAAGTTTGCATACTAAATTCGTGTTGTTTAGGAGCTGAGTTGCCTCAATGTTGACATGTTGCTGGAGCCTTTCTTCACGTCCGCGCATTTTGCTGAATTTCATTTAAAAGATGAGGTTCCTGAATAAAACATAAATCTGTATACGTTTCAACAAACAACTTCCTTAATTCAAATGAAGCTGACTTGCTGTGGTGCAAGTTAATCTGTTAATGTCAAGCATGGAAGTCATAATAACATACCAGCTACCGAAACGAAAAACGTAGAGCTTATGGTTCAGAGATAACCTTAACATGATCCTCTCAAGAACATATTGCACACAAACGCTGGAACGAATAATATACTCATATCATTGACGATTGGCCTCTCGTTTTTACCGGACGACTTTCCAGCTTATCATACCAATGTTGGTAACCACAACGCTGGGATCCTCTGGTGGACCAGGGACCCAAGTGTGTAATAAAATACGCTTCGGAGGATCACCAATCGAAAGTCGACCACCACTCCAGATATCCTTAATGCTGGAAACCTCATTGCAAAATCACTTATAGGTTTCTACATTACTGCTTTTACAGATGAATACACCGTCTGATAAATAGCACCCAAGCATGAGTGTTATAAATCCAAAAGATTTCGCCGAACTAAGAATTCGCCGGCTCTACTCCGTCCGGAAAATTCCTAGCTTTCCCTCGTCCAGGATGATATCTGAATTATCGTCACGAATACAAAATTTGTTCACTACGGATCCAGCGAGGGCCTATGCATAGGAACGAACCTTTCTTGCGGCCAGCTCCGGTATTGCACCAGAGACAGAACGGGCCCGCTAAGGAGTGTTAGAGGGGCAGCTACTAGGAGCCTCAGCAATAGTGCCGAGCGTAACGTCAGACCATTTCCTCCTTCGCAAGACGTTTCGCCTTCCCTAAGTGCTGGTTTCAGTAGTAGATCCGAATTTTACTTAATTCAGGTTGCTTGCCATTTAAATCAATTATTAAAATTAATTTGTTATGCATATTTTGATTGAATATTGTGAAAACATTTAAATCCTGAAAATATTTAATGTTCAGCAAAATTATTGTAATTTGAACATCGCTGCATTTATGTATACATACTTGTTAATTTTGTCTACTTAAATCTGAAATCCAAATAAAAATTTCTTCTTATCATAATAATTTGCCAACTGAGACTGTTTGATAAGAGTGTATACTGTGTATACATACATAGATATACCACAGTAAAATTTTACTAGTAGTTTGAGTTAGAAAAAAAATTGAAGTCGTTTAAAAACGCCACTGCTGCTTTTAATGTAAATGAACTGAATAAATATAGTTTTTAACTTCTAGTTTTATTTTTTTGTTTTAGATAATTTACTTTATTTTAATTATTTATGTTAAATTTGCACGATTCACTGAAAAAAATTCACTGCAAAAGAAAACTAATAAAACTGTTTATAAAGTTTTCAAGATTAAATTTGCAAGCATAAATTTATAAATTTTCTTCATTAAATATTAAAATAGAAATTTGTGTAAAGGATTTATGATGCAGTAAAACAAAAATTCTAGATTATAGTTGGTAAAAAAAAAAAAAAAAAAAATTCGATAAGACAGTTTTGTTGTATACATATGTACATTATATATGTATTTTTTTTAAATCTCACTAATCCAAAACCACATTATAACCTTCAAACAATTTTTTCGTTTTTGCAAAATGCAATTAGATTTTTTTCGGTTGTAAAAATTTTATCGCATTTTTTTTTTTTTTTTGACATTATTATTTTACTTTTATATTAGATCGAGCTAGTTTAAATTATAATTAAGATTAGATTTATAAAAATTAAAAGAAAAAAAACAATTTTGTCGTATGTTTAAAAGTGCAACTTATAATGAATTTAAAAATAAAACTGTTTATCAAACAAGATAATAAATAAAAAGCATTTGGCTGTGCGTCACACTAGTTGTAAAGTTGATAAAGTGAATTTTATCTTAAACATTTTTTTTACTTTGTTAACACAAAAAATCTATTTGGTGTTATTGAATTTTAAAATAACATGATGTTACGAGTATATACTAAAAATGACCTATAAAATATTTATATGTAATCGGTTACAGAATGGAATTATTTAATGAGTTTTCAATTTAAGTTTTCTTTTGTCTTGTTTTATATTTTATATTGCAACATTTGCCGAAGGACACTTTCTATATTATTACTATTTTTAAATTTTTTGTTAAATATAGTTTTTGATGTAATTGCGTAATATTCTTTTGAGTTGGCCTACTTAAAAGTCAAATCACAATCCAAAAATTTAAATAAAAATATTTTGTCGAAATTATTTTACTGATTGACATAATATGCATTTTTTATTTACAGAGTACGCCATGCAAACATCCAGTTATAGTACTTCAAGATGTAGCATTTACTGATTTACATGCGCTTGTTGAATTTATATATCATGGAGAAGTGAACGTACATCAACGATCACTTAATTCATTTTTGAAAACAGCTGAGGTACTTCGAGTGTCAGGTTTGACACAGCAGCAGGCTGAGGAGACACATAATGTAGCTTTTTAAATATATTAAGATATTTGAAAAATCATAAAATAATAAATTTTCTCATTTTCATTAAATAAAGCTTGCACAAGTGCAACCATTACCAAATTCAGGTGGACGAACGCCTGTTAATCACCATCCAAGTTTTACTGAAAAGCTTGAAGATGCATTGTTCCCACAAGGAGTTTCACCCCCACCTAATTTAAACAGTATGCACACTTCAACTGGTAAGTATTTGATATACTGCTGTTTTTAACCAACCATCACTATAAATGACTTGCGGATCAGATTTAAGACATTGCAATTATAATGGTTTTCGAATCTCGATTAATTTGATGTATCCTGAAATATTTTTTTTTAATAGCACACTCTGGAGCTACGGTAAATTTATTATTAAGACGAGCTGCTGCTGCCGCAGCCTTACGTCGTGAACGAAATAACTCAAATCATTCAGATGAATTATCAATGAAACGTCAACGTCCAGATAATGGAATTTTAGGTAATAATAACAGTCCGGATGTCACCAATCACATGTCTCAAACAACAGCTACAGATTTTTCAACCAGTGCAAAACATAATATTAACAACAACAATAATAACAATAATAATACACCGCCACTGAAAGATGAACGAGAGCGAGAACGGGAACGGGAACGAGAACGGGAAAGAGAACGTGAACGGGAACGAGAACGGGAACGTGAACGAGATAGAATGGAAAATGGTATACAATTTTGATCGTGTATTTTATTTGTCGAAAGCATCTTACATTAACTATCTATTTATTTTCAATCAAATAGCAATTATTACATCAAATAATAATCATAACAACAACAACAATAATAATAATAACAATAATACAAGTAATAATAATAATAATAGTCATGGTAATGCAAATGGTAATGGTTTATCAACTTCATCAACAGCGTCCACGGATAAAGAAAGCTTGACACCTTCCCCACCAACACGGCACGTAGACGATGTGAAATCAGAGCCAATGGAATTGGTTTGTTCTGGTAACAACCCGAGCCCAGACGAACGCAGTAATGACTCAGTTGGTGATAATGAAATGAATAATTCAATAGTTGATCACAAAGGTTCTTTAAGGTAAATGTTTGCGATAAAATTTAACCGTGCTGATCGATTAGTTATAAATGTTTTTTTTTCACTTTTTTTTTATTTTATTTTTTTTTTTTTTTTTTTGTTTTTTGTTTCCGTTTGTTTTGTTTTTCTTTCTTATTCTCAAATATAGATTTTTCCTTAGTTCTCCAAATGATGATGATATAGAAAGCAGTATACATTCGCATCCTCCATTTCTTATGTCACCGGCCGAAAGTAAACTGTTTCCCACACCAGGATCGTTTAATTTTTCAATGGCTGCATTAGCTGCTGATCCATCTGCATTAGCAGGTAATACAATTTATGAATTGCATCTCATTTTCCAAGTGCCTAAACTTTATTTTATTTTTATTCCAGGATTTAATTCCCAATTACAGGCTGCTGAGCTGGCTGGTTCTCCTCAAGGTAAGTTATTCTTTTATATACAAATTTATTAATTTTTTAATGAAAATATAAAACTACTAAAAAAAAAGTTTTTTTTATATAGAAAAAAAAATTAATTTAAAAATAAAAAAATAAAATATATTTAATTTATCAATCAATTACTTTAATAGTGAACTAAACAAAAATATTTTATTTTTAAATTAATTCTTTTTTTAATTTTTGTGTTTGATTTTTTTTTTAATTTTTTGTGATCATCGGAAATTAATAAAAAAAAACAATTCATCGATATTAAACCAAAATAAAAAAAAATATATATTTAATCACATTTAGATTGAGTCAAATGTATAAAATACAAATAAATAATTAATTAAATTAATAGATTTTTAATTTAATGAATAATGTGTTTTGTTTTTTATTTTTTTTTTTTGGTGGAATGTTTATAAAAATATTTTTTTGATATTTTACACATTTGACTTAATATGAATATCCCAGAACCCTATATAAAAAATAAATATATATATTAATTTTTAAGGAAAAAAAAAATTTTATAAAAAAAGTAAAAAAAAAATTTCCGTGAATTGGTTTTGTGTGCTAATTTGTATCGTAAATCGTGTCATTTCGTCGTGTATGTGTGTTTAAAAATGTGTTCTGCTGCATTATGACATATATAACTATATTATTATACATATAAATATAATTATTATTTATATTATTGTTATTATTATCATTATTATTATTATTATTATATTATTATTAAATTTATTATTTTATGTTATTATTTTTCCATTTATTTCATTCTTAATTTTTTTTTTATTTAACCAAAAAAAAAAGAATAAATAATTTAAAAAAATGAAAATTATAAGAGATAAATGATTTCATCAAAACAAGTAATATTTAATAATCTTAAATTTAATTAATTATATAAATAAAAAAGGAACTTTATAAAAAGACCAGAAAATTTATGGAATAAAAATTCGCGTATAGTTTTTATTTCGAAAATAATTTGGTATAGAAATCAGACTAATATTTATAAAAAAAAATTTATAGAAATTATTATTTTTTTTATAATCAGTTATATATAATTTTAAAATTTATAAGGCTTAGGCTATAATATATAATATATTCTTATATACATTATATTCTTTCAATAATTTGTGTAATCATTTCTTCTTTTATTTAATGTTTAGCTTTTATTTACTTATTATTTTGTAACACATTTTTATTTATAATAAAAGAAGTTATGATCCCTAAAATTGTATGCAAGAATAAAATGCATAAACAATACATTTATATGTATATATATACCCGTACATTTATATATGTACATATAAATACATATGTATATTTACTGCAATTACGATGACGTCAAACCGAAACTACATCAAAATTCTAACCAAATTAAAAACTGCAATATAAAATCATCAAAAACTGACGGAAAATTAGTATCATACCATGCTAGTGCCTACTGCTAAATTATATAAAATAAGATATTTAAATAACGCATCAGAAAATTAAAAACAAAACAAAAAATCTATATCACCATCATCATCACAAAATATAGAAAAATACCGCGCACACGGTGGTGAAAATTAATAATTTTATTTAAACAAACAAGAAACGAAGTCATTAACCAGCGACACATATACGGCAATTTGAAACAATTATTTATATTTCGTGTTAATAAAATAATATTTCAAAAAAAAGCAAAAAATATTTTGAAAAATTTCGATGAATCGCAAAAAAGCAAAAAGATGCCATAAATCTAAATTACACGGGTGTATTTGGTGAGGGAAGGATTTGATCTGTAACCCAAAAGATTTATAAATAATGTTGTAAAACAAAATTAGTGTACAGTTATTATTTTTTTTTAGTGTATTATACATTTGTTTTTAATTCACACACGTTTTTTTTATTTTTTTATTTAATACAATTTGTCGCCTTAATTATGTGATTATAACAGAATCCCTAATAAAATACTTCGTTTCCCAAAATTACTGAATTAATCCCATTTTCCAAAAATTAGTATTTTTTTACTATTGGTACGTGAATTCACATATACTAGATAATCGGGATAAATTGTTAAGTTTCAAATATGTAGTAAAATTTTCCAACATTCACTTTCATCTTTTTTTCAATGTTACACCTAGACCCGATTAATTTACAATTTCTTCTAACCACCATTTGGTAACCAACCTTAATATTGTAACATGTTATATGGCAAAATTACGTTACAGAATAGTCATACGAGCAGCAAACAATTATCAATTATGTTGCGTTATAATAATAAATTGTTGTTATTTTAATCACAGATAATCATTTAGATAAATTAATATTGTTGGTAATTGTGCAATGTAGAATACTAAAAATTAAAAGAATAAATTCAATTTACTATAAATATTTTGCTATGCACTATTTCCTTACACTTTATGGTTTTCTCTGTAGAACCTGATAAATGTCATATACCCAACGACATATCTAAGACACATACAACAAACTGTTATACATCACATATAGTTGTACAAATTTTAAATTAAATTCAAATAACCGCGTTTCAGAAGGGATAATTATATTAATTGTTATTTTGGAAAATGGAGAAATTATAAAAAATTTAATTTATTTATTTTTACATAATTTGATTTAATAATATTAATACCAAATATTATTTAGTTTGAAAGTTTTACAAAACGCTTTGTTATTTTTTGTTTATATTTTTTTTTAATGACTAACGGTTGTCGGGGTTTATTATTTCATTTTTTTTTTAAATCTAATCCTTTTTGAATGTAGTAAAAACGTGTGAGATTAAAGTTTTTTATTTATTTTTTTTTTAACCGCGAAATTAACAACTAAAAATATGTATTAAGGTAATTTGACATTGTGTATAAAAAGTATCTAAATAATAATAATAAGAAAATTGAATTACCGAAAAAAAAAAAATAAAATTATATTATGCGGAGTTTTTATATTGGTGATGGTGTGATATAAAACATAAAAAATAAAAATTATAAACACAAAAAAAACAAATATAATTATGGGCTAATTCGACGTGTTTGCCTCTTGTCGTCAGGTAACCTGACGACGTCAACATCACATTCATCAATGATGCCATCGTCTACATCAACACCAATATCAGGTATGAGTGTCCCTGGAAACGGAAATAATGGCGGAAGTGGAAATGGTAGTATACTAGGTTCGGGGTTAGGAGAAGATTTTCGATGCGATCCATGCAATAAAAATTTATCGTCATTGACACGATTAAAAAGGCATATACAAAATGTTCATATGCGACCAACAAAAGAGCCTGTTTGTAATATATGCAAACGGGTCTACAGCTCATTAAACAGTTTACGAAATCATAAAAGTATTTATCATCGTAATATGAAAACGCCAAAAGATGAAAGTCATAATACAACATCACATGGACCGACGACTAATCATCCATACTTTCCAATCAATCATCTCAAATAAAATAGTTGAATCTGCTTAAAATACAATTAAAAATCTCAGTTTATTTTTTTACATTTTATTTTTTGTATATAAATTTATTATTTATTTGTTAAAAAATTTATATATAAAAAAAAATATTATTCGGTGCGGGCTATGTGAGAATAATCTTTTTTACTAGATTTATTATTTTTTATTTTTAGAATAATTTTTTTATAATTAATATATATATATATATAATATATTTTGTTAAATAAATCAATTAATTTATATATATATATATATATATATATATATATATATATATATATATATATATATATATATATATATATATATATATATAATATACATGTACATTGATAATATTGATATTGCTGTGATCGAAAAACGATTATTTAGACAAACCAAATATTTAAAATACGCACACAGCAATTAAATAAAATATATACTTGCCATCGTCTTATTATTTATTTATAATATATTATTACTATAATTTTTATAATACCTATAAATTTAAGAAAATATTAAGTGCACAATAAATGTTTATTAATCCGACTTGTTCCTTGGAACCAATTGGCTGTAAATAATATATATAATTTTTGTATTATCTTTTTTTTTTTTTTGTTTTTATAATTAAGAAGAGAGAGAAGCCCATTTTTAATTTTAGTTAATTAATTTTTTTTCTTTTTTTAACTTTAAATATATTTAAAGAAAAAAAAAACAAACAAACGTGAAATAAAATGGGCTATATATTACAAACAAAAGTCTTTATTTAATTATTTCTCTTGATTTGTTTTTTTTTTTTAATTTTTCTATTATTTTAATATTTATTTAAAAATCAAAAAAAATTACGGGAAAAATCGGATTGAGACACTAGTGACAGTTTTAAAAGAAATCTATATCTAAAATGGATGAAAATCAGGCCAAAATTTTTTGTTTTAATTTTTCAAATTTACCAAAAAATATATATATATAAAATTTTATTATTTGAAAACAAAATTCCCAGGTTGACAAAATTTATTTATTTATTTGTTTAATATATTGTTTTAATATTTGCTGAAAGGATAAAAAATCAGAATGAAAGAACCAATTGGTTCCAATTGGTGAACCCGTTGGATTTAATAACAATACAACATGAAATTTTTTTTACTCATTTTACAAAATAAAATTTAATTATTTTTTATACCGGTTAATAATTCTTTTTTTTTTTTTTTGATTTATTTTAATTAGTTTGAAACTATATTTTTACATTTTTTTAAACAACGAAATATTTATTTATTTATTTTTATTTCTTTTTTTTTTTTTTTTTTTTGTTTAATAAAATATATTACTAATTAAAGCACGATATTAAAAAAATATTTGTTTTTTTTTATTTTTATTTTTTATTTTTGAAAAATAAAAAAATATTATTATAAAAAAACTCTATCATTACTAAAAATTAATATCGCCTGGGTGAAATATTTTGGAAGAAAATCATTTTTTTTTTAATTTTTTTTTAATTTTCAAATTATGTTCACCATAATAAAATGTCCTGTAACTTTAGCCTGAAAAAAAAACAGTCACACAAAAATAGTCACTATTGTCTCTCTCTTTTCTTTTCCCGGTGCGGTAGGTGTTGGCATCGTCAGCATTATTGGAGGAAATGGTGGTGGTGGGAGTGGCGGCGGTGGAAATGGCGGCGGTAATGGTAATTTAAATAATGATCAATGTGATCGTCGTCGAAGCGAATATGATGAATTAAAACAGAATGCAGATCGTCGACTATCGTTGCCATTGCCATTGACAGCGTGCCACCGATGCGATGTATGCGGAAAATTGCTCAGCACAAAATTAACATTGAAACGGCATAAGGAGCAGCAACATTTACAACCACTAAATAATGCTGTGTGTAATTTGTGTCATAAAGTTTTTCGCACGCTAAATAGTTTAAACAACCATAAAAGTATTTACCATCGAAGGCAGAAACATCATCATCACCATCATCATTCGCATCATCATCAATCACCAACTTTATCACATCATTCATCGCCCATCTCACCCCATGGACAGCCAAATAATTTACAACCACCAAATGTTGTTAAGCCATGCATTGATTTTTTATGAATGTGTTAAATTATTTCTAAATCAAAACAAAAAAAAAGAAAATTATTTATTATTAATTAATTATTATTACCCGTAGTATTTTTATTTTATTAAATATATTTCGATCTTTATTTTTAATAATTCAAAATTGTGATCTTTATTTTTTTGATTTAAATACTCAAATTATATTTTAAAAAGAAATTCGAATATTTTTTAATTTAATTTATTTTATTTAAATAATTATATAGATTAAAAATACAATCATAAAGAAAAAAATTGAAGAATATCTAAAATTAAAAAGCAAAATGGCTCTCTCTTCATTTGATTTTAAAAATATTAAAAAAACAAAAAAAAAAAATAACTTAGTGTATTTTCTCAAATATATAAATAATAATCTATATATGAACATAAATATAAAAAAGTGCCTTAGTTATAATTTTAAGCTTATATAAATATTAGGAGTTACGATAAAAAAAAATTCTTTTTTGGAAATTTTTTATTTAAAAAAAAAAAATTATTAAAAATTGGCTGATAAAGTGTTAAAAAGCACTATAAATTAAAAAAAAAAATTAAAAATTTAATGTGATTTTTTTTATTATAAATGAGAAAAGTTATTTATAATATATATTTTTTGTAATTTTTATTTGCTGTAGTGATTTAAAAAGATTATTAAATTTTAAAATAATTTAACTGCGGTAAGTGATTTAATTTTAATAATTTTACGGTTTAATAAAATATTTTTTTTTTATTTTACTTTTGTTTATTTTGGGAAAATACACTACTACAAAAAACAAAGATAACTTTTATCCCGGTTTTTACAATTTTAATTTTTAATATTAACACTTCTAATTTAATTCTGGCCTATTTAATATATTTCGGACTGATTATAATATAAACGGGATATTAGTTATAGTAATTCGTGTGAGAGAAAATACTTTTTATTGTGTACTTGTATCAAAATTATATTATTTTATGTCTTTTATTTTTGAAAATTGTACCATAATGGCATTTAATACTTAAAAAACACAAAAATAAAAATCTAGAATTATTTATCTAAAAAATTTTAAATAACAATTTTGACATAAAAATACAAAACAAAAAGTATATAATTGACAAATAATTATTATTAACAAGAAAATATTATTACTAAATATAAAAATCAGAATTAAAAAATGTATAACCTATAGAAGAAGCAGAAAAATACACAAAATTTGTAAAATTATTCGATTTTGATTTTTAATAGTCTAAAGATCGGTCTCTTTTTCTTAATTTACTAAAATTATATGTTTTCAATTAGGTTCTATATTTTTTCATTAACTAAAAATAAAATTTTAATTTCCGGAGAGTAGCACTTCATTCGAATTTAAAATTAATAAATATATACATAAAATATGCATTTTTATAATTGAAAAAGATTAATAACTAAATCAAATATGGAGACTTATATAATTTACTGAAATTAAATTTAAATTAAAAAATCGAATTTGGCAATAAAAATTTATATTATAAATATATTTATTTATATAAAAATGCAAATTTTTTTTTAATAATAAAGGAAACTTAGATAATAATTTTTCTTCCATTTTATTATTATTACTTAAACAAATTAAAAAAATCTTAATATATAAATACGATATAATTAATATTATAATGAACTGATAGAATATATAAAAAGCAAAGAAATTAAAAAAAGAAAAATAGAAATTTGTGATGAAAAAAAAAAATCTTTAAAAAAAACACTTTTTAATTTTTATTTTGAATTATGTGATTTTTAATTAGACAAAACAACAAAATTTGAAAAAATTATAATTATTATTTTATATTTAATTTTATTATTATTTTATTTTATTATTATTTTTTTTTCTCAAGAAAAAAACAATTTGTGATTGTCTCAAGACTGAATTTATTAAATTTAAATTTTTATATATTTAAAAAAAAAGCATACAAAAAATGATAAAAACGATAAAAATTTTAAATTTTTATATAATTTAAAAGAAAAAGATAAATATATAAAAAAAAAAATATATAAAATTATTATTATTATTATTATTATTATTATTATTAATTATTGTAATTGGCCTCCAAAAAAAATTAAAATTAAAAGTCTGAAATTTGTTCGATACCAAATTATAAAAAATTTAATAAATTAGACAAGAAAATTAATTAAATTAATATTTATAAATAAAAAATTTAATTGGCATCGAGATTTATATGTGTACATAAGTTTTTATGTATATTATATAGATATATATAAATATTTATATATATTATATATTTTTTTTGTTAATTTATTTAAAATATTAAAAAAATTAAATTTTATTTTGTTTTTCTTTTTTTAATTTTATTATCATTATATTCATAATTTTTTTTTTTTTTTAGTTAAATAAAATGTAAACAAAGTTATCGAAAGTTTGTTACCAATTTTTGATTTTTGATGCAAAATTCATTTTATTGTTAATTTTTGGCGTGTCGTTAATAACAATAAAACAGTAAACTATTAACCAGGTTAATTAATTTAAATTCTCTATGCAACACCAAGTCTCCATTTTTTATAATACACTCCTATACATTTATAAATTGCAAAACAATATGTTATAAAGCAAAACACATATTATAAAAATAATATATAATAAAAAATATGAAACAATGAAATATCTTTCGATTATTTTGTTTTAATTTTCTTTTTATTAACAATATAATTTAATTTATTTATTTTTAGTGGCATTTACAAAAATATATATTCACAAAACTATATTTAATTATATATTTTGGTTTTTAATTTTATATTATAATTTTAATCAAAATATATATTTTTTTTTTCTTATTAAGAATACCACAAAATAAAACAAACAAAAATCAGTAAAATAATTATTACATTAAATGTTTTTTAATTTTTCTTTTTAAAATAAAAAATAAAATAAACATTAAAAAAATAATAATTATATTGTCTTTAAAAAAGCATGATTTTTCGATGTTGTGTAAAACTAATTAATTTTAAATGAAAACATTAAAAAAAACAATAAAATACGAGTAATTAAAGCAAAAATATATATAATTGATAATTTTTAAGTTTTAACACATAATTTAATTTTTTTTTTTCTTCTGTTATAATTATAATTTTTATCGAATGTTGTATACGTTGATTTTTAATTTTTATTATTCTCATATTAAATATATTATAATTTTTTTATCATATATAAAATAGTTAATTTTAACAGTTTATTATTATTCCTGATTTATTTGACAAATATAATCCTTAAACATACATATTATTTTAAATTTTTGTTGAATCTGTAATAAAAGCAATTTATATACGGTGATTTTGTTACATAAAATATAGGGGTGGGGGTGTTTTGATAGGTGATCATTTTAAATTTGACTAGACTTGGTACTGAAATCCACTATTATAATGACCCCCAAGGTGCTCCACCCCTTTCTTGCAAAATCATTTTATGTATTTGTTTTATTTTAAATAATAAAAACAATTATCTCTATAAATACATATATACACATATTTTATTTAAATATATTTATATTATATATATATATATATATATATATATATATATATATATATATATATATATATATAAAACAAAATAAAATAAATATATAAATTTAAAAAAAAAAAAGTTTTATATATAATTTTATACTTTATTTAATGGCAAATTTTGAAGAAGGGGCCTATCTGGAGTTTATCAAATCCTTAAATAAATATATATATATATATATATATATATATATATATATATATATATATATATATATATATATATATATATATATATCAATATTTATTTCATATTTTTTAAAAATAATTTTCCTTAAAAAAGTAAAAATAAATTCATATATTTCATAAACAAAACGAAAAATAGAAATTTAAACAAAAAATATATTTAAAATTAATACTATAAATAGTATAATGATGACATAAAAAAAACATAATAATAAAAACAACAATTATTTTAGTTTCTATTTTAATTTTTTCTGTGTCAAAATAAAATAAAATAAAAATTTAAAAAAAACAATAAAAATTGTTTAAAGAATTTAATTCTTTAAAATTCTTATAAATAAAAAAATGGGAAAAAGTAACAATTTTGTTTTTTATTTATTTACTTTTAATTTTTTATTTTATTTTATTTTTTTATTCATATTTCTTCTTTATTTTTTTTTATTTTTTATTATTAATAAATTATACATGCAACAACAAAATAATTTTTAAAATATGGTACATATTTTATATAATATTATTTTATGATTGAAATTAAAAATTAAAAAAAAATAATTAGTTTTTTTTTTAGTTTTTAAAAAAATTATTTTTTTTTTTTTATTTCAAATTTTTATCAGAGAGAATTAAAAAAGTTTTAAAATTTTTAAAATGAAAAAAAAAAAAAAAAATTAGTGGTCGGAAAGAAGCATTTTAGTCTCTCGGTATTCGCATCTTGGTATCTCTTGTTCCAGGCTGTTCGCCAAAGAAACTGTTCTCATGTCAACTATGTGGTAAAGTTCTATGTTCAAAGGCATCTTTAAAGCGGCATATTGCTGATAAACATGCTGAACGTCAAGAGGAATATCGCTGCATCATTTGTGAAAGAGTTTATTGTTCCAGAAATTCGCTGATGACACATATATACACCTATCATAAATCAAGACCTGGGGAATTGGACATAAAAGATATAAAATTCTTTTAGGGGTCTATACCGTTAGATTTACAAATATCAACAAGTTTTGATAGCCCAATAAAAATATCAACAACATATATAACATCTTCACAATATTCGTCGGCATCATCACCATCGTCTTCTATCGCATCGCTTACACCACCTATAATTTCATCATCCAAATCAACATCAGCAACTTTGCCTTCGACATCTTCTTACGTTCGCCAAGGTTAGAATTCAAAATAAACAAAAAAAAAAAAATCTCTACAAATCTTTTATAAAAAAATTCAAAAAAATACTTTTTATAAAAAAAATGGTACAAAACAATTGAATGATGATCTTCTCCACTTTTAATATTCTTATAATTAGAGCTAGAATTTATAATTTATATATCTAGAAAATCAAAAAAACAAAAACTTTTTTAAAATATAAAAATAAATAGAAAAAACGTAAAACATTTTTGATAAAATTCATTTTTCAATGAAATACAAATTTTCAAATTAAAATTAATAAAAATATAAATTTAAATTAAATAAAAAAAAAACAAAAATTTTTCATCAACATCGGTGAAATATTTTCTACTATGTACTTACTACTACCTATCGCTACTTTACTACTACTTGCCATTATATACAAAACTACTATTATTATTATACTACTACTACTACTACTACTCTCTACAAAATATATCTTCTGCTAATTTCTTCTGCTACTCAAAAAAACAAAAATTAAAATTATTATAAAATAATTTAAAAAATTTATTTCATTTTTTAATTTTAATTTTAATTATTTTTTTCTTATAAATCACACTTATATTTATTTTTCTCATCTGAATAAAAATGCATTTCCGACAACTATATACTACTGCTATAAAAAAAAATGAATTAATTACATAAAATAATTTTTTATTACGCGGCTTTTCCAATATCATTTTTGCTTCATATTTTTAAATTAATTACTAAATGATGGGCAAAAGTGAATTCGCGATTTTAATTTATTTATATTTTTAATCGTCTTTTTCCAGTTCTTTGTTTTTTTGTTTATTTATTTGATTTGATTTGGTTTATTTGTTTGGTATTTATTTTCTCTCTATTAATTAAAAAAAATACTACTATCTTCTCTAAAATCAATATAATAAATTATTATCATTATTAATTAATTTATTATTATTATGATTACTACTACAAAAAATATAAGTAATAATGTAATGTGTTTTTATTTAGTGCTACATTTGTTGTTATATTTTTTACTTATTTCACTATAAACTATTTTTTTTTTATTAAGTGTTTGTTTGTTTGTGCTTTTCAACCAAAAAAAACTGTTTTATTTGTTCTACTATTAATCTTTTTTTTTTTAAGTGAAACTATATTTATTTCTATGTTTTGTGTTTTATCAAAAGTTTAACAGAAAATATTTTGTTTTATTAACTAAACATTTCGTTGATAAAAAGATAATATTTTTTGTTAAAAATTTATATTTATATATTCACCGTGCTTTTTTCGTCTATGCATGAAAATATGTTTGTGTTTTTTCATTGGTTTTAATTTTCATAATTTTTCTATAAAAAGAAACAATTTAAAATAAATAAAATAAAAAATCTTCAGCTAATTTAAAAAATGAAAAACAATGAAAAAAAATGATAAAAATTTTTGTTTTTATATATAAATGTTTTTTCTGTTTTATTATTTTAGGTAGGTACAAATACATATTTGTAGTAAAAGTATTAAAAAGTTATTATACTTTTTTACTATTTTTATTACAATATAATTATAATAATCTATTGTCGCTTTATTTATTTTTTCTAAACTGTTTTTTTTTTTTTTGTTACACCTATATCTCTATATATAGAAAATAAAATTAAAAACAATAATAGCCTTTAATGTTGTCAAAAATAATTATTTTTATTTAAATTAGAAACTAAATAAAAATAATTAATTAGAAAGCTTATTCCGCGTATGTATTTTCTATTAATCCTTTAAAAACAATTTGCATGCATTGTATCATTGTCCAAAAAAAAGTAAAAGAAAAAAGTATAATTAAAAAAAATTTAAAATTTAATTTAATTAAAAAAAAATATTATTTATTTCAAATTTTCGCGAAAATATATACACTATCTTATATTGAAATTATATAAATTGTAAAAACCATTTTTTTTGTATTTTTTATTGTTTTGCCAGCAGGCCCCCAAAATGCTGTGATTTCGGCTACATCACCCCAACTAAGAATGCCACCACCAACCAGTGGTGGTATAAATGAACCGCAAGAATGCCCATATTGTCGCCGCACATTTTCATGTTATTACTCATTAAAGCGGCATTTCCAAGATAAACATGAACAATCCGATACGCTGTACGTATGTGAATTTTGTCATAGACGATATCGTACAAAAAATTCACTGACAACGCATAAAAGTTTACAGCATCGTGGTTCGAGTGGTATGCTGAAACGTTTACTAAAAACGTCGGCAATAAAAAATGTACTTGGACCACATCATACAACGGGGCATCCTCGATCGCATTTATTTGATTTTGCAGCTGAATTAGGACAGCCACCACCGGGGATACAATAATCTTATAATGGAATATTGATTAGTTAAATTGTTTTCCTTATTATAATATTATTATTATTATTTCTTTATTTATTGAATTATTATTATTAATTTTTTTTATTAATAATATTATTGTAATCCTGGCGAACGTGCAATAATTTTTTTATTACAATATTATTTCATTTGTTGATATTTGAATTCGATAAAATTTGTTGATTTTTGTTATACAATGAATTATTAATTATTATTAATATTATAATATATAGTTGTAATTTTTTAGATTATTATTATTATTATTATTATTATTATTATTATTATTATTATTATTATTATTATTTTGTACTAAACATATGAATTTTTTTTTATTTTATTTTTTATAAATATTAATTTTATCGAATTCATTTTTGCAACAAATTGCAATTTTTTTATTTTCATTTTATATACAATATAAAAAATTATAAATCTAAAATATATATTTTAATTATATATATTGATTAATTAGGTAACTAATATTAAACATTTGCATTACATTTTTATGAGGAGACAAAAAAAAAAGAAAATACAAAAAAAAGTAATATTCTTCGTGTTATATTTTTTTTTAATGTAAATAAATGATTTAATAATATTTGTCAGCTGCCAATTCGTATATACACACATATACATAATATATAGAAAATACAGATATATAAGGTTTTTTTAATTTTTCTAAAGGTTTCAAAAATAAAAACTAATTAAATTATAAAATATGTTAAATTGAATAAATAAAAATTAAACTCAGTGATTCACCATTCAAGTACAAAAAAAAAAATTAAATACGAGTTCAAAATTAATAAAAATTTAATTAAAAATTAAATTTCTTTAAAAAATAAAATTCTATATATCTACATTTTTTTTAACATTACATGTCCGTTATATAACATAGTTATATTAACTTAGCATACACTTTATCCAAATTATCCATACTTTCAGGAGTTATATGTATAACTATGGTGTACCTTTTTGTTTCTTTTTTAAATTTTATTTCTTAAATAAAATGTTTGTAAAGTTTTGGAAAGTATTAAGCAAATGTTTGTGCCAATTATAACAGTTTTTCAATCGAATAAATTTTATTAATTAAGTACAAAATAATAAACACGAAATCAATGAAAATAATTAATATTTAAATAATTATTATATATTTTAATATAATTGAACAACGAACAAATTTTCATTGGTTTTATTTCGGGTGCCATTTAAGTTTTTAGTTTTTCAAACCTCTTTGATATACCTCTTTTTTTATTATTTTTTTACACAAAAAAAAAATACATAAAATATAATAATTAATAGTAATAATGTTTATAAGAAATCCACCGTTCATATTATACATACATATATAGTAAATATACATTATAAATAAATAAAATAAAAATTTATTCGATTAAGAACCATAAATAAATAATAATAAAATGTCAATCGGACTTCGGGTACGCCATTTTTAATTATTATTTTTCGAGAGGAAAAAATTATGTGCCAAAATCTTTAACAATAATCCTACTTATTATATTATATAAATGATAAAAATGCGATCACAATTTAATAATTATTTTTGTAGGTAGAAATTTTCAATTTTATATAAAAAAAAAACAAATTAAACGATTGACATTATTCTATCTAATATACATTTAAATTAATTAATTAATATAATTGTAAAGTAAAAAAAATATTAAAATCCAAAACTTACTTTTTGAAATTTAATAGAATAAAATTTAAAATTAGTAAATTTTCTCATAAATATACTCGTACCATACATTTATAAATGATGCACAAAATATTCTCCGAAATATTCTTATTTTGCAAATTTTATTTTGATTTATTTTATTTTTTTTTTTTTTTTTGTATCTAAGACTACATTTAAGCCAAGTTTTCTTATTCTTATAATTCTAAAATTACCAACACTTACATTTTATTTGGCTTGAATTAGTTATAAGACCAACAACAAACCATCAAAGTACTTGGATACGCGTACGAACTCTCAAAACACAAACTCATTACAACATATGTCAGTCGGTCGCACATGAATTAGTAAAAATAACGATATATGCACATTTTGCAACAGTTTTTATCCGTTTATAAACAAACAACAAATAAATATATAAACACAAAACAAACATATCATCTTTTATAATTTTGCTTATTAAAATTTCTTTATTATTAGATTTATTTTTAGTTTTTTTTTTCTAAATTCAAAATTCTAAATTCGAACTATATACACATCATTTATTATAAATTTTCTTTTAATTCAAAATAATAATATTTCGACAAAATTAAATTATTTAAATCTAAAACAAAAAAAAATTAATAAAAAATCTATAAATAAATAAATAATAATACTAGAAATTACAAAAAAAAAAATATAAAAAAAGGAAAAATCTGTGATTGCATTAATTTTTAATGTTTATAATTTTAAAGAACTGATTAGATCATTATTAAATTATTTAAAAAAAAATAAATGAAAAATAAAATAATTGGATAAAAATTTTGTTAGTGATTTCGGCTACCAAAGATTAAAAAACAAAAATATAAAAAATTTAAAATATTTATACTTAAAAAACATTTTAATTAAATAAAATTATAAATCTTTTACATATTAAAAAAGACAAAATTCTGTCGCTCTGTGTGCCATTTGTAAATTTTTTTATATCTATAAAAATAAAACATATCCTGGCTCAAATTAAATAAAAAAAAAAAATAAATAAATGAATTATATAATTACATTTGTATTACTTAAATAAATAAATAGTTTATATAAATAATTATAAAATATATCATTTTTTTCTTCAAGCAAACAAAAAATAAATGATTTTATTTTATTTTTTAAGTGTAAAGAAGTACATATAATTCATATTAATAAAAACAAAATTTAAAAAAATTCAAAAAAAAATTTAAATTAAATTTAAATAAATTTTATATAATATATATATAATTAAGATCTTCTTGATTGGAAATCAGTATTAATATTTAATAACAAACAAAATATAAATTAATGATTATATTAGTAATAGTCTACAAGATAATAAACTAAATTGTTTTTCTTTTTATTTTATTTAATATTTATGTACTTGTAAAAAAAAAAAATTTAAAAAAACAACGATTTTATGGTCAAATTATAAATCTACATTATTTTTTGGTTTTTAAATTACTTTTTAACATCGGGAAACAAAATTATTACTAAAAATACATAATAATAATAATCGAATTTATTAACTATTCAGTAGACTATTATTTGTACATAAAAAATAATAATATAATTAAAAATAAACTTTTCAAAAAAGTATAATAATTTTAAATTAAATTTAAATATGTTAAAAAAGTTATGTAAATAAAACAATACATTTAACAAATAATTCATTGAGAATTTTTGAATTTAAAGTGAATAATAAATTTATTTAAATAATAAAAATTATATTAAATTAAATAAAAGTCCGAATTTATAAATGTAGATTAAATATAATTATATAAATTGCATAAATAAAAAATCTATATTTAATTTTAAATTTCAATTTAATAAATATATACATTAAAAAACAAATATATACATTTATTAAGATTTTGTTAATAATTCATATAATTAAACAGAAAAAAAGAAAAATTAAAAAAAAAATCAAATTAGTGTGTATACTTGTAGTTTTTATTTTATTTTTTATTTAATATTCGTCTTAATACGGAAATAATTAAATTAAATTTAAATTGATAAATTTTATTAAAAATACGACATTATTATTTTTTAAATTAAATTTCGTTTCACTGATGAATGTACAGTGCGACATAAGATATGAAATAAAACTTTACATATTTAATTATTATTTAAAATTTATATTTTTTTTTATATAATAAAAATAATTGTGATGAAATTGATTGATTTAAAAAATTTGTTATAACTAAAAAAAATATTCAATCATATCTTTTTTTTTTTTTTTTATTTAAGTGTAAAATTATTATTAATTAATTTTAAGAATTATTAAGAAAAATTCAATCATTTAAAATCTCAATAATATTTTTATTTTTTTATATATTACTAAAAATTCAAAATTTTTCTAAAATAAAATTAAAAAATATAAAAAAAAAAATAAATTTAGGTTCACAAAATTATAATTTATTTTTTATTTTAATTATATAATTAATTTTTAATGTTTGGCAAAAAAAAAAAAAAATATTAGGAAATTTAAGGATTTAAAAAAACTTTGGCTGTGGATTTTATATTTTTTATTATTATAAAATAGGAACAAAACCAAATTTATATTATTATTTAATTTCTAATTTGGCTTATTTTACAAATTTAACTTGTTTGTACTTATTATTATTAATATTTTGTTTGTTTTTTTTAGTTAAATATTTATTTTGTCATAAAATACAAAAATAAAACATTGAATGTGAATAGTTGTCATTGTCGTCGTGTTATATTATATCATCTTTTTGTGGAGTGAGCGTAATAGTTCAGAAATTTTGTAAATAATAAAAACTGAGACAAGAATAAAAGATGGATGAGGAACATAGAAATTCATATCTTATGTCGATTAATTAAAAAATAATTATAATTATAATTAAATGCACGGTCAGTAGTTACATAAAAAAAAGAAATTATTAATTCAAAATCAAAACAACAACAAAAATTGTTGTTTATTTTATTTTGATTTCATTGTTAATTATTTTTGATCGTTACAATTTATGTTTTATATTCACTACAAAAAATGGGAAAAGCAGGATAATTAACACGTATTAATTCTTTTTTTTTTTATTAACAACAAAACTTCCCATATCCATATATACATAAATATTTTCTTCTGTAAATAATTTAGTTAAATAATATTACTACACTCCATAATAAATTTTATATTTTATTATTTTGCATTCCAATATAATTTTTATTTCTACTATTATTAATTAATTAATTTAAAACATAAACAAGCTGATACAGGTATCAATTTTATTTGCTTTTTTTAATAATGTACTTTTTCAATATCACCTCACAATTTATGTAATCTTTATTTTTCGCTTTTTGTTTAATTATATTTTAAAATAGTTTTAATTTCAATAGAATATAAATATAAACAGGTTTAATTTATTTTACATTTTTTGATAATGTGACAAAACAAAATAAAATAAAATGGAAATGTAGAATTTTCATAATAAATAAAAAAAATTTATATAGTATAAATAAGTACTCATTCTACCTGCAGCTATTTAAATAACATATCAAAATTTATTACAAAAAGGCAGTTCATTCTGGTAGCTACAAATTAGGGTAGAAAAATATATACATATATTTTTCTTATAACAAAAAAATAAAATATTTTTTAGTTTTATTTTTCTATATATTCAAATTGCACTTAAATAAATTTTTATCTAAAAAATAACTTTATATAAATCTAAATTAAATAAATATATTTATATCACATCATTAAATAAAATACAAATCCTGGCCTATATACACATATGTTTTTCGTCTTTATAGAAAAAAAATAATAACCAAATTAAATTTGTTTGTTTTATCATTTTTATCTTAAATTAAATATTTATCAAAATGAAATAGATTTATATATTATTATAATAAAATAAATTCAATAAAATAATTATATATTTTTAAAACAATTAAAACAAGTTATTTAATTAACTAACTAAATTAATAAATAAAATTCAAATATAAATAATTAAATAAAAAATAAAACAGTTCAAATGCAACCAAGCTGCCTTTGAGACAGTACAACATTATATAAACCTTGTGTCATATTTATAAATAAATAAAAAACAAATTTAATTAAAAATAAAATTTATATAAAATATGCCGGAAAATTAATAAACGAAAATATAAAGAAACAAAAAAAAACCTCAGGAATTATAAAAACAAATTAAATGGAAAATAAATTTTTAAATAAAAATAATTTTTAATAAATGTATTAAATATTAATTACATCACATGTTCGTGCTCTCTTTCTCTTTTTTTTTTTTTTTTAAATTAAAAGAATTAAAAATAAAAATACAAATTTATATCTTCCAATTACATAAATATTATATATATTTTTTTATTATTAATTAATTTTGATAATAAAAATTTAAATAAAAAAAAAAAACAAGAACATATTCACATTGGCTGCTCTACACTGCCAAATAAAATAAATTATAATTATATAAATAAATAAAAATTTAATTTTCGGTTTTTTTTTGTTTTTGTTTAAAATTATATTATTATTATTATTAGTTTAATAATATCTTTTCTCCATATCATCTACCTAGATACATATTTATATAATTGAAAATTATTTTATGAAAACTTAAAAACAAAATATTTTTAATTTATATACATAAATATATTATTTTCTACTTTTCCAACATAACGCAAAAATACTAAAAATATTTTCATTAATTATTCTACATAATTAATTTTTAAAAATACAAAACATTAAATGAATTTAATTTTAAATTAAATAAAAACAAAACATATAAATTGTATTTATATATATATATATGTATATATATATATACATCAATTTAATTATAAGGTTACAGATAAAAACAAAAATGAATTCTTTAAAATAAAAATAAATAAATGAAAAAAAAAATAAAAAAAAATAATAATAATAAAGGGAAAATTCTGAAGTTATTATTATTTTACTTTAATATTATTGTCAGTTTAATTATATAAATATATTTAAAAATTATCAATAAAAAAAATTGAAAGTCTTAATTGTAAGTCATCTTATTAATTAAAAATAATAAATGTAAAAAATTAAAAATTGGTGTTTGTCTTTAGTAACTATAATATCCGTACTGTTACGAACACAATACGAGTCGAAAAATCAGTTTGTTTTTATCTATTTTGCAAATATAAAATCATATCATCAAGATATACTATTACTCTTGTTGCTTATGGGCTACATTCTCGTACATCTAGCAAGACAAACTGTTGATATTAGCAAAAATGGCGGAATTGCTAGTGACTCTTGGAAATTAAAAATTACATTATCGATATTCCTATTTATTCAGCGCGATGCTGAATTAAATTTTGACATTAAAGTTTTGCACAACTTCTAACGCCACAAATATGGATAGCTTGGAAAAACGAGAAGCCAACTACACGGAAAAGGAAATTAATATTTTAATTAATATCCTGGATAAAAAGCGAGAACTAATAAACTGTAAGTGCCATTTTATATTCTTTGTACTTTATATTAAATATATAACAAATATACGGTTAAGAATAAACAAATACATTCACTAATTTTTAAATAGTTTACTGTTCTAAATTTTTAGATGATTTTGATTTGTTTGGAGAGTACGAGTTAAGACTGATTTACATTCAACAACAATCGACGTCTGCAAAAAAATTGAAACAACATAGGAAAAAGTACAAAGACAAAAAGAGAAAAAATAATCATCTGCTTAAAAAAGTCAATTGAAACCCGAGAAACAAACCCAAAACACCTCGTCTGCTTTTTTTTTGCAGATGTCGAGTTTCATCGTTTTACTGTAAAATCGGCGATGCTTGAAAAAATAACTGAAATAGGGTTACATAAATAAGAAAACCAATCATTTGTATTGGTTAGTGACATTTTTTGTTTAAATTTATTTCTTATGTGTAAAGAAAATGAATTTTGTGTTTGACATCTGCATCTGCGAAAATTTTTGAATGTAAATCAGTCTTAAGTAACTATTTAAAGTGTTTTAAGTTCAAGATTAGCTAATTGCTATATATTTCAAGATGATTTTATTTAAAATGATTATTAGTGTTTTGGGCCAATTTAAAATAAATATAAATAAATATATCAGAAACGGATAACCAAATATAAATGTCGAGCATCGCATCCCTATGATTCACTAGACAAAACCATCGTCAGATTCACCTAAAAAAATATTTTAAATTTTAAGTTAACACATGGCTGGTCTCCACTTTCGTATTTTTCTCCTGACAAAAAAAAACATCTAGTCCATTTTTTTCCTCGTGACAATTTTTAGTACATTTTCCAAAATACATACACAAAAATTGATTTGAGCATGCGCATTGAAATTTTGTCAAGAGAGGAAAAGATCAGAATATTCAATATTTTTGTCATGACGTTGTGCCATTTGAGCATAAATTGTATTTTATGCTCAATTTAATGTCATTTTATGTTGAATATTTTGACAAATAAAATGAAATTTTGATGTTTTTTGGCAAAATTTTAGCTTTTTAATAAATTTTATGTGAAAATGTAATAAAATTTGTGTTATTATAATAAAACATAAATAATAAATTGTGGAATACAAAAGCAATTTGCCAGAAATTGTATTTTGGAAAAACGAACCAAATTCAAATTTTTTGCTTATTCTCAAAGAGAGAAATTAGTTATATTCTTTATGTTAGTAGTTGTACAAAAAATATCACGAGCCGTTTGTCATTTATTTTTTGTCAAGAGAAAAATATACAAGTGGAGACCAGCCAACAGAGTTCTCTGACTTAAAAATTGAATTTCAAGGCATGACATAAGAAAATAATAAAAGAACATTTCAAACAAAAAAACTATTTTGTGAATATATTTCGTAAAAATTAAAAAAAAAATCCAACATTATTAAAAAACACACGCAAATTTAAATTTTATCTCTCCTTCACAGTGTAATTGTTTGATGCGATAAAGGCTATTCTATGTTTGATTTATAACTATTCTTAATTACAAAAAGATACAATTGCTTTTATTTTTTTTATTGCAAAAAGAAAGTTTTTTTTTGAAAGTTCAAATGGCACCATATAGTGCGTTTATTTATTGGCTATCCGGAGCTACTAACGCGAGCCGCCGTATAAAAATTGCTTCCGATAGCGAATTTTATATAACGGCTCTCGATAACAGCTCCGGACAGCAAATATAAAAACGAACTATCATTGGTATTTTAAAAGTACAAACAATTTGTAAAATCTTTTATTGTATTTATTTGATTCATTTAAAAACAAAATCAAAAATCAGTGAATCAAGTCTGACATTTGAATTAATACCGACACCACGAATTCGTGATCGCGCTCTGATGCACTAGTCTGTCAATGGTATTAAACTCTTAATGTTAGGTCTTTTTTGGAATAGTAATAATGTTGCCGGAGGACATGCAACAGTCAATGAAGTGCCAAAATATCAGTTTTTTTGTGAAAGAAATAATTTTTTACTGCAGTCAATTTGAAATAAATCACATTTATCTATTTTAAATATAGTGAGATCTCGGTATAACGAAGCTAACCGGATAAATTTATTTGCTTTATTGGATTTCGTAAGAAAATTTGCAATTTTCCTATTGGAAATTCGGAGCAAACTTCGTTATACTGAAGATTTCGTTAAGTTTGTGTTCGTTGTGTATTACATACTATATATTATACTACATATTCGGAGCAAACTTCGTTATACTGAACATTTCGTTAAGCTTGTGTTCGTTGTGTATTACATATAGTATACACTTGTTTTGTACTGCAGTGGTGAGATTTTGTAAAAACTTTTCTATGCAATTGGTAAAATAGGTTCAGTGAATTAAATTTTTTTTTTTGCTTAATTTAACTTTGCAGCAAGGTAGATCATTAATTCTGTAACAAGAAGTAACTCCATCGCTTGCAAATTTCGAGAAATATATCGGAAACATAAACAACCTCGAAAAATTCGAATAATGTGAGAATTCTAGAAGAATATCGATAGTCACATAAAATTTCGAATTTCCCGAAAAACTCGAATAAGCTCAGGATCCTGGCATAATCTTACAAAATCAAGAAAACACTAAGCATCTGGAATAATCTGAAAAATATTATGCAGACAATCGCACGAATAATATTGAATCGAAAATATTGAATATTGTCGATATTTTCGAATAACTTCGGTGCCAAGCAACTTCGCGCTATTTAGCGCCAAGAATCTCGAGAAAAATGAAAAAAATCGATAAATTTATCAAATCCTTAATAATCTGTTACATAAAACTTAGTGGAAAAAACTCGGTTAGAATCAAATGATCTCGAAAAGCTCGATAATCCTGATATTCTCCAAAAATTCCAAATGTTTACCAAGATCTCGAATGAAATTAGAATTCTAGATAGTTTTCTCAATGATAAGAAGTTGAAAAGCACAAACAAACATCTTTCTCGGAAAAATAACTGGAAGATGTCGCATAATCTTGAAAATATCGAATAAGTTCGATGCCAAAACACTTAACGCTAGTCAACCCCAAAAATGTAGGTTAATCCAAACATTTCAAAATACGGATTTCAAGGGAACCAACCCGATGTTATTCGGTTATTCTTCTTAATTTAATCGAATAGTCTCAAAAAATCACTTACAATTTCCAAAATCCTGATGTACTTGTAAGTTGGTAACATGACGCAAGTCAACGTCAAAATTCGATAAACCAGAATTATTTTTGTAAAGACAATTCTTATAAAATTAACTTCATTTAAAAAATGATATAAAATCACCAAACCCGAAAATCGAGATGCCCTGGTCTTCGATTATGTTAGCATTATAAGTACGAGATTTTTACCGAAATTGCGGCAAAACGCGATTTTGTAAATCATTTCGAGTTCGTGTAATAAAGCTTACATAATCGTATTTTCTCGTAGTTGTGAGTTGTGACTTTGAGAATTGCAGGCACTTTTTATTACGGTCCTTTCTGTAATCTGTGGAGTTCATTTTTACAAACTTTTGGAAAACATATTCTGTATATTTTCTTAGCTTACCATCGAACGTTTAAGGAAATTGATTATGGTAACTTGACGTTAAAATTCAAACATCGTACTTACCAATCGATTTCCGAACAAGTTTTTTAACGTCACATCGCATCTTTAAATTTTGCTTCAAACGTAGACACTGAATGGAGGTTTTAGTTTAATCGGCAATCATTGGTAGCAAATTTCGCAGCAGAATTAATGGTTCTTGAAAACTTCAATATCCCTTGCTCTGAATTTAAAACTTTATCAGAGATAATTAATTGCTGTTGGTATTGGTAGCAGCAAAATCTCAAAAATAACGAAAAGAATTTGAACGCATCTATTTCCTTTTTACGTTCTTTTAAGTTAGTTTCTCCAGATTCCCCATTCGTAAAAGATACTCGTATGTTGGCCACACCTCAGCTGTTTATTTTCTTTTAAGTTAGTAACTTTTAATTTTGGGGTCCCTTGAGTCTATAAAATTGGGTTTCGAAGTTGTGTCTGTCGGTCTATCTGACTGTCTCCCTACCTGCTTATTGATTCATTATTTGGATGTGCTGCAACTAATTCATTAATCATCAAATATCTTGGTTAAGTCAGATATTAGATTTCAATAGAATGGTGCATAATCGCACTAGCACCATTTTCGGTAGAGATGGAGTTTCTTTAATAAAACATAGCCAGAGTAATATTGCGGGACACTACTAATGATACTATGGTCTATAAATACTAAAGAGAAATTGTTTTTTTTTTTTACTTATGTTTATAACTAATCCAGGCTGTACTATATTTCCAGTACCAAATGGAACTCTTACAACAAAATTTATTCGCCAAATTTGGTTTTATATACCCGCTTCAAATGGAACAAACACATTCATTGATAAATTTTGTGAAATTTGTATCTGAAATATTTTTTAAATTCTATAAATAATTTCAATAATAAAACATAAGATTGGGCAGGGATCAACATTTTTAAAATAAAACATGACCCAACGGCAAGAAATATTTTGGAATACTACTCTTACCAATAGTATTATGTTCGATACCATAAATCAAAAACTAGATTTGTCTTGGGATGGATATCCTGCAGTATTTTTCTGAAAAACCAGAACATGTCCGCAGAAACCAGGAGGTCCGGTGGCTAAATACATATACATACCCCTCATACCATTTTGTTCCAGAAATGGACTTCCTTTTCTAAAATTTGAGTGTGGAGTATTCCGTAAATACTTTGTTGAGTAGGACTGGTGAAGAGCTGCGATTAAAGTATACCAACTTGAAAAACCGCACAAAAAGGAAATCATCCGAAATAAACGCGCATTGTAAGAAAACTGGTAGTGGTGGTCCTCCACCAAAACTTAAATATTACGAACAATTATTAATTTGCATTGCTGGGGAAAATGCCATGAAAGGCTATGGATCTTATCGTGATACATTTGAGGTAATATTAGAAAATAAAGAATATCCGTGTGTTTATTAAATTGATATTGATTCTAGTTGACTAGATCGAGTCGAGAAAATCTGGCAAAAATTATCGATACCGCAAATGAGCCAGCAATTTTAGAGGTGAACATTTATAATTTTAGAGCCACCAGAAACTCTAGCTGAATGGTTCAGTCCCAGCTACACAACGAGCCCGCACCACTGCTATACGAACAAAAAACCAAGCCCGAAAAACTAGAGTTGAAAAACGGTTCAACAATGCGAATGATATTGTTTTTCAAATTTTGAAGAAAAAAAATTAGCGGTACCTATCAGAAGAAAAACTGAAAGAAATGAAGCGAACGAATAGAATAGTATCCTCTTCTACAAAATTGGGCTGCGCTGGTGAAAATCAAAATACACCTTACCAGGAATATTTAGATGCGTAACACATAGAAATGTTCTGTTGTTTTTATAAACATCGTGAATTTATTTTTAAACACCGTAATTTTATTTTATTTTATTTCGTATATTTTGAAAATTATAATTCAAAAGCATATTCCTATTTAAGATACCTCTAATATGAGTCGGTGTATCTCTATTTTGAAAATTATTTATTATTTTCAATGGTATCAAGTTCGCCTTCTGAAACTGAGGATTCATCATCGGTTATGTTTGGCTCATTTTTCAAACGTGCAATGTTATGCAAAATAAAGCAACAGGTAATTATATCGACGGATTTTTCTAAATTATACCAAAGGAATCCAACCACTTTTACAAATGATCCTATATTTATTTTTAAGGACCTATACTAACCCCTTATTTTAGTTCTGGAATTCATCGCACTTAAAAATTGTTGCAACAGTTTAGTACTTACTGTTGGTTGCTGGAAGTTGTGAAAGTTCAGTTCTCCAGAAATAAATTGAAAAAATTCCACAGCCCAAAATGTTCAAGTTTATAAGCACCTGCAAACAAGAAAGAAGAAATTTAACGCTGTTAACGTAGACGGACGAAGCAAGGAATGCATTTGATAAATGCAAACTCGATTTGTGCAACGTCGCTTACTCGCTCATCTGTCAAAAATGGCAGAGCTTTCGCTGTAAGTAAGCGGCTGGTGCAGTGCTTCATCAAGTCGTCAATAACGGACTTCAACCGTTAAGTTTTCTCAAAAAAATTCGACAAAGCACAACATCGATGCAGCACGTATGATCGTGAGATCATTAAACATTTCAAATTTATGATGCAAGGAAGAAGTTATCACATCTACACCGATCATAAGCCGCTTACATTTGCCTTCGCATAGAAATCCGCAAAAAGTGAATGATCGTCAAGCGAAGCAACTCGATTACATCGGACAAATGACCACCTATATCTGGCACGTAAAGGGCGCTGATAATGTAACGGCGGATCTTTTATCACGCATAAAAAGTATCCACTCGAGTGCGGAAATCAATTACGAGAAATTAGCGGATGACTATAGAGAAACAACGCAGAAATAAAATCTCTACTGGCGGAAGGTATAATAATAACATTTCGATTAAATTAAAACTTTTTACCGTTCCAGCCATAGTGACATTCGTCCATTCGTGACGCAAAAATTTCGAAATCATTTCGTTCAGGTAATTCATGACATCTCGCATCCAGGTGTACGCGGCCAGGCATTCAATCAGATGTCGCGAAATTTGTTCGATGCTGTTTAAAATGTCAACGCGCAAAAATTGGACGTCACATTCATTCGGAACTGAAGAGATTTGATGTCGTTCCGACCGAGCGATTTGCTCACATTAATGTAGATCTAGTGGGACCGTTCCCACCTTCCGAAGGCAATCGCTACTTCAGATATGGCAGCACCAACAGTGGACCAAAAGCAATCACTACCGACCAAGGTTCTCAGTTCGAGTCGCACCTTTTCGACGAGCTAATGAGAACTCTCATCGAAAGATGGCACCCCACGCTGAAGGCAGAAATTCTCTGCCACAACACTGAGAAATGAACGACACATTTACCAACAGTCTCCTCTGTCTTCAATCAACGTATAAAGAGGATTTAAATTCAAGAGGATTCATTCAATTCACGGCAGTCCCAAAGTGTTAGTGCATGGAGATTTGCATACAGCGACCCACATATTTCTGCGAGACGTTTCGGTTCGCCCGAGCCTGACGCGTTCATACAATGGTGTAATGAACCATTCGAGGTGATCGCACGAACGCCAAAATATTTTCGCGTGCGACGCCTAATCGTGAAGTGAACGTTACAAATGATGGTCTTAATCCAGCTTATCTGCCGACAAGTAGTATATCGACACCAACAGATCCAAATCAAGCAACGGCGAAGGTGGGACCTACAATAAAAGAAGAAACAACAAACGAACCGGCCTCTATTATGACGGTGCCAGAATCGACGAGTCACTCGATCCGATCGACATGTGCGTTTCCCAGGGAGATTTAAATAAACACCGACTTTCGTGGAAGTTTGTGCAACCTACAATAAAAATATCCACAATGGTAAATAAGCGACGACATGAGAAGAGATGGACGAGAAAAAACGTGCCGCAAAAATTTTTAGAGGTTAAAATAAAATAAAAATAATTAAAATAAATATTGTTTTAATCCCAAAATAGTATCTCAAATTAAAGTACACCAAAAACAGTTGAATTTTTCAATTTTTTGTTGCGTTGCAATCTAAAAAAAAAAAAATAATAAAACTCAAATATGTACATTCCTGCCATCTATTTTAATTAAGTGTAGTTATAGGAACCCGCCCACTGAACTGTGCTGATTTGCTGACAAATTAACAGCGCACATTCCTTCAAATCGATAATACAGTTTATATTATGACAGCTGTCAAACAGTAATTTATCTTTGCTGAAATCAAAACAAACACGCTCTTGAAAGCATAACTAAACTACGGTACCTAGTAGTTAAAAAAATATTTTCACGATTTAACTGGAAAAATAAAATCTACAATCATTGCAAACATGCTAGATGGATGGTATTGCCGCACCATGGCTAATGAACAAGCGCAGGCAGAACAGAATGATGATGACGATGGGGATGGGAACAACGGGGAAAGCAATGGAAGTGAAGATGACAGTCAAGATGAGGGTACATCGCGAATTAACCAGAAAATGATTGATTACAAAATGCAATACAGTAGTATGAAGAAAAAGTTAAAATTTCTCTTATATGTAAGTAAATCGAGACAATAAAAAATAAAAACATTGTACAATAATCGGATCGATTTTAGGAAAACGAATATTTTCAAGATGCTTTGCGATCCAGTCAAAGACGACTACTCAAAGTAACCAGAGACAAATCTTTTCTACTCGAACGATTACTACAGTATGAAAAACCTGAGATCACATCATCCGAAAGCGAAGAAACCGAAACTTCAGACGAAGAGATTCGTTTGGAGACTACAAAAAAGCGAAAAATGGATACAGCAAACGCCGGTAATAATACCAATACAACACCAAAAGCACAAAACACGGTCAAAAGGAAACGGGTTCCGAAGAAGCAAAATTTTTCACAAGCTCATAACAATATGAATCATGTTATGGCCGATGGACATATGACCACCGAAGAGGTGGAACGTCATTTGCAATCACGACAATCACTAATGGAATTGGTACCGGAACGAGCACCACCGACCGTCCCAAATGAGATGTTCAGTAACGAACCGTCACTGGACTCTGAATCAAACGATCAAATGATTGAAACTTCACCGAGTAACATCGGTGAGGAATGTTTGAGTGTTGACATGAACATGATTCAGGATTGAATTTAACCTATATTAATTCTTATTCTAATAGTATTTCCTTTTTACATATTTAAATAAAACAAAAATTTCAATTAAAAATAAATTTGGTTGCATTTTTATTTAAGTTCAGTGGTTTCATCTAGTACTACATTTGCATCATTATTATGACATGTATTCAGCAAACTGCTTTATCGACGTTTTATGTTTTTGATTTTTACATCATTAGTGCTTTGTCCTTGTGTGATATTAGACCAAATTGATTATAAAAAATTCTCAAGTAAAATTTTTTTATAATTTCTCGTCTAATTAACTTTGTAGTGTAATATTTTAGAAAACTAATCAAAAGAAAATGTGTTTAAGCAATTCATTATTAACATATAAAATTTTACTTTTGTTGTTTGGTGTCGAACAAGTGTAGTTTTCAATAAATTTTTTTGCATTTTGGATTGGTGCGTAATTTAGTGTTTCAATTCGATAAGAAAATCTCAGTATAACATTTTCTACTTAATATATTTTTCGCGAAGTTATTTAAAAATAGAATAATCTAAAAATACACATTATTATTGTTATATAATGCAATCGATTTGTTGGACTACACGTTTATTATCTCGAGCCCTTCGAAATGGGTTTTCAACACTAATCGAGCCTAATATTAAATCAAAACCACGTTTTGTTTCGGTGGTGTGTGGTTTTCCAAAAGATTTTTCCCAAGCAAAACATAATAAATTAGGCCAAATCGGGGATGATGCCTGGTTCACGACACACACGAGTAAAGCTGATGTTATTGGTAAGAATTTAATTGTATTTTTACTATGATTGATTTTGTTGAAATATAATCACATAATCAAGTTACCAGATTTTCAAAATAGACGTCGATCCAAACCGAAAGGAAAATCTTGGAAGAAAAATGGCGACTTTTATTTTGTTAATTTTGTTTTTATAAAAATACAGTCTGTCATTTCGTTAATGTCTTGTGACTTGTTTATTTTATGTTCGTTTTTGTAATTTTTTTCAATTTTAATTTGTCATACTTACACACATAAAATTCTTTTTTTTAGCTTAATGCCTTAATATTGATTATCTTTAAGCAAATTTAATAATTCGCTTATATGTGTTTGTGGGTGGTTCAATATCATGTAAGATGAGGCAATTTTCAGTCACGAGATTATAAAATTAAAGAAGAATTCGCAATAGATTTGAACACCTATATTGGCAACTAATTGATTTAAGAACTTTAGGAATTAATTTGATTACCTTTGCTGCTTTTATGGAGCCAACGAGCCATTGCTAAATACGATAAAATTTGAAAGTATAATTCGTATTTGATTTAACCCTCGAACGACCCTCAAAAAAAAGTTACACATGTCACCCTTGGGTGAAATTTCACGAATAATAATGTTGTCTTGGTTGGTATTTAAATCCTCAAAAATTGATAGAGCTGCCAGGCTTAATAAACAATAAACATACATGATGTTTGGGTAGTCTCATTAGTAAAAAAATTATGGCGCATTAAAATTTAAAATTGGTGAAATTTCATTCAAATGTCATAGATGGTTAAAAAGAACTTGATATTTCACAAGTGAATTTAGTCCAGTGTTTGACGGGTTTTCGCTCAGAATTCTTACGGACAAAACCGTTTGTCGTGAAATTTAGACAGTAAATAGGGAATAGCTCAAGGAACAAAAGCTATACATAGCCGATGTGTGGTTTTACTCTGGGGGTGGATGCATGCCACTCGTAGGTGAAAATTAGTACACTCAAAATAACTACAGAAAACGATAGTGAGATGAATTCTAAACAAAAAATATTCTATGCAGTTTTTTCGATAAATCAATATTTTTCGAATTATTCGCGATTGAAAATGTTGATTTTGAACGGACCAACTAAAAATTTATAGCTTGTATTTTGCTTTTCTCTACGCAAAGCAAAAATTAAAAACGTAAAGGTCACATTTTTAACCAGTTCCATTTGAAACACCAAAACGATTAATAAGTGAGGAAAATTTACTATTTTTTACCATAGTTAAAAAATTTAACTTTTTAACCGATTGAAACACAGCTTTTAAGTCAAACACTACTATAAGTAGTTATTCCCATTTTTATAACCAATAAAATACAAAGATCCGGCGAAGTTTAAATTAAGTAAATATGAAACTTTAAAATAGGAATTTTAAATTCACTTTGAATTCGTCTTAATACTAATAAAATTTCTACGGGCTCTCAAATCGACTTATCGCTCATTTACTGCATTTACTGGAATAATGACTCATCTCAAAAATTAATGTTATTCAGAAAAAATACTAATACCTCCTTTAACAACGCCTGTGTGGTTCTCCATAGTCCAAAAACCACCTGTACTAAGTAATACCGTATTAGAAGCAGTGTTACCACTTTGGATACAATTGTATCCATTTGATATATTTGCGTTCTCTCAAATACGTTTTTCTGCTGAAAAAGTACTAAAAATTTGGTGGTATCAGCCTCCTTATAATAATCACCAATGACCTTTAAATTGGAAATATTTGGATTCCTCCCCCCCCCCCCCCCCCCCGATCAAACGGATACAAGCTCATTTTTTCGAGTGGTAACACTGATTAGAAGGCCGGACCCTATCGTACTCTTTTTTACACATAACAAAACCGAAGGATAGGAAAGATTTACTATTATTTTTAGTAGAGTCGACCCGCTTTCAGACATCTAAGTAGTATATACATAGTTAGTAATTTTTTGTTAGTAGTACCTATATATGATAAAATAGTTAGCACAAGATGACGCAACCTATAAACTACAAATCTGTTAAATGCTTAAAGGTTCTGCAAAGCCGAATCCACTGAAATCCACAGGTATTTCTGAAAATCGAAATTGAGATAAATCAACCGAACTCGACATTTACTTGAAATTTAAATCTCTGAAATAAATACAAAATAATAAATTAAATTAACTATTACCCACTTCTCTTAGTCTGTGTGGGAAATGAAAAAAATACGGCATAAAAAGTTAAAAAGTTTAATTTTTGACATTATTTCATCATAAAATTTTTAAGTGGTCACAGACCATTTAAAATGTATATCTTTTGTTACATACCCCTAACATTATACCTTTAAGTACCTGAATTTTTAGAAACTTTGGGCTCCCAAATATTAATTTCAAGTAATCATTAAAGATTTTTAATCATCATAATTATTCGATGCCTTTACTTTTCTTGGTACTGTAGTATTTTGAAATTGAATTTTACAATTTTATATACTTCTATAATTTACCAAATGAATTTATAATAATTCATTTGGTAAATTATAGAAGTATACAATGAATCAATTTTATTTCCAAAGGTAAAAACATGGCGAACGTAACTTTTTAACTGGTTGCGATTCACACAGAAAATCGAGGGACTGAAGTTGTAGGTGAATCGGGGGTGATAGAAACAAAGTTTATTCTGTTTAATGAAATGTTGATTAAGTATTGGAATATGTTCCAGAGATTTGGTTGAAATTCTTACAAATAAATAATATATTACTAGTGATGGGTTAATAAGAAAATAAACAAAACAGAACAAAAAAGATCGATTTAGCACATCGCTTTATATTACTATTTTGTATAATTACAAAATTATTTAAATTTTACTTAATTCAAATTAGACTAAAAAAATTGTTAATTGTTAAAATTTGCTTACACATGAAATAAGAGCTGTGTGAATATGCCGAAGAAAATTTTTTAAGGAAATTTGGCTGTGTTAGTATAATTCGGTAATTCAACCTGAGGGCCAGAGCTGTCGTTCCGAAAACTTTAAACGGAGTACTTTTCAAATTTTCAGAGGAGTATTTCTGGTCAGAAGGAAGTACATACGAGATACAAAGGCATAAATAATTGTTGGTATTTTGTGTTAAAATAAAATCATAATCCAGCAAATTACACTAAAATTGTTTTTAGTTTTTAAGTCAAATTTGAATATTAAAAGAAAACTGTATTATTTATTGGTAAACCAATCTCTTCTCCGAGCTCTTATTGGTGAACCAATCCCTTCTCCGAGCTCTTTACCTATTTTACTATTAAAGCGCTAAGCTCTGTATGCTGCTCGAGCTAAACAGTTTTTTTAACATCGCTACAATTCTCCACAAAATCACAGATATTTTTAGATTATTGTTTTGAGATTTTTAAGTTTTTCTCGTAGAGAATAGTATCAATCAGCGAAACCGTAAGCGAAATTTTTAATTTTTAGCTATTTTTAACTAAATTTTACGTGGTAATTGGAAAATTTATCATGAAGCAACGTTGGTTTCGAACCCTTTTTATTTTCAAAAGCGTAATTTTGGCAGATATGCGGATTCAGATTGAATTGCAAATTATTTTAATGCAATTTAAAGAAATATTATTGCCAGACGATAGCACAGTAGGTACCTAGGGTGACCAGGTGAAAAATGACTAAACCAGGATGAAGTCTGAAAAAATTGCCTTAAAAGCAGGTCTCGAAATATGTTATGTATTTGATTTAAAAAAATTGCTATATAAAATTGGTTTGGTAGGGATGGCTGGTCACAAAACATGCACGAGGTGAAATCTCTTCTAGAAAAGTTTTAAAGCCGCTAGCTTGATTCATATTGGTTAAGTCAGATAATAATTTCAATGGAATTTGCGGTAATCACAACAGTGCCATTTGGGGCAGGGATGGTTTTAAAACAAAATATGGTCAGACTTCAACAAATATCAGTATCTTTAACAAGACACTAAAATGACACTTTGCTTATTAGAAAAAAATTTGGGGAAATTAAATTTACCAAAGAAAAATTTGTTTTTTACTTTCATAACCACTCCAGCCCTGTACTACATTTCCAGGTTCCAGCACCAAATGGAGTACGTTTGTCAATGGATTTTAGTGAAATTTTATTTTTGAGTTATTAAGCCGATTCTGAGTAGTTCCTCATATAAAACCAAATTATTCACGCTCTGAAAATTTCTTTTCTTCAGAGTAGATTTTCCTCCCTTTACAAACTTTACTCAATAATACTTAACTATATGAAAGGCTTGTAATAATACAAACCAAAGCACCTGGGCCCTATTTCTGAATACGAATACGAACAAAAAATCTACGAATTCGTATCATTGGTATTTTTGAATACGAATACGTTTATTTCTTGTACGAATTCGTGTAAGCATGATTCGTGACAAAATTTCCCTTATTTCACAATACGAATTCGAGCAATTTTTGTTCGTTCATGAACGGATTTTGGTTCGATGACATAATAGCTAACGACACCAATAATAGACAAGCAAAAAATGCAAGATGTACACAAAAAATTTATATTTTTAATTTTTTTTTTAATTTTTAAAAGAAATACAAATTTTTAAAAAACTAAAAGCCAAATTTTTTTAATTGAAAATATTTTTTATTCAGCAAAATTTCACATATTTTATGTAAATACAAATTTGTTGACTAATTACCGGGTCCCTCAATGCCGCAACCACAATAAATTAAATAAATAAAACTAAAATTTCACGAAATGTGTAGCTATGGATTTTTCTAGGTACAGATTTGTATTTCCTTTTATTAAATAAAATTTTTTATTTTGAAATAAAATAATATTTATCCAATATGGCGCGGATTCGTTTTTATTTATTCACGTAGCCAATTAATTGATGCCAAAAATTTGACATATTTACGTTTATTTTCAGATTTACACTGTCATTTTAAGGATTTTTCACGTAAAACAAAATTTCCCTTTGCCTACACTACAAAAGTTAAAATAGGTCGTACGTTCGTATTCAGAAATAATAATTAATAATTTTTCGTTTCGTATACAAATTCGTATCGTATTCAGAAATAGGTCCCCTGCCCTTATCCCTCATCGAACAATTTAAATTTATTAATCCAACATCCTCACCAACAACAATACAACTCCCACACCTAAATCCACATCCATTAAGAGACTCCGGTAATTAACAATTGTTTTTAACTTCATAGTTGCTATTAGCCGTGTTTTTTTGTTATAGATCTGTGTAGATCTTTTAACCGGATTACCAGCCAAATTCCCTAATATTATAGAAACACATCAACTTTATCACGATAATCTACGATCAAGATTTCGAACTAAGTTTCCGTGATCGTGAGTGATCTTCAAATTATGATGATACACTTAAACCAAATTATAAATAACATTTTCAATTTTACGAGCCTTCTTCGGTTTTTACAAATGATACTTCCATCGTGTCAAGCGTGGTTTCAAAATTAAAGCTGTAGTGTTAATTTAATATCAATATTGCAAATTATGCTGCTCTTTCATTTGCAATTTCACGTTTTTCTGAGTTTCGTGCTTATCGTGTTTCTATAACTCGATTTTAATTATCGAGTTAAGAATCGTGATATAATCCAGTTTTGTCAAGATCGTACAGTGACATACTGAGAAAAATAACGATAATTTAGAATATACGATTATATAGTTTCTGTGTATCTATAGTATTAGTCGTATCATTTGCAATGCCAAACAACAGTCATAAATCTTAGCTGGCTGCTATGAAAAAAAATCACATTGCACTGATTTTTTACGACAATAATCCTAACAATTGGTAACAATTAAAGTTTTTTGTAATTAAATTTAAAACATTTAATTATATTTTCAAAATACTAATTGTTTTCAGATCAAATTCACATTTTCAAATAACTTGTTTTAAAAATAAATTAAAAATAGTTGAAATTTGATTACCCGATGTTCAAATGAGATAAGCATGCATTTTTCTAATTCCTTAGTTAAACGATTTTCAAAACAATAATTGAAAATTACACTTTTCAAATTAAAAATAAAGAAATGTAAATTTTTAATATCGGCAAAATTTGGAAAATTGATTGCTTATAAAAAACATTTATTTATGATGAGATTAAAAGACATTTATTTATGAAGATGTTGAAATTCCTTGCGCAATTTTGCTGATATGGGCTGCAATCAAAAATTTGGCCAAATCTATTTTAGACAATTTTTTAGACTGTCTATCTCAAACTTTGTCTATGCCGAAATTCTTTTTATAAGCGTATTTTGTTAACCAAAATATAACTCGAATTATTCTGGGTTTATTTTTTGCCCAGGAAAATAGCCAATTTGATTTAATTGACAAAAGCCAACCGTCGAAATAAAATATAAATTGAATATGTATTATCGACTCTGGTGGCAGGTATCATAACCAAGAATTAGAATTATGTTTAAATACACCCAATTTTTTTTGGGTTAATGTTATTCTTGCGGGGATTTATCTTATGCAATTGTTGTTGTAAATTTGTCAAGGAAATACGCTACATGTCGAATTCAAATTAAAGTAAGACTGTGCCCGAAACCTATGATAAATATTTTTTAGTACCCTTTTTTGATATTTATTTGAAAAAACCGCATACATCCGAATTATCATTGTCTTTTGCTATGATAATTTTTGACACAAACAGAATAAATTATTTGTTCGGTCGACATTTAACGTGGCATTTTACATCATAAAAATAAAATGTGAACTAGCAGCACATAATAAAGGAAAATGATATTTTCCTATTTTCAACTGCAGCAACTTGCTTTCTATTATTGTTTTCTAGTCAGATGATTTGTCCGCGTAATCGTTTATGTCAACTATAAGGTTAATCTTAATTAAATGGCATATTGATCTAGTGAAACGTAAATGTGAGATACCACTATCGCCTGATAGATTATTGAAGCAATTAGAATTAATTGATCGATTGATTTAAAATGTTGAACTGTATGGACTACATCATTAACGATTTATTTGAATCCATGTAGAGCTGCCTCCATTATTTTTAATTTTGTGTTACAATTCTGATTTGAGACCACCCGTGCGTGACCTTCCCATTTCCTCTATAAAAACTACTATATCGTAATTTATTTTCCAAAATTTTTGAGAGAATTATTGCACTATCATGCTATTGTACTATGCCCTAACAAATACAGCCCTACGCTACAATACATACCATATATAAAACGAGAGCCAATTCGGTGCATATAAAAGAATTGCTTTCCATTAAAATCGAACAACAACATGACAGATTGAGAAATATTTCAAAAACTTATTACACGATTCGGGCAGCGTAGTAAAAATTTGTGAATGTAGGGGAATATTTTTTAAATAAATGTCAAAAATTAGTACTAAAAAATATTTATTACAGATTTCGGTCACAGTCTAAGTTGCGATTTCCTAGGAAAATACTCGTATCATTCTCTATCTCAAACTTTTTCTATATTAAACTGCCTTTTATGTCGAAGTAATCTTTGAGAAAAAATCGATGCAATTCCTCTTTCTATTTCGAAGTGTTGGACTAAGGGCATTCTAACCTATTTTACCTTCACTCTGTGTATAGCATAATATCAAGTTGTCTGTGTGTAGGGTCAATCTGATCCCAAGGATATCTTCATATATTTCATAGGGAAAGTAAATAAAAACTACCAAATTTACAAATAATTTGGGCCTTGTTTTCATTGTATTGCGTATATAAGATATTAGTTGAGGCTGTCTTATAAGGCATGCGCCATTTAAATAATAAGAAACGTATTTTTTTAATTTTAAAATCAATTGGGGTAAATTTGACCTCAATACATAGAGAGAAGGTTAAGACAAATGTCGGAAATACACAAAAACGTACATAGTCTTGTTTTTTTCCATTTACAAAAAAATATGCGGGATTTTTCCACTTTTAGGCAATACCGCTAATCGGTAAATCTCTTTTTTTATTTCCTTTCCATTTTTATATTTGTAGTGTTTTGTTTTCACAGTCGAACGTAGCACTCTGAAGCTGCGTACATGCTACACATTTCTGGTGAAAAAATGTGCACCACGAAGTTATCTGTATGAGTTGAATTATTTCCAACTAGAACAAAAAGTTCACCAGGGTAACCAATTTTAAATAAAAATTTTACTATTTTGCTAACTTCGTGATGTACATTTTTTCACCAGAATTGGAGCATGTACGCACCTTGAGTCTCTAAGAAATAAATTTGTAACCGTACAAACTAGTGAAAACAAAGCTTATTTTTATAGTGTTAATTGTGAACACATATTGAAAAAAAAAATAATTTACCAAATATATTGCACCATTATGACCTCGAAAATGTCTATAAAATGGATGAAACTGCATTGTTTTACAGATGTCTTCGCGATAAAACCATGGACTTTAATAAATGTTTTGGTGGTAAATACAGTAAAGAACGAATAATTGTATTAGTTGGAGACAATAGCGCAGCCCTTGCTGGTTATTGTAAAATCAAAACAACCATGATGTTTCAAAAACGTGAAAAGTCTCCATGTGAAATATGTTGCTAACACGTCTGATATTTTTGAAAAATATTTAATCGAACTTATGAATAATTTACCGCCGAAAACCAAAAGGTATTGGTTTTTATTGATAATTGTCCGGTACATGCCAAATCAACTGCAGAAAAATAAAATTCATCAAGCTCATATTCTTTTCACCAAATATTTAAAAAATTTGAAAAAATTTTATCGGCAGCTTTCGACATGTAAACATTAAAGATCCATGTGAAGATTACATTCCACTTGGAAATTTTTTCAACGGAAATAATTATGAGTGTTGTTTGGAAAATGTAGAATGTGTATGTATTACGGAGAATATTGGTAGTTTTGAGAGTTTTGTAATGATTGACAGTAATTTGGCAATAGAACATATACGTATGGATGGTAAAATTGTTTTAGCAACAGAAGAACCGGGTTATGAAAATACAGATATTGAAAACGGTGAAATAATTTCTTCAGAACTAATCAGTCCGCCTTCGCAACAGGAAGTAACAAATGCATTGACAGTATTAAACAAAAACCTTTTAACATCAAATGATACCCCAGAAGACATTCTATTAACTTAAAAATGTCTTTAAATGTTAAATTTTTAAAGCAATTTACTTATGTATTTCTTTTATTTTCATTTCATGAAAATATCCCCTTTCTATCTCAAAACTCTTTCTCCTCGATTTTTTTTGGTATTATATTTGGTAAAATATCCTCTTTCTATCTCGAAATATCCTCTTTCTATCTCGAAATTCTTTCTATCTGGAATTTTTTTTTTCGGTCTCTTAGAACTTTGAAATAAACAGAGTTAACGGTAGTTAATTTTACTTTCTTTTACGCAAGTAAAATAGTTGCTAAGATTGCTTTAATTTGAAAAGTACTGTATAGATTTTAATGATAAAGGTGTTCTTGTACAGATAAAATACTAAGCTGTCGAAAAAAGTTGATTTACGAAAATGCGTTAAGCCATTTAAAAAAAAGATGTCTTTTTGTACGCGCGGAGGTTACAGTCGATTTAGTTGCTCAGGAGTGTATATTATTAATGTATAATGGAAACCCGGAAATTTTAACAAAAATCACTGTGAAACGCCAAAAATCTCTTATAGATAAACAAATTTTGTGATTATTATTTTTATTCGTTGATCTATTATTATAATAGGACTGGTAAACGTTTCATTTAAAGAAGTTTATCCGGCACCGGGCCTGAGCTGCCCCAGAATTGTTCAAAGTGGCATTAAAACATAGGCAGTTGAAATGCAGTTGCTTGAATTTTTTATAACATGTCTAATATTTTAGAATTATTCAACCGACAAAACAAATCCTGTGTTAATTTATTTTATCGCATAAATAGGTATAAATACAAGTTACAAAATCAAGCGGTAGACTTCAGTTTGAGCTGCTTTTGTTTTAATGCAACTTTGAAAAATAGCCGCAGTTGCTAAGACAGGTAATCGATACCATTCTTAGAGACAAAAAAACACTTTTTCACAAAATTTGAACAAAATATTCACCAGCTCTTAGATTATATATGTACGTTTATCAATTATGAAATAATCCTCGTCCATTCGGACATTTTTCTGATAAGTCTAATTAGTGTGAATCTTTAAGTCTAGGTACCGTTTATGTTCCAAAAATTTTAAGTATAAAGAAGTGTGGAACCAGTTTTGGACTACCTATGCGCTACCCTTTATAATAACGCAGGGGAGTTAGTTTGTCCAACGTTACAGCCAAAATCTTAGAGTGAGTTGTAATACTTTGGCCTTCTTTTCAAAATTTGACCTCACATTTCTCATTTTAATCACATTATGCGATATAATTATTAGGATTTGGTATAAATTAGGCTGGGTAATTAAATAAAAACAAAAACAGGTAAATCTATGCTATAATGAAACTCTTTTTTAAAATTAACCATGTATTATTTAAAAATATTTTTTTAGACGGTATGCAAACGATCGTGGAAACACCCTGATTAAAGAATATTAGTTACCTCACCTTTAGTATGTGACGTGCGTTGATGTAATACCTTTGTGTCGGATTATCTCGCAATATTTATGTAAATTAAATTAAAGCACGAGGAAATATCGATCATATTATATACTACATATACAATAATAATAAAAACTTATTTTATTTACTATATCGTAGTGTCTAAAGTTCATAATTGTGTTTTTGTTTACAAACCGTGATGTATGTTATGAATACATATAGTACACATAGCTCGAATTGTTATTATTTTTTATTTTATTTTTTATATTTTTTAATATCATTGGTCATTTAATTTGGTGATATAATATTTTGGCAATGGCGTATTATATTTGTAGTCAGTATTCGTAAGCTTGTGAAAGTCACATGAATTTTATTTTAAGGTTGTAAATTTAAAATGAATTTTCATAATAAAATACAAACTAATTAAATAGTTAAAGTATTTCCTATTCAAATTTTTAATTAAGAGATGACATATTAAACACTAATGTTTGTTAAATATGAACTTCATTTATACTAGCTAGCTGCCTGCACATCCACTAGGACAATATTGACAATTTAAAATGGTAGAGAATGACATTCCAAACGAAAATAAAATAAGACCTAATATTATATATAGCCAAGATACCAAGATAGATAGAAAAAGCAAGGTAGTAACACAGCAAAATCAAATTAGCTAGGACTAATTGTGTTAAATAAAGTTAATACAAAATTTGATAAAAGTATGCTCGACATGAAACCAAAGTAATTTAGTACTATAGTAGCTTCTATTAAACATTATTCTGTTGTATTATAGGTAAAAGTAAAAAAGTAGATATTCAGCAACAATAAAAGCAAGCGTTTTGGCCTTCAAACCTTGTTTAGAATTGGAGTATGCCAATTTCAGACAATTATAAATAATCTTTCGTCGAATCTATTTTAATTGTTTCTCTCACAAAAAATGCATTCGCTTTTATCTCTTGTCATCAAAGACGATTATAAATGATTTAATTTACGAATTTTTCTCATAAACAAAGCACGCTGGGCTTACATTAATTCGAAATATTATTATTGTTCACTTCGAGCATAAATATAATAGAGAGAGTGTAAACTTCAGAACGTATGGAAAGAGAATAAAAATAACGTAGCAACACTTCTATCAAATTTTGTATTTTTTTCTTGACATTTCAAGTGTTTTGGTTGTACGTGTTTGACAACAAAGTTTTTTGTGAAAATTACAGGAAAATTGTCACTGAAAACTCTAAAATGTCGAAAAGTGTAAAGTGTTGTGTTCTAAATTGTGGCAATGTAAAGCAAATTATTAAAAAAAAAAGCACAAGAAAAATAAACTTAACCACTTTTTTTAGGTAAGTGTTAGCCCTTCATTTTTTAATTGCGCTACGGTGCATATTTTGAGCCAACGGATGGATTTTAAAATTAAGTGTGTAGTGTTAAAGCGCATTTATAATTTAATACGGGCGCTCATTTTTATTATGATGCGTGTTAATTTTCTTTCAAAAAAATTAGAAACAAACAGTTTGGTTACTAAAAATAAATTTGTTTATAGTTTCCATTTTGATGAAATGTTTATATAAAAAGATCCATAGTCGGGGAATTTTTTTTTGTAGGGTACATTTTTGGGTGGTTAATTTTAACTACAACTTTAAAAGTGATTTCCCAAAATGTTGGTCTTTGCAGTTAACCACTTTTTGTTTAACACCACAGAATTTGTCAAATTTACAAGATATATTCATAGTTCTCGTGGCTTAATAGATTTCCTAAGGATGCTCATATGAAAAAGGAGTGGATAAAAATTTTAGGCTTAACTCAATCAGTTAAGTTAGGAAGAAAGCAAGAAATTTGTGAACAACATTTTGAGACGCGCTTTATGCATGATAAGGGAGCGTGTAAATATTTGAGAGCAGACGCCGTTCCAACCATTTTTGCATCTTCATCTAAATCAGCAGTGGATGAGCGGGAGCCATTAGTAGCGTTGGAAATAAATTTGATGAGTGAAGAACGTGGTTCAGAACCAAATTTACCAAATGTTCTAACGGATGCAGCAATGGATTGGCGGGAACCATTAGTAGAATTGGACGGAAATTTGATGAGTGAACAACGTTATCCAGAACCAAATTTACCAAATATTCTAATGGATGATGAATCCACTATCAATAGTTCAGGAACTTCAAGTGGCAAAATTATTATTGATACTGAACAAGGCGAAGGTGAAGATTTAAAAAGAAATAATAGTACGCCAGATCTAAGCTCTGAAGAGTCTTCACAAGCAATAGAAGATATGAACCTGACAACTGATCGAAAATTAAAAATCTTTAAAAAATTAAAAGTAAGTTTTGCTTTACTAATGAATAATTTTCAAAATTCTTTCTATAACAGTATTTTCCTTCCAGTCACTAAAAAAATTAACATTGAAGAGTTCATTAAAAACATCAACATCAGGACCATCTGGAGAATCTGCATCGCCTAGAAAAAATAAACGTCGTAAATTGAAATTGAAAATACTTAGATCAGGATATCGTGAAATGAAGCAGAGAAGGGCACGTTTAGCCCAGAAAATTGTTCGCCGAAATAGGAAAATACACAATTTAGAGAATGTTTTGGCGGATCTACAAAGCAAAAACCTAATCCAAGAAGAGCACATGATTAATTTATTAACTTTATCACAGCCTATTAAAGAGCTTCTAAAACGACAGCTGCGTAAATCCAAAGGTTTGAGTATTCCTAAAAGTTATCCAGTTGAAATACGGACATTCGCGATGAATCTCAACTTCTATTCGCCGAAAGGATATGAATATGTGCGCAAAATATTCAATTTTCAAATGCCGCATGCAAAAACAATTGCTGATTGGTATAAATGTGTAAATGGAAAAGCCGGATTTACGGAAGAATCATTCTATTCCCTAAGACTACTTGTGAACAATGAGCAAATTAACAATCAGCTTGTATTTTGTAACGTAGTTTTCGATGAAGTTTACATTCGTAGCCAAGTGGAATGGAATGGTAAAACATCCGTAGGCTGTGTCGATTTAGGGAATGGAGAGGAAAATGAGGAAGTCGCTACTCAGATTCTCGTTTTTATGGCTGTAGGGCTTAATAAGAGATGGAAGTTACCTCTAGGATATTTTCCGATTGCATCTCTGAATAGCGAACAAAAAAATAATTTGCTTTGTTTGTGTCTGCATAATCTTTTCGGTACGGGTGTTAAAGTAATTGGTGTAACATTTTATGGTTGTCCGGTAAATTTTTCGGTAGGAAATCTATTAGGATGCAAAACGAATATAAGAAAAATTTCTGATGTTGAGAGTTTAGATCCGAAATTCACGTTTAAATTCGAGAGCGGCCCCCAAAAATTAGTTATCTTACCCGACCCGTGTCATATGCTAAAATTAATTCGAAATACTTTTGCTGAGAAAGGTCCTTTAATAGATGAAAATGGTGATGAGATCTCGTGGCAATATTTAGAACATTTATTGAAGTTGCAGGAAACTGAGCAACTACATTTAGGAAATAAGTTGCGATTAGCTCATGTTTATTTTAAAAACCAAAAAATGAATGTGCGACTTGCTACTCAAGCTCTAAGCAATTCTGTTGCGGATGCTCTTGAGTTTTGTATAAATCATCTAAATCTACCACAATTTCAGGGATGTTTAGCAACTGTACGTTTTATACGAATTATTAATAATGTTTTTGATGTATTGAATTCTAGGAACATGGCTCAGAGGGGACTGAAACAACCAATTTGTGAAGCGAACATAAAAGAAATAAAAACACTCGTTGAATCCGCCATAAATTATTTAGGGTTGTTAAAAATCAAAACTCTCAATAATTCCCAGCCGGTCATTATGTCTCCTCGGAAAACTGGTTTTATTGGTATGATTTTATGCCTAAAGAGTATTGATTTTATTTTTAATACCTATATTTCAACCAAACTTCTAAAATTCATTCCATTCTACAAGCTTAATCAGGATCACCTTGAGCTTTTCTTTGCCAGTATTAGATCTCGTCTAGGTTCAAACAATAATCCTACAGTACGCCAGTTCTCGGTGGCCTATAAAAGATTACTTATACATACACAAATTTCTGAAACAGGATTAGGTAATTGTTTACCCTTAGAGGAGCTTAAAATATTAAATCCAGTAACGGCAATAAATTTAACAACAGAACGGTCTCTTTTACTTCAGCCATCGATTAACAGCGACAATATTATTTCAGACAACGATACTGCCTTACTTGTCGAGAATGAAAATTTATTTGACTATCCCGATCTGTCTGAGTTTGTTGAAAACGTAGTGGAGTATATTGCAGGGTTCATAGTTTTCCGTTTAAAAAAATCTCTACACTGCTCCGAATGTCTTTCATATCTCGAAAGAAATGACTCAACCAACTCTCTTATAACTTATAAAAATAGAGGTGGACTACAAACTCCAAGTAATGATGTCGTAGTAATTTGTAATTTAACTGAAAAGGAAATTCGTCATTTTACCATCCAACATAGAACAAATCAAATTTCTGTTTTAAAGGAATCAGTTTCTACAAGAATCCTTATTAATGTACAAAGCAAATTATTAGATCGAAATCTTTTTATTGACTTCCCATATCATGATCATTATAATCTTCTTGTAAAAATTATTATAAAAAAATATATAGATATAAGATTTTTTTATATTTGTAGTAATACAAAAAAAACAAATAGTGTTAGAAATAAGCTGAATCGTTTAGTTATATTTCAAGGGATGTAATTTAGTTCTAACTTATAACTGTGTATTTGTACCTAAATATAATAAAATATTGTTTGAAAAAAAAGTGTTTTTTTATTATGTTTTAAATTTATTTTATTAGGTAAACCTTCAGGTTTCCATCCATCCCATTCAAAAAATAAAGCAAAAATGAATATGTACTATATGTGGTCATGATTTGATAGAAATTATAAATGGCAAAATAGCGGGAATTATTTTCTCCAAAATAACAAAAAAAAACTTAACAATTTTTATTATCATATTTGTATACATATCCATAAATTTCCATTAAATCCTAAATTTTTGAACCCATTGGAAAAAAATGTTTATTATGTACGACTATGGAAATGATGGAAATAAAAAAAATAAAATAGAGAGAAGAGAGAGAAAAATAAAAGCAAAAAATTAGTTTTGACAGAAGTGTTGCTACGCTCAAAATCTACTATCCTACCCGGTTGATTGTTCATGTTTATACCAAATATTTATATCATTTGTAAATTAAGGTGTCTCAGATTGAAATTTTTGAAATGATAATTTTAATTTCGAAATGACAATATAAAATATATTTACATAGAGAGCGTAGATTCAAAGTACATAAAATAAAATTTTAAATTGATTCAAATATGTGGTAAAAATTAAATATAATTTTCACTTTAAATATAGACTGTATGATGATGAGTGGCGCGACGCCAAATTAATAGTAAAAAATAAAAAGTTGTAAAAATAAAAATCATGTGGCTATTTCAATATTATCTGAACCATGTTTGTTGTTGAGCTATTTGACGTATTTTTTTTAGTGTAAATCATGAAATTCAAGTTTGGTTTTTGTTTTAAAGTGTCACATGAATATTGAGGTATACATTTTTATAAATGCTGTTCTTTCCCAATATTTAATGGTAGTTCATTGACAGACAGTATGAATGTAGCCGATGTTGGTTTAGTTTTTCGAATAAATTTCATCGTCGTTAAACAACTCTTTGTTAATAAGTCATTGAAGTGATAAGTTATTCAATCATAAAGCGCTAAACCGATGAAAAACGATGAAAAAACCCGTATTTAGTTAAAATCTTCTGGTACTTGACCGAATGTTCCATACAATACTATTTTCAATTTAAAAATTTGAAAAGAATCTCTAAAATCATTATTTGTTGAAAAATGTTCAAATTTATATGAATGTAAAAATTTCTATAAAACATAAAAGCGTCGGATTTGAGGCGGCAGCCTCTATTTTCTTAGCCAAGGTATAAAACGAATTAAAATAAAATTTCAAAAATTTCTTCGACATATTCAAAAAAACTTACTTTTTCGGAATTGTTGTTTTTTTTTTATTTTTTTTTTGTTTTACCCTGAAAGTGAATTTTATATTTGGTATAAAATTTCATTCAACAAAAGTTTAATAGTTTACCACAGTTTTTAAGGTAAATTTTCATAAAATTGCCAAAATGCATCACAAAGTTTATCAAATGAAACAACAAAAACGAAATACATAGTCGTGAATTACTGAAATATTCGGTATTAAAATCACCCAAGATATTTTTTATATAAGCACTCCTAAGGCCTAAGTAGTACTCAGATCAAAACAAAGCGAAATTTTATCCCGGTCTCCAAAATTCTATTTGTTTTCGCGTGAAATATTTTTTCTTTTTTTAATTTTAATTATTTTATACTAATTAGATTTAAAATTCACAACTGAGTAAAGAATTTTTCGTTTCAAATTTCGTTAATAAGATCATATGAAAATTGATCTGAGTACTTGTCTTTAGTTACTAACATTTACCAAATATGTAGATATTAATTAAGATTAATTATAATTCTAGGTGTTGCCGATGGTGTAGGTGGCTGGCGAAGTTATGGCATTGATCCTGGCGAGTTTTCATCATTTCTAATGCGAACCTGTGAGCGGCTCGTGAAACGTGTAAATTTTAATCCACAGAGACCTGTTAGTTTACTTGCATATAGTTACTGTGAATTATTAGAACAAAAAAAACCTATTTTAGGTAAGGCCAATATCATTTTGATTAGGTGCATGTATTTATTAATGTTTAATTTATACTTGTTACAGGAAGTAGTACAGCTTGTGTGTTAATATTAAATAAAGAAAATAGTACACTATACACAGCGAATATAGGTGATAGTGGCTTTATTGTTGTGCGCAAAGGTGAAATAGTACACCGATCTGAAGAGCAACAGCATTATTTTAATACACCATTTCAATTATCGTTACCGCCACCCGGCCATGGTAATAATGTACTAAGTGATAGCCCTGAGTCGGCAGATACATATAATTTTCCTGTAAAAGAGGGTGATGTTATTTTAGTGGCAACTGATGGAGTTTTTGATAATGTCCCGACGTCATTATTATTGGATACGCTCAAACATGTAATTTATTTATAATACTTCATTGCGGAATTCCCAGTTTTAATTTGTTATACGGTTTTTATTGTAGGTTGAAGGAGAGCGTGATCCAGTTAAGCTTCAAATGACTGCGAATACAATAGCACTAATGGCGCGATCATTATCATTCGATAGTGAATTTATGTCACCGTTTGCGATTAATGCACGAAGGAATCGTATATTTGCAACAGGTTCGTACATTTTTTTTGTGTAGTTTACGTCCAAATTACTATCATTTTCGGTTTGGTAACAGCTATGTACATAACCAAAGAAAAATTGATCTCTTGAACATTATGCTTAATACTTTCTTAGCTCATAATTGATCACAATCTATCTTCTACGACGTTTTATTGATAATAAGATTAAGATGTTTATATTCGATAGTGAAAACTGTTGAAAATTTCATTTTTTGTTTAAATTATGTAAACAACTTGTTACTTTTGTAATGTTGGTTGGACAAAGGAATACCGAATGACAACAATTACCTTAAATTGTCTAATCTTAGATAACAATAAGTTAGTCCTGCGCATATGTAGGTGTTTGGTTTCAACGAATTTTAAAAAGTATTCAAAATTGGTTTACAACATTTACTGTAGAAACAAAATATGCAACAATTACCTATTAACAAAATAAAACAACAAAAAATGTATTTTTTATGCAACATTTATACAATTTTGAATTTAGCTTTTACCTAGAAAATTATAAAATTAAACTCGAAACGTTTCAAAAATATATCACCCAATTCAATTGAGAATTAAATGGATATCGACGTTAATTTTCGAATGGCTATCTTTCGCCTATAACAGACAAAGGAAAAAAGGAAGGTGAACTCTTCGTAAGTTATTGTCGAAAACCAAAATAGGCTCTTGTTATTTATTCCTGTTCCTATATCTCCTCTAATATAGAATTTAAAAAGCTCCTATAAACTGATAGTTGATTATCTAGCTAGGTAGGAAGCTCGACGACTCGTTATAAATTTGTCGCTCCTATATTTTTAGTTATTAAGTTTATGTCTATCTCTTCATTTCCGAGATAGCCAAAAACAAATAATTGTAAGTAACACATTTTTTGTTGATTCTTTTTAATTTTTTTCGTTAACAAACGTGTATCTACTACTTAGAAGCGTGTTATTCCCCCAGAAAAATTCATTTTAGGTAATTAGAACTATGTAATTTTATGTTTGGTAGATAAAAGTTTGTTATTCTAAGTTCGAGGATCATTTCGAGTAAATATAACTTTGTAATTTTTTGTTTTAGTAGATAAAACATGGTTATTTTTTTAAAATCAAAACGTTTCTAGGATATAGAACTATTGTGTTGTTGATTTTTGGTAGGTACATTTCGGTAATTCCCTAAATATTTGAAATATCGGATGAAAAAATCAAAATCGTTATGCAACACATCAATTATTTCCCTCGTATTGAATCACATTGTTGTAGAACCAAAACTACACGCGATTATTTGGAACCATTGCCTTTCATAGGCCTAAATCAAATAGATGTGACATGTGTGAGAAACATAAAGCTGCCGAAGAACAAGGTATGCTGACGGATGAACTTGCTGATGAAAAAGAAAACACCTAAAATTTAAAAGTGAAATGTGAAAACAAAACACCAAGGACAAAGAAGGGTCATCCCCGTCTTTTGTTTCGATCTACGAAACGTTTTGAATTGTCCAAGAACTGAAATAGGTCCAATGTTCTTTTACTCAAAATTGAACATCTATAATTTAACAGCTTACCTGTCGGCTAAAAAAACAACAACATATTGTTGTATATGGACTGTGTATAGCTTAGGGAGAAGCGGCAATGCTATAGCTTCGGCATTTATTGAAATTTTGAACAGAGTCTTAGAAGATTATCCAGAAATTCAATTCTAAATCTATTCAAGAAGCATCCTTATTTGAATTCAGTAAGCATGAAATATTCAATAGTGGGTCATGGATCAATTCAGAAAGTTGATAAAATTCATAGTGATATTAAGAAAGTTCTTGTGGTTAACGAATAATTCGCACCAATGGGTCTTATCCGAATATTGAAAACGGTTAATCGAAAAAATCCTCCAATTGTAATGTAAATGGCTGGTAGCGATTTCAAGGACTACAGCTTATATTCGAACATGTGGTTTGATTTTTCCACTGTTTCATTTTCGAAATTAAGGATGCTAAGATTTTCCCAGCAGATGTATGAATTACAATATTCGGAAGATTATAATGAGTCAAACTTAACAGATAGTAATATAAAACGAACAGAGAGAAGTAAAAAATTGATCGCTACCAAATCTACCGAACCAGAAATAATGCTAAAAGTCGGTGAATTATCGGAAATAAAAAGGAAACGCCTACATAAAATGTTCGTTTATATGACACCAGCGGACATACAATATTATAAAGTCATTTTAAAACTATACGGAGAGTCATTTGCAAGTCTTAATCAATCTGGGGTGTTTAAAGAATTCAATACGCAGTGCTCATCTAATGGTGAATCTAACATTAAAGCAAATCCTGTTCGGAAACCAATAAAGAGGCTAAACAAAAAAGCAACTACAAAAAAAAAAAAATACTACACGAGTAAAAAAAACGAAAACAAATCCCAAAATAGTACCATGAGGATCGTAAGTTGAAGCATGTGATAGCTAAATGAAATAGGCTGAATAAATTCCTATGATTTTTATTGTTTCTTTAATTTTTTAACTGAATAGTTTAGATATTAAAGTTATGTTATGAATTATTTAGTAAAATTATATTTTTTTAACAGCAATTTTCTAACTTGTTTTATTTGAATTCTATTTATTTTCAACGTAACAAGGTTGCATCTTCTCCAATAGTCTGGACTATTAATAAACTGTAAAACAATCTTGTATGTAGCACATACAATTTTGTTGTTTTTTAGTTTTAGGCCTCTCAGTTCAGCTACAAAATTGTAACTAAGAAGATTTAATTTTCTTAAAAGATAATTTAAAATAAATGAAGTTGTCGTTTATTTCGTCAAAATGTTTAAATAGGGTACATAATTGTGAAATTTGCTTTCCTGTTTTCTCGAAACTACCTCAACTGTAGTTAATACAGTGTTACTCTAATACCCTAGACAGACTGTGGTTTAATAAATCCGATTTAACTAAGCTAGTTTAAGTTTCTATGGAAAAACAAAGGAATTAGCTAAATCGAGGTTGACACACTGCGGCTAATCTCGAAAAATTCAGTAAATCGGTTTTATTAAATCGCAGTGTGTCTAGGGTATAAGGTCGCGATTTACCGATATCCTATTTCATTTTGCGAATAACTGCTGATTGTGCGCAAACGCGAACAGTCAATATTCACCATTCACTACATATTCAAAACATGCAGATCGCGCGGGATTAGGAGTGCAATTATGTAAGCATTACGAGTTGTTTCTCGAAATTGCGACAAAACGCTTAAAAATAATCTTTTTTTCTTTTCTTTAAAAATAATCTTTTTAATCATTAGGAGTTGTCTGTTGTACTTTAAAAGGTGTACGAGTAAAACAACAACAACTAGTCGCAATTACGAGAACTCGTTAAGTTATACATAAATCGTGTTTTGTCGCAATTTCGAGAAACTCCAAACTCGTAATGCTTACATAATCCCACCCTAGAACTTGATTTGAGAGTAAACGTTAAGTATTGGTGACTTGTGTCAACTGTTGTAGGCGTTGTCTATAAAGTGAGCATATTGTCGTCAAAAATCAATGCAGTGTGATGTTTTTCATAGCAGCCGTCTAGGGTTTATAGAAGGAATATTAACGCTTCGCGTAAAGTAGTAAACCATGCGACTAAAGACTGATTTACATTCAACGACAATCGACGTCTGCAAAAAAATTGAAATACAACATAGGAAAAAGTACAAAGACAAAAAGAGAAAAAACAATCATCTGCTTAAAAAAGTCAATTGAAACCCGAGAAACAAACCCAAAAAACCTCGTCTGCTTTTTTTGCAGATGTCGAGTTTCATCTTTTTTCTGTAAAATCGTCGATGCTTGGAAAAATAAATGTAATAAGGTTACATAAATAAGAAAACCAATCATTTGTATTGTTTAATGACATTTTTTGTTTAAATTTATTTCTTATGTGTAAAGAAAATGAATTTTTGATTTGACATCTGCATCTGATAAAATTTTTGAATGTAAATCAGTCTTAAGGGATTAAGGCCCATAAATTAGACATTTTCCGTCCGATTGCCAATAGTAGTTGAATTTATGTAATAGCCAATAGTAAACTTTCAGATCCAAACGCGGTGATGTTTACTTGATTGCAGGCAAAATGGGCTTGTGCGATCTTTTTTTTTTTGGTTTATATTTACGTGATAGTAAATCAAAGTCATATTTAATGTAGTACATGGGCTGATGTCCTTTTGAAATGCTTACGATGTACAAACTCACTCAACTATAGTTATACAATGCAATAACATGAATTTTTTGCGCTGTTTACATATGTGTCAATACAGGAAACTTTTCAGCCCATGTATTATGTACTTAGGGTCTGCTCGAATACTGTGGTAAAAATGTTTTCGTTGTAGTTTTTGACGTAAAATACGAGACAAAACGCACTCATCCAAATTACCACAGTCTTACCCCATGGCAGAATTTGATAGATAAAATAGAAGAATTATAACCTATAACGTTAAATTTGAATTTCAAACAACGTTTACCTTCACCATAAATTAATATCTTATATCAATAAAACATGTTTTCCCTGCTGAAATAATATTAAAGAAGTAAAAAAATAAAGAATCAAACTTATTAAAGAAAATATAACAAAAAATAAAAAATGGATAAACAATTTAAAAAAAGTAAGTTCATTTATGTGTATTATTGTTATGTTTCAGTTTACAGCCTATAATTTTGCCATTTCAGTGTGCGATGAAGACATTGGAAAAATTAATTAACGATTGGAGAAGAAGGGGCTCTTTAAGCGAACAATTTTTAGGAGAGAAGACGTTTGACTGTAAGTATACACATTTATATAATTTTTGAATTGAAACACAAATATTTCCACAATACTACTTTATTATATTCCTTCCAGTGAAGTTCAAACAGCAGGGGCGCCCTTCAATTATTCTTTGGAGCAACTCCGCAATAAGTGGAATTATCTATTCAAAAAATACAAATTGAGTAAAAATTCTTTCATAAATTGATATTACACATATAGATAATTTTTATTTTAGGAATTAACAGCTCCATCAACTGGAATAAGTACGGAGGATGGACGGGACACTGCGGGTACGTGGAAGTGGTACGAACTCATGCATGAGTTCGGCCACTCACAGCACATATGAAACCACCGCTTTTTCTGTGATATTTTTTAAAGTAAAATGAATTATTTAAACAAATATATTAAAACAAAAAAATAAAGGCTGAAATATGGTATATTTAAATCAACTCGAGGATTTATTTCTTTAAAATTCAAATTCAACTCTATAATCAATAACCATAAATTATTAGGTGATCTCTATATTCGAGGGCAGTAGTTTGATCATTACGGCCCCGATATTCTCAATTGGCGGTTCTGGGCTTTCATTCTCAACTTCCAAAGTAAGTCCAAATGGCATGCTATCTCTGGTTTTAATGCACACAATACGAAATGTACAGCAAGCTGCCACAGTTTTAACACAATTTTCTATTTTTAACTTCAGCGATTTTTTAAAAATATTTTTCCATCTAACTTTTAATTCATTCCGATTGTAACTTCTTCATAGTGAAGAACAGTGTATGGAAACCATCTTGTGTAAAAAAAAAAAAAAAATTAATTTTTCAATACAAAGTTTTGATTCAGTTTTTATAATAATCATCGTGAATATAAGGACGAAATTATTGTTCATCATTATTAGGTGAGTCTTAATTTAGACCTAGATTTACAAAATAAAGAATTTTGGAGGACGATTCCTCAAATATTGTGGGAATTGGGGAAACCCTTTTTCCCAACATTAAAAAAAGAAAAAACGTGGTGACGGCTTTTTCGAGCGATCGATCCGGGAGTGCAAGTGAAAGTGATTGTGCCTCAAATTCATCATCATTTTTGAAAACTCACAACTTAATTAATGTTTACAACGCTAAAAAATATAAATCAAATGTGACAGTGGATACAACCTATAAAAACATAAATAATATTCCTAGTGTTACTAAAGCGTCATCGTCATCAAACATGGGGAGGAATTCAGGTACTCGTAGAAGCACAACGGAGACAAATAATACGAACACAACAAATATAAGCAAACAACAACATAGTAATATCAAGGAAAATACAGAAAATATAGAGACAAGTAACATGACAAACCCACCTGAGATATACACTAACACTATACCAAAGCCGATAAATCTATACACAATACAGGACAAAGGACCTTTCAAAATCATCGTAAAAAAGGAAAACCTCAGCATGATGAAATTAGGACAAGCGATCAAACTAAGCAAAATCATAAATATAGAAAGTGTGGAACAAATATCTAAAAACATGGCCGCTATAATTTTTAGAAACTACAACGATGCCAACAAGTGCATAAAAAACAAAGTGTTAAAAGATTTTGACGGATTAGAATGCTTCATACCCGATAACATGAATAAAACAATAGGAGTTATTAGAGACATACCAGCAGATTTTTCCGAAGAGGATCTCAGACAAAATATAAAATCGAATGTGGAAATTTCCAAATTGGAAAGGATGTTCAAATGGAACAAAGCGGATAATACCAAGATTCCAATGGAGTTGGTAAAAATCACTTTCCAGGCAAACATCATCCCGAACAACGTAGTTTTCTTCGACAATATCTTAATAAAAGTGAAACACTACATCCCCAATCCGATGTTTTGCAACAAATGCCAAAACTACGGTCACACCACTTCCAGATGTAGATCACAAGAAGAACCAAGATGCAGAACATGTGCTAAAAAAACAGACGAAATGCACCTCTGCGATCTCAAGAAGAGATGCAAATTCTGTGGAGATGGACATGAAACAAATGACAGAACGTGCATGGAAAAAAAACGTCAAATTAGAATTGTGGAATACATCACAATCAACAAAAGTACATATAGAGAAGCAAAAGAAAAACTTTTTGGAACAAAGCAAACAATACCAAATGCTTGGGAGTTCAAAAATTTATACGAAGAAAAAGAAGAAAGACTGTCGAAACTAATCAAGAATGCAGAGGATAAATTACTAGTGCTTAATAACGTGGTGAAGGACCTAAAAAACAAATTAAAATCAAAAGAGGATTTAATCGGATTAATAGACAAAAAAATCACAAATGTCGACAAGCAGAGACCAGAAGCGGGAAACGACGCAATACTTATTGATATTGTAAATACAATAAGGGCCGCCCAAATATGAGGGACGACATAAATATATTACAAATAAATATAAGAAGCCTAAACAACAATAAAGAGCTATTAGACCAGTATATTAACACGAACAACATACACATCGTAATCTTATGTGAAACTTGGACCAACAACTACACATCGATTAATTTTAACAATATGGACCTAATCACAGAAAACAGAAGTGATGGATACGGCGGAGTTGGTTTCCTGATCAACAAAAAATTGGCATGGAAAAGAATACCACTCAACATATCGTTAAACAGAATAGAATACATCAAAATTAAATTCTCTTATAAAAATACATCTCTGAACATCACGTCATTCTACAACAGCAACACAAATAATCCTACAGAAATAGCTGCAGAATTCGAAATACTTATCAAGGAAAACTCAGGAGGTAATAACATCATAGCAGGTGACTTAAATGCACACAATAGCCTGTGGGAACCAAATGCTAAACAAAACAAACTAGGAAACTCAATTGCTCATATCATATCTAACAGCAACTTCAAAATATTAAACGATGGATCATACACTAGACAAGACAAAAGATATCACACTACCTCAACACCGGACATCTCACTCTGTGACAGAGAACTGTCAGATATAATTACCTGGAGAACCTCTTCAGAAAATATAGGAAGCGACCACTTACCAATCATCATGACCTTCAAATCAAACACACCTACTTATAAAAAAAAAACAATTGGAAAAAAATAATTCAAGAATTCAACAACCAAAACTTGGAAACAATAGAAAATCTGGAACTAAACTTAACCACGATCATAAACAAACATTCAACTATTACTAGAGCAAAATCCCCTTACATACCAAAACCCTGGTGGAACTCAAATCTGGAAAGGCTTTGGGAAATAAAAAGATCGAAACAAGAAATCTACAACAGAACTAAAACCTTATATACAGCGGAGGAACTACGAATAGCCATTAGTAAACTCAAGCAAAACATAAAAAAAGAGAAAAAGGCAAGCTGGATTATTTACCTCAACAATATTAATAAGGACACCAAGAGCTCAGAAATTTGGAACAAAATTAACAGGATAAAAAATAAACAAAACACAAGATACTCTATACTAGAAAACACTAATAAAGCCAAAATATTTCTAGACCTGAATTTCCCTAAGTCCGAGATATCTCCAAAACTACCACACAACAAAGTTTCTGCAACAGATAACATAGAAGAATTCAAAATAACAGAAATAGAAGAAATAATATCCAAAGCCAAAAACTCAGCACCAGGCATAGATTTTATAAGTTACAAACTGATAAAAATAATAACAAAGACAAACAGCAATTTCACACAAGCATTAACCAAACTCCTAAACACAATATTTAAACAACAATCCATTCCGGAGAGCTGGAGAAAGGCAAATGCCATTGCCATCTCAAAAAAGAAAAACACAGACAACAGTGATATAAGAAATTACAGACCAATATGCCTCCTTCCTGTCATTTCTAAAATATTTAGTAAACTCATTCTAACTCGTATAAACAAGCACATCAACAACAACAATATACTGGGAAACTGGAACTTTGGCTTCCGTAAACATAGAAGCATCGCTGACTACATGGTGGAACTGTACACATTAACAAACAACATCAAAACAAAAGGAGATAAATGTATTCTAATAAATATGGATCTAAACAAAGCTTTCGACAGGGTAGATAAAATGGCACTGATTGACATCATGAAGGATTTGAAGTTCCCAGAAATAATTACAAATTGGATTTATTTACACCTAACCAACCGAATAATTTTTACAAAAAATTCCACTAATAATAAGCACACTACTAACGCGGGGGTTCCCCAAGGAAGCTGCTTAAGCCCAACACTTTTTAATATTTATACCCAAGGACTACACAATATAAGCTGCTCCAATACCAAAATCTTTCAATTTGCGGATGATATTTGCATAATTATTAGTGGCAATAATTACGATTCTCTTCAATACAATACTAACATGACAACCAGAAAATTACAAAACACTCTAGCAAAACTCAAACTTAATATCAACAAAGAAAAAACTCACTTTATGAGACTATTTACCAACAACAATAATAAAAACAAAATAACAATAAAGATAGAAGACACATTAATAGAAGAAAAAAGATCATCTAAGATATTAGGCATCACAATATCTAACAAATTAAATTTAAGCAATAACTACCACAACATCAAAAGCGAGGCTCAACAATCACTAAATATCATCAAGTCACTTTCTCACAAAGATGGAGGAACCCACCCACAGATAATGCTTAGGCTTTATAAAACCTTAATAAAACCTAAGGTGGATTTCGCCGCCATTATAACGGAAAACACAAACATCCAAGCCAACAATATCTGTCAAAGAATCAGCAACACCTGTTTAAGAATATGCCTAGGTTTGACAAAAACCACCCCAGTTCCAGTTATATTGGCTGAAGCCATAGAAACTCCCAACGAGCTAAATTTTAAATCAAAAACTCTAAAATACATCGCGACCCAGCTTTTTAGAAACACAAATATAGGAGATAAAATCAAAAACAACAAGTCTACAGCTTATTTAAACAACCTTTACATCAACACGCCCATATTGAAAGGAATTTCACCAACACATATAAAGAGGAACAACCCTAACAACATAGAAATAATAACACATATTGAGGGCATAACAAACATAAGATCACTAAACGCGGATATAAAAAGACAACTCACCATTATCTCAATGGAAAAATTCAAAGATTGGGACCAGATTTATACAGACGGTTCAATAAAAGACAACTCGGCTGGGATAGGAATATACATCCCACACTCTAATACTAGACTTGCAATAAAACTAGAAAACTACACTGATATTAAGAACACGGAATGCATCGGAATTAAATTGGCCGTACTTCTAGCGCAGTTAAGTAAAAAAGACAACATAATCATACTATCGGACTCTATGAGCGCATGCAAAGCCATTAAATCAGCAAAACATAAACAAACAGAATACCACTACGAGAACAAAATCCTAGACATAGCCGGATATAACACAAATAAAAGCATTACAATAAAATGGATCCCAGGACACATTGATATTGAAGGCAACCACATAGCAGATGGCCTTGCTAAAGAAGCCCTAATTAATCCCACCCACAAGTACAAAAACACACCCACCAAAAGAGACATAAATAAAAACATAAAAAATTTAATATATAAAGAATGGGAAGCAAAATACATCAACTTAACGAGCAACAAAGGAGCATTCTATAAATTCATAAACAACATCCCTCCTAAAGAAACTTGGTTCAAAAAGTCCAAGCTTAACACCAAAAACATAGCTACTATCACAAGACTAAGAACCGGTCACACCTTCGATAAGAAATTCAAATTTACTATAGGATATGAAGACGAAGCAATATGTGACTACTGCCGAGTAACAGAAGATAGCACGCACATCATCAACCACTGCACTAAATTTGAAGACACTAGAAACAAATTTCAATCACTGACACGAGCACTCCCGGATCTACTGCGAGAGGGAGAAGCCACCTCATTAAAAGATATAGTCGATTTTCTAAAAGAAATAGACTATGGTTTGTGAACTACGCCTAAGTTGGGACCAGAGATACAGATCAAAACTACAAATACATAAATTCACACTTTAAGATTACAATCGGAATAACAGTAACCCTAAGGGGAGACTGACTTCTGATTTTAAGTTATACCCTTTATTATCTAATAGCTCAAGTGAGTGTCAGACGGTACACTTAGTCCCTCTGAACAGTCATCTCTACGGATATTTAAATCACAATAATAATTCTGTACAGTCGAATTAGACTTATATTTAAAAAAAAAATAATAAAAGGTACACATCCCAAGAACTTAAAATCAGATACACTAACACACTAACATACATTTAACGGTGGTGGGACTAACACACTAACACTAACATCTACTCCCATAAGGATTCCCCCATACTAACCCTACTAACATAATATAAGGGTGGTGGCTAACAAACTAGCAAAAATATAAAAAAAAAAAAATAAAAAATATAAAAGAGAATAAAAAAAAAATAAAAAAAAAAAAAATTTTTAAAAAAAATTGAAATTAAACAATATAACATATGTAAATTCATTTACTCAAAAATATAAAAAAAAAAAAAAAAAATTTCTCAGAAACATTGTATAGTAATACTAATTACAAAAGAGATCAATATGTGAATTATCTCACTCTGTAAATATTTGATTTATATAATCTCTAAAATTATAAAATTTTTCTCCCTTGCAATTATATAAATTTCTTGATTTAAATTGAATTATATAAAATTAAACTTAAATACACTACATAACTCATAAGTCAAAGTATAAAAAAAAAAAAAAACTTACTTTAATACATATATATTTATCAGAAAAAAAAAAAAAAAAAAACCTACACAAAACCATCCTCATACAAGGAAGAAAAGAGTTCAACAAATAATGTCACTTGATACAGTCTAGAAACAGACCATATACAAGTGTCACAATATTAACACTCCCTCGCTACAGCCCTTCCGATGAGAAGTGTCTGAGAGCAGATGAGGGGGACCCAGCGAAACTAGGTCATATGGCTGGAAACGGTTGACCACAACAAATTCAAAGAGGAAAAAAAAAAAAAAAAAAAAACTTTTAATTGGTCAAAAGCACGTACAACGGTGTTTCTGGCGTTGGAATGCTTTTTGTTGAACCTTAATTTGTCTGGAGTGATGCGCTGATTCCGTTTAAATGGAGTTATTATTCTTATCGGTTCTAATCTACAAGGGTACCCACTGTCACCAATAATAATAAACGGATGAGGTGGATATAATTTTTTAGTGTAAATTGGGCTGTTGTAAAGTACCCTAGTGTCATGAACAGACCCTGGATAACCGACAAAAATGTCTAACAATTGCAAATTGGCATCGCAAATTGGTCTGGCATTGGATGGAATAATCCAATTTCCTGTTGATATATTGGTCATGTAAATTTACGGGACACAAAATGCTAATATGGGTTCCATCGATTGCATCGACTACAGTTTTAAATATCCAACTTCCAGCTCTTCTACGGAACTGTAATCCAATATTGTCCAGTTCACTTGGTTTTGGAAGTTTTACTACCTGTGGCATAATGTGATTCACCGTAGAATTTAGCAGTTTATCAATTATTTCTGTAATGGTTGTTCTAGGTATTCCTATGGCTATTGCCACTGGCTAGCCAGAACAAAAATGCCATTAGCTCGTAAGCAGGTGGCTATTTTACGAACCGAAGAAATCCTTAAATGTTTTTTCGTTTCAATTTCACCATACGCTAAGATTTTGTTCGATGATAGGGTTGTGAGATTTAGGAGTATAAGTGAATCGCTACAATTTAAAATTGGTGAATTATTATTTGTACATAACTGACCTACAAAAATGATTTTGGTTTACCTCGGAATTTTGCATGAACATGAAAATCAGCTGTTTTGATTGATTGCGTCTTTTGATAAAAAGTAAATTATAAGAAAACAACATAAACATAATTTTTTGATTATTTTCATCCATAAGAACAAATTTAAATAAGAAATACAATAATCAATTAAAGGTTATAACTAAAAAAGGTCAAAAACTACAACGAGAAAATTTTTACCACAGTATTCGAGCAGACCCTTAGTCCAAAGAATAATTGTTAAGCCACAGATATAAAAATTAAGGTTTTAACATACATCATTAAAATAAAGTAATAATCGGTATCTTCTATTTTAATTTCAGGTGGCAAACCTGATGATATCACCGTAGTGCTTGCAACTGTAGCACTGGATCCAAACTAAACCTCATCCTACACAAAATTTATCGTCTATAAATAAACATAAATATTGATATTAAATAAAGATTTTATAATGTTTTTGTGTTTAAACATAAAATCATTATTTTATAAAAAAAACTAAATTGAAATATAGAAATAAATAAGAAAAATAAAAAATTAAAAGTAAAAATTATTTGATATAATTTTTAAGTATACACTTATTACATATATTTAAATTAATACTGTAGATTATTAAATAATTAAACAAAAGAAAAATTATAGTTGTGATACAAAATTAATAATGCATAAACAAATTTATTAAAAGAAACATACTGTATATTTTAATTATAAGTTTTAGTTTTTACAAACATCGAACATTTTTAGTTTGTACGTTTTATTTTATAATTTTTTTTTTGTCGCTAAACAAATTAAATGTGTAATTATTTATAAATTGTGCTTCCTCAAAATACGGTAAAAGTGAAATGTTGCTTTAATTTTGTATTTTACCGAAGTGCAATTGGAATTTTATTTCCTCCCCAAACTATTTTTATTTTTATAAAGACTGATCATTAAAATAAACAACATACGCGATTTATTGGTTTGTGAATAAAAATTCGTTGTTTTAAATAAATTTTCGTTGAAGTTAAAATTAAAGAAAAACCATGTATTGTTTTTACTTAAATGGTGCTAGATTACATATTATTATGCAACATCTATAGAATGGCTCAATAGCTAAATTTTTTACAAACATAAAAGTATATAATATTAGTTTCGCGATTTAATATGAATTAGAGAGGAAGCTAAAATTAAACCAATTAAATAATTACAATCAATTATCAATGCATTTTAAAAAAATAAATTTACTATTGTTAGACGAAATATTTATTTTATAATTTTAAAAAATTACCTATATACACAAGCAACAATATTTGTTTTATTTTTAGTTGTTACATAATGCATAATATATGCAAACCCTACTTTTTATTTTTATTATTATGATTTTTATATTCAGGGATAATACAATAACTTGGATCGATTTGTTTTGCAGCCAGTAATTAAATTTCTCATTAAATACATATAATGTAAAGCAAATCAAACAAAAAGTAAGCAAAATACTATAAATTTCTTTTTTCAAAAATAAATAAATAGATTGAAAAATAAAAATGAGAGAACTTGAAAAGTTACTCGTATTAGTTTTAAATAATTTTATTAATTCCTTCATTTCTAAATTCCAACCTTATAATTTTCTAACGTCATAAATAACCTAATTCCAGGAATAGAAAGTACTTCCCAAATAAATTGCATATGCTAATTGTCTCAGCGAAATGACACATATTGATTTTTAGAGGGAAATGAAGACGCTTTAATATGAATATAGTTACAAGATGGTCTGATGCATAAAATAATGAATAATATAAGAAGACTCGCTCAAGCGCATACGACAATGAAATTCAATCAGCGCACGAATAATGTATACGGCCGAAAATAAAACTAACATTAGGAGTCCACCGAGATGAAATTCTTTATTTGAACATGACATTTTGATTTCCTTGTTTTGGTCTTTCCTTTCCTTGCATACTTATGTGTGCGTTGTTTTTGATTTTTTGGTATACACTTGGGTGCAAAAAATTCGCACATTGATAAATTTTCACCAAAATTTCAAAAATATCAAAAAATCCAATGTTTGTTTAATTTTCTTGAATGCAGATTCAAAGTCTATTTCAACACCTATCCAGTGGTACCACTTTTGTACTTATACCGTGTCAACAAAGTGATTTTTGGGGTCAACATTTGAAGTACACATTTTTTGTGAATTTATCTGCATGAAAATTAGTAGTAAAAATCTAATTAAAACATGGAAATCAGCAAAAAAATATTTTTATTAATAGGAAGTATTCCCTCCCCTAGCCTGAATGACAGCTTCCATTCGATATTTCATCGATTTCACCAAAGTTTTCACCAAATCTTGAGATATCGCCTCCCATTTCTCTGCGATCGCTTGTTGCAGCTCCTGGAGACTCGTTGAAACAACATCTCTGGCTCGAACCCTTTCTTTCAGCTCATCCCATAAATGTTCGATGGGATTTAGGTCCGAGCTTCGAGCTGGCCACTTCATAACCAGCACATCCGCCTCTTGAAGGTACTAACAAAATAACCAATCGTCGATTGAATGTGGTTCAATTGGGACAGCGACTCCAAGAAGTTCGTGAATCCCAGGTCAGTCGGTGGGCAGTTAGAAGACGGTTTCAAGAAGGTAATCTGACTGCACACAGACCAGCAAACAGGCCGAAATTGACCACAGCCCATCGGCAAGCCCGCCTTCAGTTGGCTCGAGAGCATTTGGATTGGACAGAAGAACAATGGGGAACAGTTATGTTCTCTGACGAGTGCATGATGTGTTACATGGCAACGATGGGCGAGAGTGTATACAAGACCAGGAGAGCGATTTGCACAATGTTGCATTGAAGGACGAGTCTCATATGGCGGTGTTCTAATTTTAAAGGTTGTGTCTCACAACCTTATGCCTTTTTTGAATTTTAAATATGTATGCAGAAACAATAAGCGTATTTTGTTGACTAAAATTTAATTCGAATTATTTTGGGTTAATTTTTTTTCCAAGAAAATAGCCAATTTGATTTAATTGACAAAAGCCAACCTTTCGAAATAAAATATAAATTTACTATGTATTATGGCTCTGGTGGCAGGTATCATAACCAAGAATTAGAATTATGTTTAATTAAACCCATTTTTTTTGGGTTAATGTTATTCTTGCGAGGATTTATTATATGTAATTGTTGTTGTAAATTTGTCAAGGAAATACGCTAAATATTGAATTATATTTGAAGCAATTTTGAATAAAGGTTCATTAGCGCAGCCAACTTCTCTAACTAAATCGGTTTCAGTATAAATACTGAAACCGATTTTAACGTAAATATTTTTTGAATTCCTATAGATATTGTGCCGTATATTACGTAAAAGTATAATGTGTACTCTGTTTGATGCGGAACATCCTTAAAATTGAAGAAACATTCCATCTTCACTTCTTTTCATTATTTTAAGGGTTCTATTGGGTCAAACTAAAGCATTTGAACTTAATTTCTGGCAAAAATATGTGGTAAAGGGCTCCTAAAGTTGTGAAAATGGGCACCCGTTTTTCAGTATTAAACTATTTACTTGTAAATTTCTACCAGTTTTTAAAATTCCTGAATATATTTGAATTTATTTATTTATTTAGTTCTCACGAACTGGTTAATAAAATTATAACATAAAAATATTTCAAAATTTACCAATAATCTAAAAGATGTTTCAATATAAATTTCTTAAATGTGTCTCTAAGAATAAATAGGGGCTCAATATTTATTAATTTGCATCTACCTCAAAACACTGTAAGTATGAAAGCAGGCGGGCTTGCATCTCTAGGTAGCCATGGTAGAGCTTACCACCCCAATTCTAATAGTCGTATCACGTCATTTTTCATGACTATAGTCACATCACATCAATTTTGCGATTCTCTTAGTCGTTTGTTACGACTAAAGTCACTTTATACGACAGATGTCACTTCATTTTTACAAGTGACAGGAGAATACCACAAAATGGAAAGATGCAATTATTTTATTTTATATAATTTAAAATATTCCTTTTTGGATAATTTTGTGCACTGTTTTAAATATGTTATTGTTTAAAATAATAAGATTGTTGTTATATAACGATTTTATTTCTACTTTGCCTAATATATTTCAAGTTGTAGTCGTGTCACTTGGTTCGCCTTCAAGAATAGCAATTTTCAAGTGACGTGATACGACTATAGTCACATCACATGAAATGACACGACTATGGGAATTGGGGTGTACGTTTAAAAGCGCTATTACACTTCCTCTATGCGATCTGAGTACTTAGGGCCTTATTCCCATAGTCGTGTCGCTTGTTATGCGAAATAACAGTCAATTTTTAGTATCTCTTCTATAGACCGTAGATGGTTGCTATGAAGAACATCGTATTGCACTGACTTTTAACGACAATAGTCATTTCAATTTTCTGGTCATGACATATTTTCAAGTGAGGAGTAGTTGGGCTAATTGTCACGTGGAATGACAAATTTATTGTTTTTCTATAGCAACCGTCTTTAGTTTATAGAATGAGTATTAAAGCTTGGCTGTTACTTCACGCGACTAAGCGAATAAGGCTGTTAATATAAAATATATTCCATACGGCAACACCATATTCCGATAATGAACGAACAAACAAGGTGTATAAAGTTTTAATCACATGAGAATCCTGAAAATCTTTGCAAAACCTTTTAACAAACCCAAGGTTATAATTCGCTTTAGAAATGCAACCCTCAAAAGTTATACCTAAATTCTTAAACTTATCGACACTTTCAACAATGCAATCATCAAAAAAGTAAACGTTACTAGCGGGTGAGCGTAATCGGGTAAAACATATTGTTTTGCATTTGGAGATCTATAGCATCAAATTATGCGATATACACGAAGCTTTGAAGTTTGTCGGATCAGATTGAAAATCAATTGCATCATAAAAATAGTTTTGAAAATTTTAATGTCGTCCGCATAAATTAAAATGGAGTGAATCAGACAATTTACCACATCATTTACGAAAAGAATAAAGAACATGGAGCCAAATGACTACCTTGATGGGTTCGTGAAGAACTCTTGATGTGAAATTATACCAATTTACACCATTTGAGTTCTAAATTCCAGATAAGACCTAATCCAATCAATTGGCAGAAAGTTACAATCCAAGGAGTCAAGTTTCCGCAGCAGCAATTCAAGATCGATCTTATCAACGGCCTTTCACAAAACTAAGTTAGTTACAGTTAACCAATCAAGGAAAAATCCATGCTATCCTGTGAAAAATCCATGAGAAATGAATATCTTAACATGAAACAATAATTGCTCTTTAACTAGTTAACCAAAAAGCTTTGGTAAAACTGAAATAATGCAAATACCTCTATAGTTCTCCACATCGCTTCGAGATCCAGATTTGAAAAATCGGCTTAATAAGTAAGCGTTTCCATAGAAGAGAGAAGCAACGATTAAATAGAAAGGAAATATGGCCAGAAATTGAACTACCGATTAATTTTAGAATATGAGTGGAATACAATCGAATCCGATACTTTGATTAATATCAACAATTCACAATTCGTATAAAATAGTATCTACTTCCAGATGAAACATTGAATATTTTGAGTCCCTTACAACATTATTCAAAATACATAGATTTTGAATTATATACACTCTCAAAGAAATTAGCAAGCAAATCACGAGTTCATGCGATAACAGGAACGGTCATTTAAAAACATCGCAGAAGGTCAACTATTAGATTTTCTTTTTCCCTCTTCACGAGTTATACTTCAAATTGAGTAATTTTAGGCTATTCTCGTTAGGTAACCATTCTACTTAGGTTGCTTTGTTTTAGTGTTACATATAAGCATTATTCTCTTCGTTTTTTATTAAACTTTCATTTGAATTCCGTTTCAGCCTCATATTTAATATTGGCTAAATGTGATACCAAAAGGTACAATAATATTTTCTTAAAAAACGGCATGTTTTAAAATTTTCGCCAAATTAGTGAATTTTTACTAAAATACTTAGACCTAGCTTTTTTATCTTTTCATGGACCTTTACAAATTTTTGAACCACATTTAATTTTTTCAAAAATTTGTAAAGTTAGTTACAAGCGTTTGAATGCACCCAATTTTTCAGAAAACGTAATATTCACACCTCTGTAACTTTTCTCGTTTTACTCCGAACGGCACTAACTTTTGGAAGGAAGCTCATCGTTTTCTCCTCACAAACCCCATGCAATACTTATTTGAATAATGAGATCCTAGCTGCGTTATATTTTTTTTAAAACACCTAATAACTAGCTAGAAAAAAATTAGGAGTAGTAACGTACGTTTTAATTCTGTATTTCACAAATATCTCATCTTCTGTTTATTTTACTAAAAAAAAGTTTGAACCACTTTATTTATTTTGTGTTTGCCTTTAAATCGAATAGTTTTAACTTAATAATATAATAAAAAAATTAAAAACTCTCACAAAGGTGCAAATTAACTTATATCTACTACTAAATTTACATCTACTTATAATTTTAAAAATGTTAGATTTAAAGGCAAACTCATAATAAATAAAGTATTACTACTTTTTTTTTAATATGATAAACAGAAGCTGAGATATTTCTGAAATACTGGATTAAAACGTACGTTACTATTTCTGACTTTTTTAACGAGATATTAGGTGTTTTAAAAACATTATAACGCAGTGGGGCGAAAAACGGAGGGAATGAGGCTTATAACTTTAAAATCAAAGCAACCTAAGTACAATGGTTACCTATCTATTAGCCTAAAATCAATCAATTTCTTAACACCAAAAACTCGTAGCTCGAGAAGGGTGTTTGTTTTATTTGTTTGTTTTATCGACATACATTTTGTATGGATGGGCTAGGAAGGGGTCAAATTTTGGGGAAACTCCATTTTTCATCGATTAATTTCCTGAAAAAGTTACAGCTAAATCGGTGAATGCAGTAAAAATGAGACCTATAATTGTTATGCCAACAGGCATTTAGATCGCTCGATTATTTCTACACATTTCGTAGAAAATTCAATTTTAAGGAAAATCACCTGAACTACAGGCCACAAATTCATAATAAAAAATACGAAAACCTGCAATTGTGCTCCGATTTCGGTGGTTGATACCTCTATCAACAGGTGTTGAGACCTGTAATTGTCATGCCAACAGGCATTTATATCGCTCGATTATTTCTACACATTTCGTAGAAAATTCAATTTTAAGGAAAATCACCTTAACTACAGGCCACAAATTCATAATAAAAAATACGAGAATCTACAATTGTGCTCCGACCTGTAATTGTCATGCCAATAGGCATTTAGATCGCTCGATTATTTCTACGCATTTCGTAGAAAATTCAATTTTAAGGAAAATCACCTGAACTACAGGCCACAAATTCATAATAAAAAATACGAGAATCTGCAATTGTGCTCCGACCTGTAATTGTCATGCCAACAGGCATTTAGATCGCTCGATTATTTCTACACATTTCGTAGAAAACTCAATTTTAAGGAAAATCACCTGAACTATAGACCACAAACTCATAATAAAAAATACGAAAATCTGCAATTGTGCTCCGATTTCGATGGTTGATAGCTCTATCAATAGGTGTTGAGACCTGTAAATGTCATGCCAACAGGCATTTAGATCGCTCGATTATTTCTACAAATTTCGTAGAAAATTCAATTTTATGGAAAATCACGTGAACTATAGACCACAAATTCAAAATAAAAAATACGAAAACCTGCAATTGTGCTCCGATTTTGGTGGTTGATACCTCTATCAATAGGTGTTGAGACCTGTAATTGTCATGCCAACAGGCATTTAGATCGCTCGATTATTTCTACACATTTCGTAGAAAATTCAATTTTAAGGAAAATCACCTGAACTACAGGCCACAAATTCATAATAAAAAATACGAAAATCTGCAATTGTGCTCCGACCTGAAATTGTCATGCCAACAGGCATTTAGATCGCTTGATTATTTCTACGCATTTCGTAGAAAATTCAATTTTAAGGAAAATCACCTGAACTACAGGCCACAAATTCATAATAAAAAATACGAAAATCTGCAATTGTGCTCCGATTTCGATGGTTGATAGCTCTATCAATAGGTAATTGTCATGCCAACAGGCATTAAAACCGCTCGATTATTTCTACGCTTTTCGTAGAAAATTCAATTTTAAGGAAAATCACCTGAACTATAGGCCATAAATTCATAATAAAAAATACGAAAATCTGTAATTGTGCTTCGATTTTGATGGTTGATACCTCTATCAATAGGTGTTGAGACCTGTAATTGTCATGCCAACAGGCATTTAGATCGCTCGATTATTTCTACGCATTTCGTAGAAAATTCAATTTTAAGGAAAATCACCTGAACTATAGGCCACAAATTCATAATAAAAAATACGAAAATCTGCAATTGTGCTCCGATTTCGATGGTTGATAGCTCTATCAATAGGTGTTGAGACCTGTAAATGTCATGCCAATAGGCATTTAGATCGCTCGATTATTTCTACACATTTCGTAGAAAATTCAATTTTAAGGAAAATCACCTGAACTACAGGCCACAAATTCATAATAAAAAATACGAAAATCTGCAATAGTGCTCCGACCTGTAATTGTCATGCCAACAGGCATTTAGATCGCTCGATTATTTCTACGCATTTCGTAGAAAATTCAATTTTAAGGAAAATCACCTGAACTATAGGCCACAAATTCATAATAAAAAATAAGAAAATCTGTAATTGTGCTCCGATTTTGATGGTTGATACCTCTATCAATAGGTGCTCAGACTTGTAATTGTCTCTTGTCATTTAGATCGCTCGATTATTTCTACGCATTTCGTAGAAAATTAAATTTTAAGGAAAATCACCTGAACTATAGACCACAAATTCATAATAAAAAATACGAAAATCTGCAATTGTGCTCCGATTTCGATGGTTGATAGCTCTATCAATAGGTAATTGTCATGCCAACAGGCATTAAAACCGCTCGATTATTTCTACGCTTTTCGTAGAAAATTCAATTTTAAGGAAAATCACCTGAACTATAGGCCATAAATTCATAATAAAAAATACGAAAATCTGTAATTGTGCTTCGATTTTGATGGTTGATACCTCTATCAATTGGTGTTGAGACCTGTAATTGTCATGCCAACAGGCATTTAGATCGCTCGATTATTTCTACGCATTTCGTAGAAAATTCAATTTTAAGGAAAATCACCTGAACTATAGGCCACAAATTCATAATAAAAAATACGAAAATCTGCAATTGTGCTCCGATTTCGGTGGTTGATACCTCTATCAATAGGTGTTGAGACCTGTAATTGTCATGCCAACAGGCATTTATATCGCTCGATTATTTCTACACATTTCGTAGAAAATTCAATTTTATGGAAAATCACCTGAACTATAGACCACAAATTCATAATAAAAAATACGAAAACCTGCAATTGTGCTCCGATTTTGGTGGTTGATACCTCTATCAATAGGTGTTGAGACCTGTAATTGTCATGCCAACAGGCATTTAGATCGCTCGATTATTTCTACACATTTCGTAGAAAATTCAATTTTAAGGAAAATCACCTGAACTACAGGCCACAAATTCATAATAAAAAATACGAAAATCTGCAATAGTGCTCCGACCTGTAATTGTCATGCCAACAGGCATTTAGATCGCTCGATTATTTCTACGCATTTCGTAGAAAATTCAATTTTAAGGAAAATCACCTGAACTATAGGCCACAAATTCATAATAAAAAATAAGAAAATCTGTAATTGTGCTCCGATTTTGATGGTTGATACCTCTATCAATAGGTGCTCAGACTTGTAATTGTCTCTTGTCATTTAGATCGCTCGATTATTTCTACGCATTTCGTAGAAAATTAAATTTTAAGGAAAATCACCTGAACTATAGACCACAAATTCATAATAAAAAATACGAAAATCTGCAATTGTGCTCCGATTTCGATGGTTGATAGCTCTATCAATAGGTAATTGTCATGCCAACAGGCATTAAAACCGCTCGATTATTTCTACGCTTTTCGTAGAAAATTCAATTTTAAGGAAAATCACCTGAACTATAGGCCATAAATTCATAATAAAAAATACGAAAATCTGTAATTGTGCTTCGATTTTGATGGTTGATACCTCTATCAATTGGTGTTGAGACCTGTAATTGTCATGCCAACAGGCATTTAGATCGCTCGATTATTTCTACGCATTTCGTAGAAAATTCAATTTTAAGGAAAATCACCTGAACTATAGGCCACAAATTCATAATAAAAAATACGAAAATCTGCAATTGTGCTCCGATTTCGGTGGTTGATACCTCTATCAATAGGTGTTGAGACCTGTAATTGTCATGCCAACAGGCATTTATATCGCTCGATTATTTCTACACATTTCGTAGAAAATTCAATTTTATGGAAAATCACCTGAACTATAGACCACAAATTCATAATAAAAAATACGAAAACCTGCAATTGTGCTCCGATTTTGGTGGTTGATACCTCTATCAATAGGTGTTGAGACCTGTAAATGTCATGCCAACAGGCATTTAGATCGCTCGATTATTTCTACACATTTCGTAGAAAATTCAATTTTAAGGAAAATCACCTGAACTACAGGCCACAAATTCATAATAAAAAATACGAGAATCTGCAATTGTGATCCGACCTGTAATTGTCATGCCAATAGGCATTTAGATCGCTCGATTATTTCTACACATTTCGTAGAAAATTCAATTTTAAGGAAAATCACCTGAACTATAGGCCACAAATTCATAATAAAAAATACGAAAATCTGCAATTGTGCTCCGACCTGTAATTGTCAGGCAAACAGGCATTTAGATCGCTTGATTATTTCTACACATTTTGTAGAAAACTCAATTTTATGGAAAATCACCTGAACTATAGGCCACAAATACATAATACAAAATATGAAAATCTGCAATTGTGCTCCGATTTCGATGGTTGATACCTCTATCAATTGGTGTTGAGACCTGTAATTGTCATGCCAACAGGCATTTAGATCGCTTGATTATTTCTACACATTTTGTAGAAAACTCAATTTTATGGAAAATCACCTGAACTATAGACCACAAATTCATAATAAAAAATACGAAAATCTGCAATTGTGCTCCGATTTCGATGGTTGATACCTCTATCAATAGGTGTTGAGACCTGTAATTGTCATGCCAACAGGCATTTAGATCGCTCGATTATTTCTACGTATTTCGTAGAAAATTCAATTTTAAGGAAAATCACCTGAACTATAGACCACAAATTCATAATAAAAAATCATAAATCTGTCGGTAATGACTTAAATATGGCATTAAAAATGATCTTGTAATGTAGAAAATTAATGAATTAGTAATGACGGAAGATTTTGTAAATGTCTTGAATGACATTAATATTGAACGTGTAATGGCCACTAAAAACGATATTTCCAGATGATTATGGGTCATGAACAAAATAACCAAAAATGAAGATGATTTATGACACTCAATAAAGGAAATTTCGACAGCAGTGGTACATAAATACGACCGATGGCAAGCAGAACACAGTTTTTGGTTTACTTTAAATCATGTAACAAGTGAAATAAATCTGTTGTCATAGTCCCAACCAGTGGCAAGCGGACAGGTTTAAAGAAGTAAAGTAAAAGCAAATATTAAAGTGTATATAAAAAGTAAAATGAAAGTCAAGTGACATAAAAGTATACAATGTTTTTAATTGTAAAATCCAGACGAACTCAGAAGCCCAACACAATATAAATCAAACAAATAAATAATTAATTTTATTTTCATTTATTTATTTATTGGAATATTTATTAATTAATTTTTTGTAATTTTTTTTTCGTTTGTGTTTATTTCATTCATAAATTATGAAAATACTTTTTGCATTTATTCTTGTTTTTATTATATTCGTAAGTAAACAGAGTTTTTTTTGTTGTAATTATATTAAATTTTGTTTTTTTTTAAATATTTATTTAATTTTTAATAATAATAATAATTAATAGTAATTCTTAAAAATGTTCTTCTTCAAATCGCCCACTTCTAATTTTGTTTTTTTGTTTTTATCTCAATTTCAATAAAAAAATTAATTATAATTAATAATTTCTTCTTCATTTTTTTTTTATAATTTATATAATTATAATATATAATTTTTATAATACAATAATAATAGTAATAATTTTTTTTTGTTTTGTTTAAATATAATTATTATATAGTAATACATATTATGTATTTAATTCTAGGTAATTAAATTGTTTTAATTGTTTAAATAACTGTATTTATTTACAAAAAAAAAAAAAAATAAAATAAAAAAATGTAATAAATGCCTAATTGAGAATTAATAAATTTTGGCAAATGTTTTTCTTTTGTTTATTATATCCTAATACATATATATTAATATTAATATTAAATTAATTACAAGTTAATTTTAAATTTTTTTTATTAATTTTTATCGTTTTTTGTTTTTGTTTTTTTTTTACTATATTTTATTTAAATTTTTAGAAAAAGGCAAGTTTAGGCAAGTAAATAATTAAATAACAAAATCATGTTTTGTTTATTGTTTTTTAATGAAAATCAAAATTTTATTTCATGCATAAAATAAATTAAATGAAAAATTATAGCGTTAATAATGATTAAATTATAATCGTGTTACAAATTTCATTTTTATTTAGAATAAATCAAGGAACTTTAAATACAAATATAAAAATAATTTTATTTCGTTGTAAAATGTGGTGCCAAAGAGGGTTGGGGCGGTTGAGTTTGACTTTGAGATTCGCGCATCATCACTGTTAAAAGATGATGGATGGAAAAGGAGGAATAATTTTTGTGTTTATTGCGAATGGGTGTAGTAATAAAGTAATAATAAATTAACAGAAAATGTGAACACAAAAAATAAAATCGACGGCGAGTTCCGCACGTCTTTTTCTTGGTTGCCTACTTCTTTCTTACAGATAACAGTATAAATAATTTAATTATTTCTTTTTTTTTGTTTTTTTTTTTTTTTTTTTTGTTTGTTTAAATGTATTTTTATTTATAAATGAATTATTAATTATTTTATTACTATTTTACTTATCATCTATATATATAAACTTTTTTATTTTTTGTCATATATTTTGTTAAAGGCACTCATAATATTCTTATACAGACTTATACAGAAATATATATAAGTTTATTATATAAATGTAGCTTCATCTCTTCATTATCCTATTATTATTCATAATTTTTATTTTTAAATTACAAAGCTTTAATTTAAATGTAATATGAATTGCAATTTTGTTTTTTCTCTTTTAATACAACGTGGGAATTTTTTAAGGTAGATAACATTTGTATCATGCAGATGTGAAGGCGGTTTCATTGGTATGAGGTGCAAAAATTAATTCTTCTTGGTTATTTTGGTGCGAGGTGGGTGGATTTGAAAATATATAAAATATAAGTCATGGCACTTATGTATCTCTCTTACAGAAGGTATTCAGTTAAATATAATTATAAATACTTTGCGTGCCAAAAGGTCGTTTGCCGATGTGTATGTGTAGGGTGGATATTGTTGGATTTATCTTCGAAATACAGTTCAACAACCTCACTAAACTAACTTTGCCAAAGAATTTTTTTGTTTTAAATATTATTTAAATTGGAACACATTCTGGCTAACAGATAGAAGCTTGTTCTTCGTTTACATACAGTCCGTTACAGCAGATTAAATCCACTAAATAAAAAAATGGGAATTCCCGAATTCATCTCTTTTGGATTCTATCGCTATTGTTTTTTCTATGCTGAAAGGTAGATGATTTCATCACTAATCAAATGACAAAAAATTTGTTTTCTAGTTGGCTTTGGAAATATTCCTTTTTTTGTTTTTCATTTAAACACGGTAAAAAAAATTCATTTTTATTGTTACACGTGAATAAATCCAGTTCATTTTCCTTATTTTTGTTTAGTTTTATTAAAATATAAAATATTAAATAAAAATTAGATTAGTGTTTATTGAATTATTGAAATGTCAAACTGTCAATCATTTTTGGTACGTTCGTTCGATGTACTATTATATAAACTAATGTGTAATACAGGCTTTATAAAGTTATACTTAAACACTGTATACTGAAATATTTTTGAGATAATAAAAAAACTTACTTCCGTTTAGTTATTCATATAAGTCAGACGTATTTTTTATTGTGTAGAGTTTTATCATGGTACATCTGTGAAATCACAATTTTAAATATTAATAGGTTATGGGCCCAGGTATCGCATTGTAAGCGAATATCTGTAATTGCAAAAATAAAATAAAAAAAAAGCATCGAAGAATACTTTCTACGACGAAACGAAAAGTGCAGTCATTTATTTTATATTGAACAAACGCATTACGATTAGCGTTGTATCTAACAAATATGGCGGACAAAATAGATGTTGTGAATATTAACAAGTTTGACGGTAGAAATTATCGACAATGGAAGTTCCAAATTACGTGTACATTGCGAGCAAAAGGACTACAAGATATTGTGAATGGTGACGAAATAAAGCCAGATAAAACAATAATACAGGAGCACAAAAAATGGATTAAGGATGACGCGAACGGTTCATATTAACCTCCGCAATGACTCTCGATCAAACAACGTTGGTGGAAAATTGCAAGTCGTCAAGTGAGATAATAATCAAATTAGATTCCATTTACGAACAAAAGACGGAAATGAACAATATGTTAGTGCATGTGTGATTCCATCAATATAAAATGATTTCAAAAGACACCATTTCCCAGCACATCGCAAAGGTAGAAAATTTGGCGACTATCACAAAAATAATCGGTAGCGATTATCACAAAAATACTCGGAAGCTTGCCTCAAAAGTACAGAAATTTAAGACAAGCTTGGATATCGATGGATGAGGCAAAGCAAACGATAGCTAACCTTAGAGCACGTCTTTTGAACGAAGAAGCCAGTCTAATGTCATATGAAGAATCAGACTCGGCATTGCTAGTTACCAAGGCAGGATGCAGTAGTTCATCAATTCAACGGAATTCAATCGAAGGAAAAAGTAATCGACCTCGAGTAACATGCTATAATTGCCAAAAGAAGGGGCATTTCGCTTGTCAATGTCGGGCTCCAAAGAAAAATCGAGGAGAAAAGAAATATGATGATTCGAAAGAAAATAAACATTAACAATCAAATGTCACAGCTTTTTCGATTGTTAAAGACGCCTTGTTACTAACATCCACGATTGACGACGATTATTGGATAATGGATAGTGGCGCATCCGCGCATATGACACATAAACGTGAATATTTTTCAATTTTTGAAACCATGGATGATCACGCGTCAGTAAAACTTGGAAATAATCAAGGTCTAGTTGTCAAAGGAAAAGGTACCATAAAAATTCAAAAACTTATCGGAGAAAAGTGGCACGAATCAACAATAACAAATGTGTTATACGTACCGGATCTCAAGAAAAATTTGTTCTCCGAAGGTGTAATAACGGCGAAAGGCATGAAGATTATCAAAGAAGACAACCATGCTGAAGTTTACGAAAACAGCAATATCGTAGCCTGCGCAATTCGAGAATCAAACAATATATACCGATTGTTATTTCGAACAATCACTGTCTCTGAAGCGAATGCAACGACCAGTGTAGATATAAAATTATGGCACGAGAGACTTGGACATATTAACAAGCAAGCGATAAAAGAAATGGTAACGAAGGGAGACATTAAGAATGTCAGTATTGACAACATCAACAAATTTTTCTGTAAAGCATGTGTCTATGGAAAAGGTCACAAGTTACCATTTAAAACAGTAGTAAACAGAAAAACCAAACCCGGTGAGTTTATACACAGTGACATATGTGGTCCCATGTCTCAACCATCAGTCAGTGGAATGAGATATTTCATTCTTTTCAAAGATGACAACTCCGGTTATCGTGTCGTTTACTTCAATAAACATAAATCAGATGCTTTCGACTCTTTCAAAGATTTTGTCAATCACTCACGCAACAAGTTCGGGTCGCCACCAAAGGTCATTTGTGAAAAGTTTACGCGTAGCAGCCAAAAAGAAGAACTAGTTCAAGAAGAGCTATCAAAGTATCCGTTTCATATAGTGTCGATGGATCAATTTGAGTATGCTGGACAGGACTTCTTGTCTGTTATCGATGCATATTCGGGATATTTAATTGTTGAACATTTGAAGAACAAAACAGCGCGTCATATCATTGGAAGATTGAAAAATGGGTTTGATAGAATCGGATATTCAACTGTAGTAAAATCGGATAAGGCACCATTGACCTCACGGGAATTTGAGGAATTTGCAAATGATTACAATACGATAATGAAGTTCTCAAGTCCTCGCTCCTCGGTATCCACAAAGCAATGGATTAGCTGAGAAAGGTGTTGCGATTGCTAAAAACATTTTGAAACGTTGTGTTGAAGATAGAGACACGGAAAATTACCAGCATCGAATTTTAGAATATAACACAACTCCTGTGGCAAGTATGCGTTTGACACCAGGCCAGGTATTTTTTGGGCCGGTGGTCAAGACGAGAATGCCGATTTCGGATTCATTGTTATATCGAGACAACCTAAGTGAGGGGATCGTTCAAAACAAAATTAAAGAAAAAACAGAAAGGCAGAAGTATTATTATGACCGGAATGCAAAAGCACTGCCAATACTAAATGTGGTTAATCTCGTGATTTTAAAAAAAAATGGGAAAAAATGGAATTATGATTCAATTGTTGGTAATGTGAATGGTCGATGTTGGAGTGAGAACATTTTTTATATCCGTGTAAAAGAGATAGATATGTTATGTATATATATCTGCGCTGTGCTTTTATTATTGTCATGAAGTTTATGCTTAACCTAAAAATATAATCTTTGATTTTGTAACGTGTACAGTCGTGTTTTATTCTAATTGTATTCTCTCCGAACTAATTATATCCCAACAGGTTATGGGACCAGAGAAACACGTTTTAATATATAATTAGTTAAGCAGATAATTTTTTAAACCATGTGTAATGACCGCCCATTATATATCAGTAATGCATTCCAAGCGATGCGGTTTATAGGGCCATTCATATTATATATGTAAAATGATGTATAAAATTAGTCGTAGTAGAACAGCATTACAGATGGCATGTAAAGTAAGATAAGATAAAATAAAGCGTGTACAGTAAAAACAATAAAGGTCATTTAAAGTAAAGAGATAATTATTACATTGGCGACGAGGATTAAAATTAGTATTATTAACTGATAATAATTCAAAATAATTGAATGGTTAAATGCAGATAAAATAAACGAAATAACCGAGATGAAATTGAGGTTAAAAAAAAAAAAAAATTTGTACGTAAAAACGTGTACGTAATGGCGACCGATAAAAATGAAATACAGAAATTGGATCTAGATGGGAACATCGCGGTAAACTGGATCAAATGGAAACGATCATTTGAGATAATGATTAAAGCTAACCAAATAACAAACAACGAAATAAAAAAATTCAAGATGTTGCATAGCGGTGGTCTTGAATTGCAAGACATTTATTATAATTTATCGCAAGACGCAGAAGTCGAAGCGGAAAAGGAAGAAGATGAGTTCAATTCTATGGTAAAAGCACTAGATGCGTACTTTTTGCCCAAAACGAGCTCAGCACTAGAAAGGAAGTATTTTCGAGTCATGAAGCAAGATAGGGAGGAAACCATTAATCAATTTGTAGTGAGATTACGACAACAAGCTGCCAAGTGCGAATTTGACAACGCGAAAGAAGACGTGCGGGATCAAACTGTATATAATTCAAAACATGCCGAATTAGAAAAAAAAAGTGATCGAGAAAGGAAGTGTTGAACTGGATGAGTTAATAAAAATCGTGCAAGGTATAGAGATCGTGGATATGCATATGGCTGATAAAGAAGTGAGAAAAGTCAACGTGTCGACTGAAATAAATCAAAATGGACGACCAAACCAACCAAAACATAACCAACATCAAGGTCAGAGCAATTATCGGCGAAACAAATCTACTGAAAACCCGGACAGAAATAGAAGTACAGGTAAGCGAAATGAAGCGCGACGGTAGAAGAAATAATGAAAGAGAGAGTTTTGTTTTATTTATTTTAATAATCTTTTAAAATCAAACCGACGTTACGACATCTTCAGAAGTGGGATACGGAGGAGATTTGGATGCGATAAAGTGTTGACGAATATAGCTGTGGGATATCAGTTTTATTTAAAATAATCGAAAAATAATAATTTGTGAAAAAAAAACATGAATTCATCGGACGAAAAGATGGATGAATTAAGCGTATACGAATTGCGAGCCTTATTGAAAAGTAAGAACCTTTCAACGAGCGGAAATAAGAAGGTGTTACTAAAACGATTGGCACAGAACGATAATTCGGAAAACGAAACGTCACAACTGAAAATACACAATGGTTATGGATCTAAAAGTGAGGTGGACGAACTTTCACCTAATACAAGTAAAGTGTTGAATTTTACTAGCGGCTATGCGGATTTGGAACGAGAACGAGAATTAATTGATCGAGAAAGGAATTTAATTACGAAAGAACGTGAATTACTAGAGTTAGAACGAAAGTTGTTGATTGAGAAAAAGGAACCTCAAAGATCGGTATTATCTACCAAAGAAGTGATCGACATTATACCTGAATTCGAGCCAGGTAACGCAAAGTCCTTGTCATCGGTACAATGGATTAATCGAATCGAATCGTTAAAAGAAATATATAAAATCGACGATAGATTATTAATGTTAGCGATTCCATCAAAATTATCATACACTGCAAGAATGTGGTTTATGACATTCCAAGACAAGTATTATGATTTCGAGAATTTTAAAAATAAGTTTTTGGAGAATTTCAAAACAAACATTAGTGAAGTGGAAATACATGACCAATTAAGAAACTCTATAAGACGTAAAGACCAAGAATTATTGGAATATTATTACGAGATGATTACGATTAGTGACAAAGTTAATATATCAAAGGAAGCCGTGATTAAATATATAATTCTGGGAATAAACGAAGTGAATTTGTCGAATTCACTACGTACACATAAAATCGCAACGTTCGATGAATTAAAAGATCGTATCGAATGGTATAATAGTATGCAGCCAGTGCGAACGAGAAATCAACTGCAAACTAGCCATTATACTAAGGATTCATCAACGAAAGAAAATATTAACTCGATGCCAACGGTGAATACGTCTACAGCAAAAGTGAATAATAATCCAAAACGATTTAATCAATACGATTCAAAACGCTGTTTTAATTGTGGGGAAATCGGGCACTTTTCGACACAATGCACAAAGCCTCAACGACGAGAAAGATGTTGCAGTTGCAATAAAGTACATCCAAAAGGTGGCCCTACAAATTGTCAACAAGACATTCAAAAAATTTATCTTATTAAACATGACGAATTTTCGGTGGATATGGTAATCCAATTTCCAAATAATACATCATACGAAGTCAAAGCGATCATCGATACGGGAAGCCCAATTAATATCATGAAGCGAGGAATTGTTCCTGAGGGAATAATAATTGAAAGGAACGACGGAAATCAATTCACTGGAGTGAATAATTCAAAAATACAAATTTGCGGAATATTGGAGTTGAATTGTAAAATTAATTTTAATAATTTTAACATTAAGTTTTATATTGTACCGGACGAAACAATGGGTTATGATTGCTTGATCGGTCGCGAATTTATTAGAAGTCCAATGGTAAGTTGTAACATATTAACTAATTTGGGTGGTGGTTCGATAAGCGTTTGTCCGAGTGAAAAAGTGGAACAGACATTGCGATGCAATTTGTTTGACGAGATCTTAAATATTGAGTATTTTTCAGACGATGACTTAGAATTAGAATCGAATCATGACTATAGAATAGGTCCATTATATGACGATAAAACGAAAGAATATTTAGTTCAGGATAGATTCAATAAATTGTTAAATGATTTTGAGAATCGACCGATTAAAACAACACCGGAAACCAAATACGAACTTAAAATTGTTCTTAATAGTGATAAGACCATCCACTCAGTTCCGAAACGACTTTCAATGCATGAACGTCAATTAGTGCGCGAAATGATTGACGATTTACTTGATCGTGGCATAATACGACCAAGTACAAGCGATTTTGCTAGTAGAATCGTACTGGTAAAGAAAAGGAACGGTTCTCAGCGTATGTGCATCGATTACCGCGAACTTAATAAAATAACAATAAAGGAAAGATTTCCTTTACCATTAATAGACGACTGCATAGAAAAACTGCGAGGAAAGAAAGTGTTTTCACTAATAGACCTTCGAAGTGGATTTCACCACATACCGATAAACGAAGACTCTGTGAAATATACTGCGTTTGTTACGCCGGACGGGCAGTATGAATATCTAAAAATGCCCTTCGGATTAAGTAATGCGCCTTCAGTGTTTCAGCGGTTTGTAGTAATAATTTTTAGACAATTAATCGAATCAGGTGACGTAATAATTTACATTGACGATATCCTGGTGGCTACGGGCACAATAGAAAAGCATTTTAAAATACTCACAAAGGTGTTTGACATATTGTATGCGAATTGTTTAAAGATTCAACCTGCTAAATGTAGTTTTCTTCGAGACAAAATCGATTACTTAGGATACGAAATTGGTCAAGATGAAATTCGCCCGACGTCGCGACATCTTGATGCAATTCAAAATTACCCATTACCTAAGAATGTTCACGAACTGCACCGTTTTATCGGTTTAACGAGCTTCTTTAGACGATTTATACAAAATTATTCGATATTAGCTAAACCCTTATACGATTTGTTAAAAAAAAATGCTGATTATAAATTTGATAAGGTTGAGGCAGACGCATTTCAATTGTTAAAGTCTAAATTGACATCCTCACCAACTCTGAGTTTATATAATCCTAACGCAGCTACCGAATTACATACGGACGCTAGTCAAATAGGTTTTGGTGCTATCTTACTACAGCGTCAAGCAGATGGATATCTTCATCCTGTTTTATTTTATAGCAAACGAACGACCGAAACGGAAGCACGTTATCACTCATACGAATTAGAAACGCTTGCTATCATCTATGCACTGCAACGTTTTCATGTATACGTACATGGAATTCATATCAAATTAGTAACTGATTGTAATTCATTAAATTGACGTTGGAAAAGAAAGATACGAATAATCGAATCATGCGATGGGCTCTGTTATTGGAAAACTATGATTACGAGATCGTGCATCGTGGTAATAACAGAATGCGACATGTTGATGCGCTTAGTCGTGCACCAAATATATTAATGTTGGAATGCAACCTTTCAAGAAATCTGGCGCATTTTCAGTTGACGGACAACGCCATCAAAATAATTTACGATGACCTAAACGAAAACGGAGAGAATAAATTCTATGAGCTGAGAGAAAATCTGGTGTATAGAAAATACAAGAACAGGCTATTGTTCTTGGTGCCTCAGGTTTTTGTCGATGAAATAATAAGACAACACCATAATATCGGACACGTAGGTGTTAATAAAACCGTCGAAATGATTAGACGTAATTATTGGTTTACGAATATGGTGGAAAGAATTAACGAATTTATTAAAAAATGTATGAAATGTCTCATTTACGAACCGAAAGCGCATAGAGAGGGTTTTCTCCATATATACGATAAATATGACAGGCCATTTCACACGATCCATGTGGATCATGAAGGTCCATTAGAAATGACCAGGCGAGGTTACAGGTATATTTTTGCGGTAGTTGACGGTTTTAGTAAATTTACGAAACTGTACCCGACAAAGACGACGAATACAACCGAAGTTGTCAAGCATTTAAAATCTTACTTTAATCAGTTCAGCGTTCCTTTACGGATAGTATCAGATCGGGGTACATGTTTCACCTCACATAATTTCAAGACGTTTATAAATGAGGTGAATGCTCAACATGTGTGGACCGCTACGAGTTCTCCTCAATCAAACGGTCAGGTCGAACGAATTAATCGTACATTTAAACCGATACTTTCGAAAATTGTTGATTCTGACCCTAATAAAAGTTGGGACACTGTCCTTAACGATACGGAATTTGTAATAAACAATACGCAGAACCGAACTATAGGAACTACACCTTCGATTGCACTTTTTGGCGTTAGTCAAATTAAGTCAAATGATGTTCTGAAGCAATTTATTAATTCTCAGAATGAGAATACGAGTAGAAATCTAAACGAAATAAGAGACAGTATTGCAAAATGTACGCGAACGAACCAAGAGAAAAATAAACTTTATTTCGACAAGAAACATATAGACGCACATAAGTATGAAGTCGGTGATTATGTCTTTATACGAAACGTTGTAAACGAGCCGGGAATTAATCATAAGCTTTTACCCAGATTCAAGGGACCATACATTGTTACTCGTAAATTGTTAGGCGAACGATATATAGTTGAAGATGTTCCTGGACAACGCTTGTCGAACAAACCCTTTCATGGTGTCTTTGCGGCTTTTAATATGAAGCCTTGTAATTGGGATAAGCAATCAGAGTCGATTGAAGAGTCAGGTATAGCCGAATTGTAGAGTTTGCATTTAATTGTTTTAATGTATAATAGATGTCACTATATTGAATAAAAAGTTATGTTGGTGTTTTGAAAACCTAACGCATAGTAGACGAAGCGCGACGGTAGAAGAAATAATGAAAGAGAGAGTTTTGTTTTATTTATTTTAATAATCTTTTAAAATCAAACCGACGTTACGACACAATTGAGAATTCTCGAATTGGCACATGAAGGACACTCAGGAGAGTCAATGATGAAGAGAAGACTGAGAAGTAAGACGTGGTGGTATAACCAGGATGCTGACGTAACGAAATTTGTAAAATCGTGCAACAGTTGTCAAATAGTAGCAGCAAAGAAAAAGAATCCAGAGCCATTATACTTGACGGAGCTGCCAAAGGTCCGTGGAAACAGATAAGGATAGATTTTCTCGGACCATTACCGAATAAAGACTATATTTTAGTAATAACGGATGATTATAGTTGGTATGTGCTCGTGGAAGTATGAGACTGACCACAAGTCAGAAAACAATCGAAATTTTAAAACCTATTTTCACACGGTTCGGTTGTCCTGAGGTAATGATTACCGACAATGGACCTCAATTCACAAAAATCATCTCAATTCGAAAAATTTTGTGAGACACTAGCAATTAAACTCAAGCATACGATACCATATTCACCGTCATCAAATGGCGAGGTTGAGCGACAGAACCGATCTATTATAAAACGTTTAAAAATCGCGCAATTGGAAAAAAAGGATTACCGGGATGAATTAAACGATTATTTGTCGATGTATTCAAATACAGTTCACCCGTCAACGAACGCTAGTCCTGCAAAATTGATGTTCAACCGGATTTTCAAGGAGAAAATTCCACATTTATCGGATGATAATTTTGTATTCGATGAAGATGTCAGGGAAAGAGATATAGAAGTGAAACTAAGGCGTAAGGAGTACACCGACCTTAAGGGAAATGCAACGGAAGGAGACATACGAATAGGAGATAATGTGATAAGTCAGAACACGAAACCAGAGAATAAATTATCCACGAATTACGATCCTGAACAATTTGTGGTAATGGAGAGAAATGGTAAAGCTGCAGTAGTTCAGGGCTTAGATGGCAAGTGTTATGTCAGGAGAACTGATCATTTGAAGAAATTGTTACCAATGGCAAATAATTCAACAAGCGAGCAAGCAAAACATAAAGTGATTCCTGAAGAATTCAAAACAACGACATGTAAGAATTATATTTGAACAAGTGAACATAACAACCGAATGGTAAGCATGAGTCGTGTCAGTCGTGCTCATATTTACCGCATCACATACACCAGAGATTATAGGAATATACAAGATAGATTAAGGATATAACTGGCGCTTAATATAATCAGCGGTAAAATATGTAAAATCGTTGATCGTCGCATGACTTATACTACCATACATTTAAATTGTACAATATACCTAAATTTGAATTTGTGTGTATGTAGGTTTATGCATATAGAAACTAGAATGAAGAACATAGCCAGTAAATGGATAAAGAAAAATGAAAAAAAAAATACCTTATTGAAATGCCTTAGAAAAGAATAGAATCAAAACCAACAATCCATCCAAAATTTTTTTTATTTTTTATTTAATACGTCCCCGTGCGCACACAAAGTGTTGTAGTTTTAATTATGTTCCTATCCTTGTTGTATGTACATTATTGTGAAGGAAAACAAAGGAGATTCTTTCGTTTTTATACTATACAAGTATAGTAAACAAAACTTTATGAATGAACGAAACAATAAAAAACGCAACCATATGATTAAGTTTCACTAGTATGTATGTGTATATATTAAGAAACGAACGATCGTTTCCATACCATACCATTCGCTTATAGATTTTTTTATTTTTTTTTTATTTTGAGAATTTTGTCAGTGTATCCTATTCTTATTTTTTGAATTATATTTTATTTGTGTGTGTACGCATTTAAAAATGCACATTATTTTAAAAAACCCAAATCTCTAAAATAAAGAAGGGAATAAAGATTTTTATTTTCCTACGACACGAAAGCAAAATCATATGGAATTTTAAAATTCATGATTTTGTGTTGTCTTTATTTTCAATTTAAATGAAAATTTTTATTTATGAATATAAATAATTTGAAATTAAATATATTGAATACAATTTTAATTGAAATTAATAAAATTTTAACTCACAATTTTGCATTTTAGTAAATTGATTTTTATTCTCAAACATGGTCAGGCTTCGTGTTTCTTTAAAATTTCATTTCGTACATAGATTACTATGTATACGATTAGTTTTATTACTTTACGCAAATGAACATATGTAAATTGTTTAAAGGAGCACGAAGCATGATGATGTTTTGAGAACAAAATAACTTTATAAAACGCAAAATTTTAAATAATTATTAATTTCAATCAAAATTGTTCGCAAATTATATTTCGATATATTTAATATCAAATTATTTATATTTGTAAATAAAAATGTTCAAAATATATTTTTATAGGCCATTCTGAATTCTTTTCATCTGGTCCATAGGCTTTGGTTTAATTTACGAAGCTTTCTTCTATTTCTTCAATGAAACTATTACCTAAATTGAAACATTATATTATATTTTCTTCAATAAATTGTAAATGTAATACCTACATAAGTGCTTTTGATGTATAGTATGTATTCGCTTTCAATCGCAGAGTTTCAAAATTTTATTTTTTTGGTAAAATCAGAACAGGTGACATTATTTGTCTCTCATCTCTTCGGAATGAATCGAAAAAGATTATATTGGTTACTTTTAAGATATTTCATTTAACAATTTATTTTGTGTTCTTGGTTGAAATTTCAAAATTTAATTTAAAACCCATAAAACATAAAATGATATATTCAACATTTTTCTTTTTTTTTTCTTGTTTTTTTGTAAAATTATTAACATTGTTGACAAGGAGACGAAGCAACAATACGATTTTTTTGACGATTGGTTTTGGCCCTCAAAGGAAAAGTAATTTTCAATGAGGTAAGCTTTGAATTTGGGTTGGACTTGATCACCCCCACCTACATATATTGTTACGATGAACGTTGTATCGTGTCAACTCGAGGGTTAATGAATAATTTTTTGTTGTCTCGGTAAATCGGGTTTTTTTGTGCTGGGGAATTGATTTTATTGAAAAGATGTGAATAAGATGAAGGGGAAGAAGAAAAAGAAAAATTGTTTGAGCTAGGTGAGATCGGGGAGTTGAAATTTTGAGTTGATGAAGGGCAGAAGCAGTGAATTAAATTAAGGTTAAATTAAAAATATTATGTCGGAGTTTTTTTTTGTTGGTACATATTAAGACCATTATATAGTTTGTATCAAAGCTTTTAGTTGAAAAAGCTATTGTGATTTTTTTTTGTTGTTCGATAAAGTGAGAAGAAGTATTGAGAATCTAATTTTTTATGTAATGAACAAATTCAAAGAGGTGTTTGACTGACTGACTGGTTGTACCTGATTGGCTGATAAACTATCGAAATTAGATCTACAGTTGAATTTATCAGTAATAAATAAGTTCAAAGACACGCTGATTCACTGGTAAACGATCGAAAGTAGATCTACAATTCAATTTATGTAATGAATAAATTCAAAGAGATGACTGACTAGTTGATTGTGACTAAATGGCTCGTAAACTATTGGAAATGAACCTACCGTTGAATTTATCAGTAATGAATTAATTCAAAGAAATGATTGACTGGCCCGTTATGAACGATTGGCTGGTAAACGATCTGAAGTAGATCTACAGTTGAGTTTATCAGTAATAATAAATTTAAAGAGATGACTGACTGATAAACGATCGAAAGTGGATCTGCAATTCAATTTTATCTTTATCTGTAATGAATAAATTCAAAGAGATGACTGGGTGGTTCTGCTTGTTTGACTGGTAATGATCGAAAGCAAATCTGCAATTGAATTTAAAAGTAATAATTAAATCCAAAAAGACGCTGATGGACTGAAAAACGATCGAAAGTGGATCTACAATTGAAAATATGTAATGAATAAATTCTAAAAAATGACTGACTTGCTGATTGTGACTGAATGACTCGTAAACTATTGGAAGTGAACCTACTGTAGTAATCGCAGTTATATTAGTTCGGACAAATGATTTGTATTTTGTCTAAGATAATTTTTCTTAGTTCTGCTAGACAAATGAAGATGTCAGTAGACATCATTCAGAATTTTATATTATTGAAATGTGATTAGATTATAGTTTTTAAGCAGAGTAGTGCTAACAGTGGAATAAAAAACACGTTATTTTGTTAAGTAAAATAAAATAAACCAAATAGTTATTTTAAGTTTAAACAATGTCTTTCAATAAAAACGGAGAGTACTACAATTGAAAACGAATTCATTATTCAACTTCAGTTGTGCATGAAAGAGAATACCGTACAGAACGTTTCAGCAATATTGGATACTGGAAGTTCGATTAATATCATTCGAAAATGTATGCTACCAGATAAAATCAAACTTGAACCATCTGATGGAAAGCTGTATGCAGGTTTAAATGGGTCTAAGCTAAGTATATTAGGGGTTATTAAAATTAATTGTAAAATTAAATCAAAAAAATTTGTTATTAGGTTCCACGTGGTCACTGACAGCACAATGGTTTACGATTGTATCATCGGACGCGAGTTTCTTCGGGATCCGCAGGTAGATTTTGATATATTTAATAGGCACGGGAATGGTTTGTTTGATGAGGTATATAAGAATTTAGATTGTGACAAAGAGGTAGGTCAATTAGTTATCGAAACAGTTGATTCAGGACGGGAGGTTCAGAGTATAGAAAATTCGTGTCAAGAGCAGTTAGATGGGATTTTGGAGAGTAGGGTAGAGTTGTTCGATCAGGTTTTAAGTATGGATTATACAGATTTTCAAGTAGAGTTAAAGTATGATATTGGTCCGTATTACCAATCATTTAAAGAAAATCGTAGTATCGAAAAGGACATGATTAATATGATACATCATTATAATTCTAAACCAACGAAAGAAAGGCCAGATTTGATGCACGAGTTGAAGATAAACTTGACATCTAGTCAACCGATTTATTGTGCACCGAACAGATTGTCTGTAAAGGATAGGCAGACAGTAAAGCAAATAGTTGATGATTTACTCAATAGAGGAGTTATTCAGAAAAGTAACAGTGATTATACAAGCCGTATAGTTTTAGTTAACAAGCGGGGCGGCAAGCAACGATTATGCGTTGATTATAGACGGTTAAATAAAGTAACTGTTAAGGATAGATACCCTTTGCCGCGTATTGAGGATTGTTTAGATAGGTTAGAGAACAAAAAAGTATTTACCCTTATTGATTTAAAAAACGGTTTTCACCACATCCCAGTACACAAGGATTCTGTAAAATACACGTCTTTCATCACACCCGACGGACAATTTGAGTATCTCAGAACTCCATTTGGTTTGAGCAATGCTCCAGCAGCCTTTCAGCGGTATGTATCAGAAGTCTTTGAACCGTTAGTTAGGACTGGTAATGTCATTATATACATTGATGATATTTTAATTGCAACTGTGTCAGTCGAAGAGCATTTCGAGGTATTGCGTCAAGTCTTTGAGTTGTTGTATAATAACTGTTTAGAAATTCAGCCAGCAAAATGTTTATTCTTTAAACCGAATCTCGATTATTTAGGTTATGAAGTCAGTTCTGTGGGAATCAAACCATCTCAGCGTCATATAGAGTCGGTACGGGACTATCCTGTTCCGAAGAATGTCTTTGAACTTCAGAGATTTCTGGGTCTTTCTAGTTTCTTTCGGAAATTTATTCACAATTTTTCATTGGTAGCTAAGCCACTTCAGGATCTTCTAAGGAAGGATGTTGCGTTTGAATTCGGTGCTGATGAGGTCAGTTCGTTCGAGGCAATTAAATCAAGATTGATTAGTGCTCCTGTGTTGGCATATTACAGTCCTAAGAGAGAGACAGAATTTCACACAGACGCTAGTAAAGCTGGTTACGGTGCGATACTACTCCAGAAACAGGATGATGGTTTCTTTCACCCGGTTTCGTTCTTCAGCAAAAGATCGACGGAGGCTGAGAGCAGATACCATTCTTTTGAGTTGGAATCGTTGGCTATTATATACGCCTTAAAAAGGTTTCATATATACCTACTACCTGAAAAAGGTTTCATATATATATACCATTTAGGATCATTACTGATTGTAACTCACTCAAGCAGACCCTTGAGAAGAAGGATACAAATTGTCGAATTATGCGTTGGTCTCTATTTTTAGAGAATTACGAGTACGAGATAATTCATCGCGGAAATGTTCAGATGAGGCACGTCGATGCGTTGAGTCGTATCCCAGGTGTCTTGGCAATCCATGAATGCGGGTTTTCTCAGGTTTTGGCAAATTATCAGTTAACCGATAGAAAGGTGAGGGATATAAAAAAGGACTTAAGGACTGATTGCGATAGTGAGTTATACACAGTAAGAGATAATCTCTTGTACAGAAAGTTTAAGGAAAAGTTGCTATTTTACGTACCGGAAACTCTCGAATCTAGTGTGATAAGACAGTTTCACGATGTAGGCCATGTTGGTGCGAACAAGGTAATCGAATTGATTCGTCGAACATATTGGTTTCCCAATATGAGGGACAAAGTTACGAAATACATTAAGGGTTGCCTGAAGTGCCTTATGTTTCAGCCCAAGGATGGCAGGAAGGAAGGATTGCTAAACATTTTTGAAAAGTACGATAAACCTTTTCATACTATCCATATCGATCATGTAGGTCCATTGGAAGAGACTAATAGGAAGAACAGATATATTTTGGGCATAACAGACGGGTTTACCAAGTATATAAAACTTTATCCTACCAGAACGACTAACACCCGTGAGGTCAAAAATATTATCACCAAATATTTTTTGCAGTTTAGTGTTCCTCAACGTGTGATATCCGATAGGGGAACCTGTTTTACCTCAGTCGAGTTTAGGAGCTTTTTGGAAAAGTACCAGGTGAAACATGTCCTTAACGCCACGAATTCAGCTCAATCTAATGGACAGGAGGAACGTATGCACAAAACTCTTGTGCCGATGATAGCTAAGACAATTGATTTAGAAAATAATAAAAATTGGGATAGGGTTCTCTCAGATGCCGAATTTGCAATGAATAATACTGTGAATCGTTCTATCAATACTACACCAGCAATGGCATTATATGGTGTAAATCAACGAAAGGAGAACGATAGGCTTATAGCACATATTGAGAATTTGAATGACACAGAAAGGGATTTACAGAAAATTCGTCAAACAATTTCGGAAGTAACCAAAAAGAATCAATTAAAAAATAAAGAATATTTCGATGCTAAACGAAAACCAGCATACGAATATAAAGTAGGGGACATAGTTTTGATTAGAAATAGCGTTAATGAAGCAGGGGTGAATCATAAGTTTTTACCCAAGTACAGAGGTCCGTATTCAGTTACTGCTGTCTTACCAGGAGATCGTTTTGTGATTGAAGACCTGCCAGGGCAGAAACTCTCAAATAGACCATTCCACGGTGTGTTCGCCGCCTTCAACATGAAGCCCTTTTACGGCAGTCAGGATGATGCAATCGAGGACGATTGTTATGTCAGAATGGCAGAATGTAGTAATCGCAGTTATATTAGTTCGGACAAATGATTTGTATTTTGTCTAAGATAATTTTTCTTAGTTCTGCTAGACAAATGAAGATGTCAGTAGACATCATTCAGAATTTTATATTATTGAAATGTGATTAGATTATAGTTTTTAAGCAGAGTAGTGCTAACAGTGGAATAAAAAACACGTTATTTTGTTAAGTAAAATAAAATAAACCAAATAGTGTAGAGTTTGATGTAAATTTTTATATTTGATGTTATTGATGATAGATGGGGTTGGTTATAGTTGATGGATGGTCCGCATATGGGAATATGGCGTGGAGGTAGTAATAAGAAACTAAGTTCAGTGTATAAAATGTTCTCGAAGGAAATACATATTATAAAGTAATAAAAAAGAGTTTCTTGTGTTTTATTTTCCAAATAATAATAATTTTGAGTTACGACAAATTCAGAAGTGGGATTGAAAGTGAAAGTCGATTATTTACCATATATAATTATTATAATTATTTTGTACGAAGTTTTGTGGAATAATTGTGAACGAAAATTTGTTTTCCCTATACGAAAGGAAACCGCGTGGAACGAAAACCAATTTGGGGCACTACGTCGAAAATCATTGTGAAATAACGGAACGAGTAATAACAATGAATAATAAACAATTAAAGTGTGAGTTGGAGAAGCGCGGATTGCCAACTAACGGGAAAAAGCAATTAATGGTGGAACGCTTATTATCATCGATGCTGCTAGCTGATACAACAAATAATACGAACGATCTCGATGAAGTTAGCGTACAAAATAATTTATCGATCGACCATAAATATGGAAGTACGGAAAATTGGGACAAGAATACCGAAATCATCGAAAGGAATATGATTGAACGTGAAAAGGAGATAGTCAAAAGAGAACGCGAACTGTTGGAAATCGAACGACGTAATTTGATTCAATCAAGGCGAGATAATGTAAAACCCATTTTATCGGCACGAGACGTGATGGAATTTTTACCGGAATTTAATCCAATCGATATCAAATCGTTGTCACCGACCCAATGGTTAAAACGAGTCGAAGCGACTCGAGATATTTACAATATTGACGAGAAATTATTATTATTCGCAATACAATCCAAATTATTTGGACCAGCGAAAATGTGGTTTTCCACTATTCAGGAAAAATGTGACAGTTTCGAACATTTCAAAAATAATGTTGTGCTAAATTTTAGTAGTAAAATAAGTGATGTTGAAATTCATGATAAGTTAAGACATCATACGAGACGATGCGAGCAACATTTACTCGAGTATTTTTATGAAATGTGTGCAATAGGGAGTGAATTATCAGACGAAAGTGTTATCAAATATATTATCATGGGAATTAACGAGTTTAACCTACAAAATTCTCTACGAACGCAAATCGTATCTACGTTAGAACAACTCCGCAAGAATATCGAATGGTACAATAGTATGCCACAAATACAACCAAAGATTAGAAACAATCAACCTATTCAACCTAGTAAATCAAATGTATCGAATATGACGACGAAAGAAAATAAACCGGATTTAACAAATTATAACCAGTCTCAAAAGTATACGTCATATAAACCCCAGCGAAGGAATTTAAATACAACTCAATGTTTTAACTGTTTAGAAGAAGGGCATTATTCTTCAAGTTGTCCAAAGCCACAACGGCGTGATAGATGCGAGCGTTGTAAGCGTGTACACTCGAGAGGACAAACAAGTTGTTTTGAACGAAAAAGTGACGTTGTAAATTCTAATACACCGACAGTTAATCTAATCCATGATGAATTCCAATTAATGTTTTATATTAATGAATTCAAGAGGAACATCTCTGGAATTATCGACACTGGAAGTCCAATTAATCTTCTAAAAGTTGGAATTGTTCCTGAAGGCTATCAAATTGACGATTTCGACGGATTGAATTATAATGGTCTAAATGGTTCAAAGTTAAGAATTCTTGGAGTTATGAATTTAAATTGTAAGATTAATTGTAATATTTTTATTCTCAGATTTTGTGTTGTGCCGAACGAAACAATGGCTTACGATTGTCTTATCGGACGGGAATTTATTCTTCATCCAAATGTAAGTTTTAAAATTTTAAGCAATTACGGAATTAAATCTATGAGTATTCGTCCGAATGTCGAAACCGAACATAAAACTCGCCGCGAACTTTTTAACGAAATCTTAAGTGTTGAATATTACCCGGATTGTAACGAATCGAAACCAATGGTAAAATTTGGACCGTTATACAATACTGCCGCGAAAGATTATGTAGTCAAAGAACGATTTAACTCGATGATAGAAAACTTTTATGCAAAGCCCCCTAAAACCAGTCCGGATGTTAAACAAGAATTAAACATTGAATTAACGAGCGAAAAGCCAATTCATCGATCCCCTAAACGACTATCGGGAAAAGAGGAACAAGTAGTAAATGAAATCTTAAATGATTTGTTAAGTAACAACATTATAAGACCGAGTAAAAGTGATTATTCCAGTAGAATAGTCCTTGTTGCTAAACGAAATGGTTCTTACCGTATGTGTGTCAACTATCGACCGTTAAATCAAATCACGGTTAAGGATCGATTTCCTCTACCAATAATCGATGATTGTCTTGATAAATTGCAAAGTAAAAAGGTATTCTCATTGATAGACTTAAAAAGTGGTTTTTACCACATAAAAGTAAACGAAAAGTCAATTAAATACACAGCTTTTGTCACTCCAAACGGTCAGTTTGAATTTCTTAAGATGCCTTTTGGTCTCACAAATGCGCCAGCAATTTTTCAAAGATTTGTTGTGAGTGTGTTTAAGGATCTTATTACTGATGGCGATGTCATTATTTATATCGACGATATCCTTATCGCGACTGAAACCGTTGAACAACATTTCGAAATTTTAGACAAAGTTTTTAACCTTTTACATAATAATTGTTTAGAAATTCAACCAGCTAAATGTAGTTTTTTCCAAACCAAAATAGATTATCTTGGATATGAGATATCCGAAAACGAAATTCGAATGTCATCAAGGCATATCGATGCAATTCAAGACTATCCTATTCCTTTAAATGTGCACGAGTTGCAACGATTCATTGGTTTAGTTAGTTTCTTTAGACGATTCATCCAGAACTTTTCAATATTAGCGAAACCGTTATACGACCTTTTGAAAAAGGATTCAAATTTTATAATGGGAAAAGTCGAGCTAGAAACGTTTCAATTACTAAAAACAAAATTAACTTCGTCACCGACATTATGTTTATATAATCCAAATGCATATACCGAATTACATACTGATGCGAGTAAGTTAGGATTCGGAGCTATATTATTCCAAAGGCAGGCTGATGAACAGCTACACCCAGTTTTATTCTATAGTAAACGTACAACCGAGCCCGAATCACGTTATCATTCATTTGAACTCGAAACGCTTGCGATCATTTACGCATTGAAACGATTTCATGTTTATGTTCATGGAATTCACATCAAAATTGTTACTGACTGTAATTCCTTGAAATGCACATTGGACAAAGTTAATGCGAATAATAGAATTATGCGATGGACGTTGTTCTTAGAGAACTATGATTATGAAATTGTACATCGGGCGAACAATCAAATGCGGCATGTCGACGCTTTGAGCCGAGCCCCTACAATTTTAATTGTCGAGTGTACTCTTTCACAAAATTTAGCGAGATTTCAGTTAACCGATTCTAATATCAAACTGATTTTTGACCAAATTCAAGAAAATGGAGATAATAAATTCTATGAGATACGTGATAATCTCTTATATAGAAAATATAATGAACGAATTCTTTTGGTAATACCCGATATGTTTGTAGACGAAATTATACGACAACATCATTATGCAGGGCATGTAGGGGTTAATAAAACAGTCGAAATGATACGAAGGAGTTTTTGGTTTTCAAATATGACCGAACGGGTGAATGAGTTTATAAAAAAATGTTTGAAATGTTTAATGTTCGAACCAAAATCTCGTAAGGAAGGTTTCCTTAATATTTTCGATAAATTCGATCGTCCATTCCACACTTTACATATCGACCATGAAGGTCCAATGAATCTAACGAGGAAAGGGAATAAATACATTTTTGCGGTTGTGGATGGATTTATGAAATATACAAAACTTTTTGCTACCAAAACGACTGCAACGCGTGAAGTGCTTGTTCATTTAAAAAGGTACTTCAGCCAGTTTAGTGTACCAACCCGAATAGTATCAGATCGTGGAACTTGTTTCACTTCTACATCGTTTAAAAAGTTTTTAACGGAACACCAGGTTCAACATGTTCTCAATGCGACGAATTCTCCTCAATCGAACGGACAGGTAGAACGAGTAAATCGAACTTTGAAATCTATTCTGGCCAAAATTTGCGATTCAGAACCTAGCAAATGTTGGGATTCGCTTTTAATTGATACGGAATTCGTGATTAATAATACCTTAAATAGAACTATTCAAACGACACCTTCGGTAGCTCTATTTGGTGTAAACCAGATTCAGAGTAATGATTTATTAAAACAATTTATTAGTTCCCAGAACACAAATGACGAAAGAAATCTTAGCGAACTTCGAACCAAAATAGTCGAAAATACGTCGACAAATCAAGAAAAATATAAGAATTATTTTGATAAAAAACGAGTTCATGCGTATGAATACAAAATTGGCGACTTTGTTTTGATTAAAAATACGGTTAACGAAATCGGAACATGTCACAAACTCTTACCCAAATTCAAAGGTCCATATGTAGTTACGCGTGTACTGCCGAATGAGCGATATGTGGTTGAAGACATTCCTGGACAGCGTTTATCACAGAAAACATTCCACGGTGTTTTTGCCGCGTTTAATATGAAACCGCTGAATATCGAAAGACAATCAGAGTCGATTGTTTCGTCAGGTACGGCCGAGTTGTAGAGTTTGATGTAAATTTTTATATTTGATGTTATTGATGATAGATGGGGTTGGTTATAGTTGATGGATGGTCCGCATATGGGAATATGGCGTGGAGGTAGTAATAAGAAACTAAGTTCAGTGTATAAAATGTTCTCGAAGGAAATACATATTATAAAGTAATAAAAAAGAGTTTCTTGTGTTTTATTTTCCAAATAATAATAATTTTGAGTTACGACAATAGTTATTTTAAGTTTAAACAATGTCTTTCAATAAAAACGGAGAGTACTACACTACTGTTGAATTTATCAGTAATGAATAAATTCAAAGAGATGACTGACATGCTCGTTATGACTGGCTGGCTGTTAAACGATCGGATTTACATCTACAGTGGTCGATTGAGTGGTAAATGATCGCAAGCGGATCACATTTAAATTTATTTCTTTAGAGAAGTGTGGTGTTATTATTTTAATCGGGAGGGCGAGTTTAGTCCAATATAGTTCTCCATTGTCTTTTATTTGTTCGTGTTTTCATGTTATTTAATTTAGCTTGTTCGACTTGCCACTTACAATTCTTTCTGATTAGTATAATTATCATTAGATTTAGTAAAGCCACACGATGATTATAACAGGAATGATTATTATCGTAAAACTCTTTATCGCTCTCTTCATTTAGTAAAATATTTAATATTTTACATTTCAATCCGACTACATGAGACTGCGCTTTAAAAAAGTTGTCAAAGATTGATATTTGCCTTCGACATAGCTCAAAAAATGATTGAGACGGTGCTTGAAGCTTTCCGAAGCAGTCCGTCATGTAATTTTTGTGTTTTATTAACAACTCAGAAGTACATTCTAGGTAATCATTTTCTTTTAAAAGTGTTAAGACACAGACAGCACAATTAAATTTTTTTAATATTTTATTTACTAGATATCCTGTAAAATACCTAGTTGATGGATCTGAGTTGGTATTAGTTTGACAAAACGAAGAGCCTAAATCAGTTAATTCCTCTTCGATCTCGATTACAATTAAATGATCGTCGCTATCACTTTCATTGGTTTGGTCATTAAACAAGCAAAGTTCGGTGGTACTTGATTGAGGTTCTCCAGTATCTATTAAAGATAGCTCATTTTGTTTTCCTAGCGAATAACGGCCAATAAGGTTGCATCTGTATCTTCTTCACAATTTGAAAGTGTCGTGAACGGTGTAATATATTTAATTGATAACAATTTAGCGACTGTGTAACTAAACGGATGGATTGAAATTATTTCCATTGGCGGATCTAATCAAAGAGAATGTATTTTCCAAAGCATCTTGATTTAGCCTTGAAGTAAGCAAATATTTGAAATGGACATTATCTTGTGAAAATGACTTAAGGAGGAAAAGAATTCCGCGAATCGTTTGCACCATTCCATCAAATGAATAAACTTTCTTTTCGTTGACTAGTTTTATGTTTTGCATGTAAATCAACATTTCGTTCAGGAATTTGAATATGCAACAGCTTTCCTCAACTGTTAGAGCACATTTAAATTTATTTGCAGCATATAAACATTTTGAATTTAAACAATCAATCAATTTGTCAAAATTATCAAAAAGAATCAAGGTGGCAGGTACTTTATTTTTGACAGAATCAGAGAATTTATTTAACTCAAATGCTGTTTTTATTCCAGCTACCACGGTCCGGCTAAATACTTGGGTGGATAGTTTAACTTTCATCTTATCGAAATGGCCTGGATTCACGTGTTTATCACTTAACTTAGGACACATTCGAGTGGAGGACGATTGTTCTAATGTATACAGCTCAAGAACAACTTGCCAGCTCGCAATACCATCAGGTGTTTCGAGGTCAGATTTCAGCATACAATTTCGGAAAGATTTAAATAAATGCGGGGGATCAAATAAACCTACAATTTGAGAAGAGCTAACATCGCTTAAAATTGGATTTTAGTATTAGCTCCCAAATTATTCAGAGCTTTTCGATTGTTCGATCCTTGGTCACATATAACAGCTTTAACCGTTAGACATAAGGAATTACACAATTTCAATTTGATCTCTACTAAATTGGTTAATATATTTGATGAAATGGCATTCTCAGAGACGTAGTAGCATAAAATGTTTTTCCAGTTTCCAATAATACCGCGGACCATGAAAACACAAATATAGCTACCAATCTTAGCTTCTCTGCAATCGTCGCCCAAGTCAACATATCCGTCTACACAATCTCGGATTGAATTATATTTCAAATCCTTGCGAATCTTAATTTCATCAAAAACTAAACTGCATTGTTTATCGAAAATATCTAAAGTGACGATTATTTCTTTTAATTTGTTTAAAATTTGTATATTATTTGAACCTGGGAAAAAATGTTTTATTGGTTGCCACCGTATAAGCGAGTATTTCGATGGTCGAAATCGAAATTCAACCTGGGGGCCTATTCTCGAATTTCACATCCATTTTCCACATGTGGACATCTGTCAAAGTTGTCAAAAAATGGTTCGAAAATTGTAATTCGTTTATAAAACACATGCGGCATTGACATTTTCCTATATGGGGAATTTTTCCACATGCTTATACCCATTCGGAAATATTCCCTTAGTACCGAAAAAATTCAATTTTTATGAGTTTTGACAGATGTCCACATGTGGAAAATGGATGTGGAATTCGAGAAAAGGCCACCTGTTCTTCAAAAAATTATATGATTTCGGGGACCGGTAATAAATATTTTGCGCAAGTATTTTAAACGTTTCGGGCCACTTCTGCGTTTTCTCTCTTTCTAAAAGTAGCAACCGACAAAAGTTTTTGGAGTGATCACTTTTATTTGCTTTGGTAATTAAATCACTTAAACATGATTTGGGTTGATTTTTCAAATCGATCAGTTTTTATTTGCAATTCGATTTCTTTGCTCTAAATTTTTAATTTTTCTTCGTAATTCCTTATTATCATTTCGCAATTTGTTAATTTGAAAAAAATACTTTCTGTTTAAAGATCGGTAAACCTCGATATTTTTTTCATTTTTTTCGCAATAGCTACAAGTTGGAGCATTTACTTGCAACGTATTGTCAAAATACGGATCGGGTAATTGTGCGATTTCTGCTAAACCCATATCTTCCTGTGGCTTATTTGAGTAGGTTTTTAACTTTGAAGTGGCATTATAAGGTGCTGGCAATTGTAAAGGGTTTGATATGTTTTGAAGTTGATTAGTCGACTCAGTATTTAAATTAAAACCCCTTTGCTAACCATGCATTCGTTTTGTAATAAGGGGCTTTTATTTAAGTTAGTCGACGTTTCCGATAAAAGTTTCTGTTTTGAATTTGTAGGTTGGGGTAAACATAATGTTGGTACAGCGTCCGTTTAAGCTTGCGTTTAAGAATACAGCTTGCCTCAAAATGGTTTGAACAAATAAATATTCTCTTTTTACTGAATGGTAATATGCCACAATTTTTTAACCAAAGTTCGTGGTTCGAATAATGCGTTGCATATTTAAAAAGGCCAGCACCATCTTTTAATTTAGAATTACAGTGCAAAATTGCACATTTAACACCCGACGGTCTACTCATAATAACAACAATGATATTTCGATAATACGAGTTCAAGTAATTACCTATAAATCGATTAAAATGCAAAATAAATATCGCCAACGAGAAATTATCTAAAAACAATAAGTAATAATAAACAAGATTTGATTATTAGAATAAATTCAGTAAATTCTAATAACGAAAATCAGAATGACGACAGCGAAATAAAAATATGTACAATATTCCTCTCTATTGTACATAATGTATATACTATATATACTCAATAATCCAAAATTCAATAAATAGTAAAAATTTGGTATGCAAAATGCAACTACGAACTACAAACTTAAAATGCATACAGATGTATTATGTATTTATGTATATGTAATAATATGTAATCGAATACAATATTTTTTTTTGCACCTGTTACTGCTAAATGTATCCTATTTGGTTATACAATAGTAATTTGTTTAAATATATTTATACGGATATTTCGTCAAACTGGCTAGGTATATTAAAAACCAAAACAACATAAACACATTGAAAATTTCCTTAAATATTTTTTTTTGTTATATACATATACATATGTATCTACAACCAGAACCGACTGTAAAAATATAGAAACGAAGTAAATAAATGGGATATCTTCAATTTTATTATTTACATGGTTTGGATTTGAAAACATTTGAATCCAATTCATTTTATAAAACAAAAACGGTTTTGTTTGGTACATTAAAAACTAAAATAATAGTTATTTGTGTATCAAGAGCGCAAAGTGCCAGTTTGTCACGCGAGAAAGGAAATTGCTGGCCGACGGGACGGAGGCCAGCAACCTTTCGAGCGTGACAAACAACTTTGCGGACGTGTTTCACACTTTATTTTTCCTATAATCATTTTAAAAAATATAATAAAAAGATAATTTTGTAGTAAAATTTACTATACTGACAATACGATTTTATTTTAGGACCGACATTTTTTTCAATCGAGTAGTCAAAGATTTTTTTTATTTTTCATAAAGAAAAACAAAAATTTGGTTTGATGTTTTATACAAACATTAGTCTTTCTTTAAACATGCGAGCGGTTTCAAGTTTTGTCACACGTTTCTAAGAGAAACGTGTGACAAAGTAATTTGTTTATTAACTGTCAAAAAAACAGACACTTTGGGCTTTGAAAACAGAGAAAAAAAGCCTGCTTTTCACGGCGATTGTAGGAAAAATAATTTTCTTTTACTCCTTTCTAGCTGCTTTTATTTAGTGTCTCGTTTTCGTGTGTAAGTTGAAACAAAAATAATTTCTTTAAGTATATGTGTTCAATATCAACACAATTTTACAATTGTTTATGTATTGTATTTTTTATGTTGTTAACTTGGTCGTCACTCGTCCGTATATAATAGCGACGATCATCGTAGTTCCAAAAATTGGAATATGTTGTGTGTCGCTACAAAAAAATTACCATTCAAGAAATACACCACTTAAATTATCTTATATATTCCCATAATTTTTGCATACACACAGATATAAGAATAATATTTCGGCACAACACAACAAGTAGAAAGATAGAGAAAAAAAAAGATAGAATAAAAAAGGAAAAAAAGGTGTCATGGTGGTTTTAACTAAACTAAATAAATAATATTGATAAAGGAAAATTCTAATTGTGGGAATTTGCAAATGTATATGAAATAAAACATTTAATAAGTAAAGTTTGCATTATATTAAATCCCAACCTCATATAAAATAACAGGTTATGGGCCCAGGAAACTCTTAAAATACAGTGAGTGTAAAATAAATTCAGTGATTGAACAAACAAAAAAAAAAAAATGGCTTCGTCGTCAAATACAAGCTATTTTGAGTTTCCTCAACTAAACACTGACAATTTTGACAATTGGATTTTCCGTGTCGAGTGCATACTGGATGAAAAGCAGCTAAAAGATGTGCTTGAGCAAGACATAAACGCCAAAGAAATATCACAAGAAGAAAAATCGAAATTAATTATAAAAGACGCCAAGGCCAAATCGGTAATTGTACAATGCGTGAATGATAAACATTTGAACATCATATAAGAGTGTAAAACAGCAAAAGAGATGATTACAAAATTAAAAAACATTTTCCAAAGAAAAAGTGTGTTATCAAAGTTGCATCTACGTAGAAAACTTTTAACAATCAAAATGGCAGAAAATGAAAAGCTAGAAGACTACTTTCACAGATTTGATTCAATTATTAGAGAATTAGAATGCATGGATACAAAAATTGATAAAACAGATAAAATATGCTACCTACTAATTGGACTACATAATAAGTATGACACAGTAATTACAGCGATTGAAACAATTCAAGAGGACTGCAATTTAGATTTTGTGAAAACTCGTTTACTCGACGAAGAATTAAAATTATATCAAAGTAATCAAAATGTTGAAAACAAAAATGAAATGGCATTTAAAAGTTTTACATGCTATAGGTGTAAAAAGGAGGGTCACATGGCTTATGAATGCAGAGCACAAAATAATAATCGAGGCAGATCATTGACTCGTTCAAGAAGAGGAAGAGGCCGATCAAGAGTTCCAATGCGAGGTGGATACCAATCCCCATCGACAGCTCACTATAGTGAAGAAAACCAACTGACATTCATAGCTCTCAGCGCAGATACTGAAATAGACTTAAAAAGTTTTATATTAGACAGTGGAGCAACAAATCATCTAGTGCGAACTGAATTGGAACCATATATGAGGAAAGTAACAACGTTAGCTAGACCAGCAAAAATAATAGCAGCAAACAATAAAGTAATGATAGCTTATAAAAAGGGAGAATTGTCAGCATATTTAAATAAAGTAAAAATAAGAATTGAAGCATTATTGGTCGAAGAAATGAGATGTAACCTTTTGTCAATTTCAAAATTAGTTGACAATAAATTTAAAGTGACAATAGATCAGAGCGGATTGACGCTACAAAAGGATCAACATATCTTCAAAGCCCCACAAGTAAACAGATTGTATACATTAAAAGTGGAAATAATAGAAAAATATGAAGACGAAGTACACAGTGCAGAAATTTGGCATCAAAGGTTGGGACACATTAATAGGAAAGGTATGAAAATATTAGGCCTACCATATTCAAAGGAAATATGTGAAACATGTGTAGAAGGAAAAGCAAGTAGATTACCATTTAAAGAAAATAAGAACAGATCGAAGAGTATAGGTGGTTAATACATACAGATGTATGTGGACCAGTGAAAGAAGAACAGATTACGTCAGAAGGATATAAATATTTTCAAGTAATTATCGATGACTATTCACACTTCACAATAGTATACTTTCTTAAGAAAAAAAGTGAAGCAGAAGGGAATACACAACATATATACAAGAGCTAAAAGCATCGTTTAATACGAAAACAGCCAGAATAAGACTAGATAATGGAGGAGAATTTTCAAGTGATAGTTTGAGGACCTTTTGCAGAAATAAAGGAATAAAATTGGAATACACAATGGCTTATACACCGCAGCAAAATGGTAAAGCTGAACGGATGAACAGGACATTATTAGACAAAGTACGAACTAAGTTCATCGATACCAATCTACCGAAGACTTTATGGGGAGAAGCATTAAGAGCTTCAACATATGAATTGAATAGATCACCTACTGTAAGCTTAAATGGCAAAGCTCCAGCTGAAATTTGGTATGGACAAAATAACCTATCAAAATTAAAAATTTTTGGTTGTAAGGCATGGGCAGTCGATCTAAAAAGACAAAGTAAACTAGAACCAAAAGCAAAGCCGTATCTATTTGTTGGCTACAATAAAGGAGGATATAGATTATGGTCACCAGAAGAAAATAAAATTATTGACTCAAGAGATGTTATATTTGATGAAACAAAATATAAATATTTAGAAGAAGGAAACAGTCAGCGATACAGAAAACCGTATGTAGAACAGAACCAGACGGAAATATATGAGAAAAACAAAGATAAAATAGTAGGCAATAATAAAACTGAACATATGGATAAATCCTCAGAAGAGGAAGAAGAAGAAGAGGAACAATTACTAGAACAGCAAGAAAAGAAAACAGAGGCCAAAGAAGTTGAAAGTAAGGAGGAGTATTCTAGATCAGGCAGACAGGTGAAAAAACCACAATACCTAGGACAATATGAAACATATTATGCCTACTGTATGTTAACACAAACAGAAGAACCCACACTATTTGAAGAAGCAATAATGGATAATGAGTGGAAAGAGGCAATGGATAACGAGTTACCAGCACTAGAAGAATTAAAGACTTGGCAAGAAGTAGAAAAACCTGTAAATACCAAGATAATAGATACAAAGTGGATATATAAAGTTAAAGAAGATGGAACCAAGAAGGCTAGACTTGTTGCAAAGGGATTTCAAGTCAAAAACAATGATACATTTAATATAATGTATGCACCAGTTGCAAGACATTCTACAGTAAGAATGCTGATATCAAAAGCAGTACAAGATGACCTACCCATAAGACAGCTTGATATACCAACCGCTTTTCTAAATGGCGAGTTAAAATCATATATTTACATTAAAGTTCCACAAGGATTAGAAATTAAAGATAAAGATAAAGTGTTGAAATTAACAAAAGCATTGTATGGCTTAGTCGAATCACCAAAATGTTGGAACGAAAGAATAGACAGATTTGCAAAAGAAAATGGATATAAACGTTCAGAACACGATTACTGATGATATTATACTAATCGGAGAGATAGAAGAGACAATAAATTCACTAAGAAAAGAATTTAGAGCAAAAGATTTAGGTCAGATAAAAACATTTTTGGGAATGGAAATTGAAAGAAATACAGACGAGTTAATAATCAGACAGGAGAAATTAATTGATAAAATATTACAAAAATTCAATATGTCAGAATGTAAAGGCATAGAGACACCTATGGAAGCAAATTTACAATTAATAGATGATGAAGAAAGAAAGGAATATGATTTCCCTTACAGAGAACTCATTGGAAGCTTAATGTATCTAACGGTGACATCAAGACCGGATTTGACATATTCAGTATCATACCTAAGTAGATACTTGGATAAACCATCGGAACAAACTTGGAAAGCCGGGAAGAGAGTATTAAGATACTTAAAACAGACAAAAAACAAAGGACTCATATTTAAAAGATCATCAGACAGAAAGTTATATGCCTACTCAGACTCGGATTGGGTAGGAGACAAACGCGATAGAAAAAGTGTAAGTGGATGTATAATATTTTATGGAGAGAACCCAGTAGCATGGTTTTCTAAGAAGCAAAGATGTGTATCCTTGTCAACAGCTGAATCTGAATACATAGCTGCAGCCGCAACAGCTCAAGAGTTAATAAATCTAAAAGGTATTAGAAAGCATCTAGGACATGGGGAAGAATCGATTCTATTAGTGGACAATAAAGGAGCAATCTCAATAGCAAAGAGTTACGAGAACTCAAAGAGGACAAAGCACATTGATATTCGTGCACACTATATTAAAGATTTAATTGATAAAGATTTAATTCAGATAGACTATGTAAATTCAGAAAATAACTTTGCAGATTTAATGACCAAAAGTTTGTGTAAAGCTAAATTTAATTTTTTCGCTAAAAGTTTATTGTATTAAGAAGTTAAAGACATTATAAAACTTGTGAAATAAGGCCACCATGATATAATTATATAACCAGTGTAATTCAGTTAAGTTCATAAATAAGTTTAAATATTGACAATTTTTAATTAAGTAAATTAAAATTGAGGAGGAGTGTAAGAATTATATATGAACAAGTGAACATAACAACCGAATGGTAAACATGAGTCGTGTCAGTCGTGCTCATATTTACCGCATCACATACACACAGATATAAGAATAATATTTCGGCACAACAACAAGTAGAAAGATAGAGAAAAAAAAGATAGAATAAAAAAGGAAAAAAGGTGTCATGGTGGTTTTAACTAAACTAAATAAATAATATTGATAAAGGAAAATTCTAATTGTGGGAATTTGCAAATGTATATGAAATAAAACATTTAATAAGTAAAGTTTGCATTTTATTAAATCCCAACCTCATATAAAATAACACGACATTCATCAAGAAAAACTGAGTTACCAAAGAAATTTGATAATTTTGTTATGAAGGCAAATACAAGTGAATTATCTGATCCTTTGACCGTACAAGAAGCATTAAGTCGATCAGACGAAAAATTCTGGAGAGAAGCCGTGAAAAGTGAATATGACTCTCTAATCGAAAATGAAACATGGACATTAGTGAATCTACCTTCAGATCGAAAAGCAATTGATTGCAAGTGGGTTTTTAAAACCAAAATTGACGCTTCTGGTAAACCACGTTACAAAGCATGGCTTGTAATCAAAGGATGTGCTCAAACAAAGGGGATAGATTACAGTGAAACATATTCACCAGTGGTTCGATACACATCCATACGTTATCTAATGGCATTGGCTTCTAAATTCGATCTTGATATTGATCACATGGATGCAGTCACTGCATTTTTACAAGGCGATTTAAATGAAGATATTTACATGTTACAACCCGTTGGCTATGGTAATGGCACAAAAGTTTGTAAATTAAAAAAGGCTCTTTACGGATTGAAGCAAGCCAGCAGATTATGGAATATTAAATTGGACAAAGTTTTAACCAATATCGGGTTTAACGATCAAAAGTAGATCCATGTATTTATTACAATATAGAAAAATCAAAAATGATATTTTTAGCAGTTTATGTGGATGATTTGCTGCTATTTAGTAATTGTGCCGAAATTAAAGATAAAGTTAAAATGGAACTTAATAATCATTTCAAGATGAAAGATTTCGGTAAAGCTAAATCCTATTTAGGAATAAATATCACACGTGATCGTGAAAAGCATAAAATTTGGATAGATCAAGAAAAATACATTAATGAAGTTTTAATCAGATTCAACATGTCCAATTGTAATCCTGTATCTACTCCTTGTGATATAAATTTGAAACTGTCGAAAGAAATGTGTCCGAAAAACACAAGTGAAATCAATGAAATGGTGTGTGTGCCATATCAACAAGCTGTTGGGAGTATTTTGTATGCTGCTCAAGGTAACAGACCTGATATTGCGTATGCAGTTAGTATAGTGAGCCTGGTTTTAACAATAATCCTGGTAGACAACATTGGAATGATGTTAAGAGAATTCTGCGGTATTTCAAGTTGCATCTACGTTAAACGACATTTGAATTTAAGCTAAATGTACATTTAATTCGTCCATATTTGAAGTAATTATAGATCGCAAGTTCTTTTCCACGCCAAAATGTATGTAATGGCCCTTATCAATTTGTCGAACTTCCATTTTCCACGGGGTGGCTAAGAAAGATCTGGCATCAAGGGGCAATTCAGAATGTTGACCATTCGTTACTAATATTTTTAGTAACTTTGAAAGAGTAGTTTGCTCAATATGCCAATTCATTGCCCATTCTCGCAATTTATTTGAAAATTCATTGCTATTCTTATCTATAGCAGCTGTTCCTGAGGTGTATACAGAGGTATTATTTACATCATTCAAACCTTCATTTTAACCTGCATTTAATTGAATATACAATAATTAAACATTATTTATAAATAATAAGTAATAAGATCGATGATACTAACTGCATGGATCAAGTTCCATTAATAAAGCGTTATTTTTGTTATATTCCGCTCACGAGAGTATATGAGATCAAGTTGGATATTAAATTCACTATTGCTACTGTTATTTTTATTATATTGGTTACAATTTAGACTAAGGTTATTTTGATCTCGGCGCCTATATTTATTTAATATTTTTCTCGGCATTTTTCATAAATAAACTTTGAATCACTTTCTTTCAATAAAACATTTGATTTGACAACATGAATTATCTGTAAAGAAAACATCTTCTTAGTGCCTGTATATAACCTGTACCAAAGGTTTTGAGTTTAAAGGATACAATACATTGAAATTTGCAAGAGCGTTATGGTATAATGGATAGAACAATGGAACGAGAAAAACCAGACCGAATCGTAAGTAAAATTTTGATGTTTCTGGACATATAATGGTAATGTTATGAATAATTAGAGTAATATGAGAAACATCAATAGGTGAAAAACCACAAATAATAAGAAAATATGGATGTAATTCTATTAATTTTTCTGCTTTAGAATTTGATAGACCGCGGACTGTATAAATTCTACCTGTATTAAAATTCTTTATTTAATCTGTACTGAACCTTTATCACATTTGATACTGCACTGGACTCAAACCTAAAATACATGTATACAAACTTTAGAGAGAGACTAAACAGAACCTGTAGAAAAGACAAAGTTTTAGTAAAGATAATCTTTACTCTAAATCTATAATTCCTGTACCAAGTATATGGCAAGTTTCTTTATCCAGATAAAGATTTATTTACAGGTGTGTTGTACAAAAGAAGTTTGAAGAGTCTAAATAGAAACCGTAGCAAAGTTTAAGTTGTAGTAAGGATAGTCTTTACTCCAAATCTACATTTCCTGTACCATGTATATACAGCAAGTTTTTTAATATAAATAAAGATTTCGTTACAGGTCATGTACAGGAGTTGTAACTCGTGGTTATATGGGATCTAAATCATTTTGGTTGAAAGTAATATGCTTAATATTAAATTTAATAATTAATGTAACTTAGTGATCGTGGTAAAAATATATTTTGAAATTTCTTTTCTGCTAATCTAATGAAATTATTAAAATTTTAGTTAGAATTTGATCTGACATTGAAAGTTAACTTCGAATTTCGCAAGAATTTAATTTGAATTTGATCAACGATTTTAGGTATATCCGCTTCAGCGAATTTTCAGTTCGGCTCAGAATTACAGTAAGGTCTCGCATTTATCTCAAAATAAAACAAACTTGGACAAATAAAATATTTAACTCGCGAAATTCCAGTAAGGAAAACATCGCCTGTTTGGGGACGACCCACAATGCAACGCGTATGATGGAAACATACTAATACACAGAAATTGATTTTAAATAAAGAAATTCCATACATTGGAAACATGCTCAAGAATTATATTTGCCAACAACAAAGTTTTAAATTTCCTATCAATCTTTCGATTTTTTTTTTGATTTTTTCAAATCAATCAATATTTTTTTTGTATTGTAGATTTTCAAATTAAATTTAAACATAAAAGAAAATCTAATAACTGTACCTGTGTACCACAAAATCTTATCACTGATTGAAAATCTATGCGATGTTGTCCAAAAAAAAAAAAATTGAGAATGAGTAATGACATTATTGCTAAGACCGTTTCAAACTTTTCCATTAATATTTCACGTCAAAAACATTTTACCTGGTAAATAATTATTCATTAAAATTTCTCACCAACAATTGTGTGCCCGCCACCACCATCCTAATAATCCACGCGTCATATAACATGAACACAAAAAAAAAATAATTTAAACATTTTGGTTTTAATTAGAAAATTTAAATTTAAAAAAAAAAAAAAAAATTATTGTATAAAAATTATTTAATTTTTATTATATCCTATTTTTAATAATGTTTAAATATACTTATGCATAATATATTGTAATAACAAAATAAAAATATAATTAATTACAAATTCATGAAAAATAATAAAAATTTAATTTAATTAAAAAGTAAAAAAATAAAATCAGTCCAAATAAAAATAAATTTCGTGTTTCGCGCAAAAAATTCATATAATCCATATTCTGGGAATTTAATTTTTTCTTTTTTATTCTTTTTCAATTTGTTGTTGTTTCGACGTATTGTACTTTTTGTTTACATTTTTTTATAAAATTACAAAACTAATAATAAAAATAAAAATAAAAACTCATTACAAATCTTGATGATAATATTATAATTAGCACCTTATAATAATTAAAATAATACAAAATATATATTTTATGTAAATGGAACAAAAATTAAATAGCAATAAAAACTAATTAATTATGAAAATATTTAAAAAAATAAAAATATTTATCGATATATGCAATATTTCCGGATTATTTCCCCAACCAATCAAACACAACAGTTAAATATACATTAAGTGGAAGCTGACCGATGATACCGATTTTAACTATGCACATTCGATTTATTATTCGATTAACAGTAGGATAAAAATGGCAACGTATTTTGTAAGCTGATAATGTGCAAATTATTATAAATATTGCGTGATTATGAGATTTTATTGAGTGTATGTAGGTATGTATGCAATATAAAATTGAAGAAGTGGTGAGAAAAAATAAAATCCATCAAGTGGTTGCATGAAAACATAATCACGTTCGATGACGACATAGCATGATATCACAAAAACGAATAAAATTGTTATCAGCTTACACAACGAAACCATAATAATATGTTTACGGACAATAATAATATAAAATCAATAATATCCTATTTAATTACTCAATTTGTTTTGATTGACACTCAAAAAAATAATGACAGATTCTCTAAAAATTCGACCAGTAAGATAAAAAAAAAAAAATTGTTGTAATTGTATCTATATACACCACACACTTCATTTGTTATGTTCTTAAGATATTCTAGACTAATTTATTATTATCACTATATTTATATAATACCCTTATATATTACTTTTATTACTATCCTACTACTAAACTTCAGTTCCATCTTCACCCTCATCCTCAAATAATTGATTCGTACTGTTTGGATTGCCACCACTTACACTAGCTACAGATAAACGTTTTTTTGGTTTTGGCGGTGGCCGTGGCGGCATTTTTGTTGCCTTTTCACCTGCCGCATTTATCACGACAGCTGATCCGGATCGTCCGTATAGCGGTTCCGTTTCAGATGTATTCAAATCACTCGAGTCTAGTGATTGTGGTTGTTGTTGATGGTGCTCAGGTGATTGTTTTGGCGATTGTACTACTGCTTCTTGTGGTTGTGCTGCTACTGGACTTGATTGAGATGTTGCTGCTGTTGCGGCCGTCGCCACCGTCGGTACCGGATGGTTCGGTGTTGCAGGCAATGGACGATTTTTCATTGAAAATTTAATTGATGCATTCGGATCTAGTTTATTTATATTTAGTGCTGAACTGCCGGCCGCAGTCGTTCTTAAACCTAAATTATCATAAACTGGTTCTACAATTTCACCCGACATAATTGTTGATGTCGGCGATGTTGGCGGATAGTCAGACATACCCGAATTCATTGAGGGCGTCCAACTTGGAATTCGGGGTTTTCGCGGTATTGTCACATAGCCCTGTTTCATCAGTACAGGAGGATACATTAATGGTGCGGGAGCAAATGCTTGATTTGATCGAGCTGCAGGCATAACTAATCGTCCTTTCGGATGTTGCAGTGTTCTAAAACCAGTTGGTATGATTTGTCCTTGATAAATCAAGGGATTTTGATAAACCGGACTTTGAATTGGAGATTTTACGTAACGTCCGTCTGGAATGTTTGACATAGAACTCTGCAATGATGGGGATTGCGCAAATCGGGCAGGGAAAGCAATCAGGTCGGGAGGTAACGTTCCACCGTAACCATCTTCTACATAGGCATGCCTTGATCTTGGTATACTGTCCGAAAGCGCAATCGATTGGGTCTCCTCATCGTGGCTTCCTGCAAATATAAATGAATTGTCTAATTAATTTCATCAATAGTATTGAGTGTTAGTAAGGTTGTTATAATGCTGAAATAAGAAAGTCCTAACTAAACGAAATTTTAACAAACAGCCTGCTACGTGCTATTCTCATTATACAAGATTACGAATAGTTTTTAGTGTAAATCTCCCATATCTTAATTTTGAAATAAAACGGTTTGGCTTAAACTAGGTATTACTCTGACTGGCACCGAGACAATTACCCCTAAAATTAATCGAACTAATTATCTAAATTTTGTGGAGAATTGTATGGAATAATTAAAGATTTAGTAGAAATACATTTTCACTCAATGACTTCTGTTTAATGACGAAGCATATTTTTTACCTTATTTGACAAAACAAATTTTTATTTTTCCATACCAGAACTTTAAGAAAAAATTAGTTTAGAATTCCCATTAATTGGCCATATTCAAAAAAGTTAATTAAAAATGGTTTTAGAACCCCCACTTCCATCGTAGATGTCGAGGTTCATCATAAACCAATTAGGAAATGGTCAATTTCTATCCTAATTCGCCATATTCCAGAACATTATCTAAAAATCATTTTAAAGCACATTTTCATCCTGATGCTTGATGATTTTGATCAAAATCGGTTAATAATAACCAAATTCCGTCCGAAATGGTGGGAGTCCACATATGTTGGTGCTTTTACCGCCATACTCACCAATGTTGAACCATATAGAAAATGTACGCTCGAAGGTAAACATTTTGGCTAGACAGTATTTGAGTGATCTAGCCAACCGCCGAACACTAGTTAAGGTAATATAATTATCTTTAAACTCAGCGACTGCAGCTCACTGTTCAAATTTTTCTATGAAAATGATGTTACAAATGAGCAAAGCAGTTTTGTTATGTATTGTAGATACAAATTTACAAAAATTATAATCTTATACTACCTTGATCAACAAGTTCTCGGAATAACCACCGTGTGGCGCTCCCATCTTTCCGATTTGAGTTCTGTTTTTTTGTTAAGTTGGTACATCTGTTGTTGATATTCCCTCTAAATCTTAGCGTCATAGCTTGACATTTGCAAAAGTTACATAGTCAAGAGTACATCTATCTCTGTGTGTGTTGGCGATTATTTACAATTTTAGACATGATTTGCGAGGCTGAATCAGATCCCACATTCATGAAAAGGATCATTACTGGAGACGAGACGTGGGTTTATGAGTACGACACGCAATTCAGACATCAGGCAAGTGAATGGCGTTCACCAAAAAAAAAACCACGTCGTTTTCAGTCAAAAAAGAAGGCAATGCTCACGGTTTTCATGGATTACAACGGTGTAGTGCATCATGAATTTTTGCCAGAAGGCCAGACCGTAAACAAAGAGTATTATTTGGGCGTTATGAGACGTTTGCGTGAAGCAATTCGCCGAAAGAGACCAGAATTGTGGGCAGAAAATTCGTGGATTTTGCACCATGATAACGCACCCTCGCACAGTGCCATCATTATTCGTAATTTTTTGATGAAAAATGCGACAAATACCATCCAACAGCCACCGAATTCACCTGATTTGGCTCCCTGTGACTTCTTTCTGTTCAATCGAGTTAAAAAACCATTACGGGGAATGCGTTTCAACAGCCGAGAGGAAATAATGGAAAAATCGACAACACACACAGAGTAGATGTACTCTTGACTACGTAACTTTTGCAAATGTCAAGCTATGACGCTAAGATTTAGAGGGAATATCAACAACAGATGTACCAACTTAACAAAAAACCAGAACTCAAATCGGAACGATGGGAGTGCCACACGGTGGTTATTCCGAGAACTTGTTGATAAAGGTAGTAAATCGTCATTCCCATTCCATACTGAAGTAACTACACTTGAGAACAAATCGAGAAAATCGAGTTTTAAAGTTCGAAGTATAATTTTATTATTTAAATTTTTGGTGGCCAGAAATCAGTGAAATTGCTGCCTGTGCAGATCAGAGGTCCCTGCTGCTTTATAAGAAGGAATTGGGGGGACTTGGCGAGGTATGGCCCGCAGCCAGCCTTGCTGTTATTGATAGGGAGGAGATCCCCTGCAGACCAAGGACTAGGGTGTACATCCCTTTGGAGCCTAGTGATCCGAAGGTGATACTCCAGTTGTTGCAGGTTAGCAACCAAGATTTGCCAATGCAAACTGGAAAGTTGCCAAGCTCGAGGAGACAAAGGCTGACTATAGGTCAGCTATTATCATCTTAAACAGGGAGTCACTGACTGCACTGAAAAAAACCAGCTGTTTAATCAACTATGGTTTTAGTGCAGTCACACTCAAGGTGTACAAGAAGGATGCGGACAAGCCGGAGGCTCCGAAGTCATCTTCAGACACTACCGCGGTGCTTGAAAGCTCATCTGCTTGCGCGGAGGTAGCCAGCCAAGCGGAAACTCTCTCCACGGACACGGAGATGTCATCGTCCATGGATTCTTTAAAGAGGCTCTCCGAGGACTTCTCATCAGTGGATGACTCTGATGTTACTGTGGTGGATAAGAGGCTGTAGAGATGACATTGACATTTCTGCAAGTAAACCTTCACCACTCTAAGGCAGCATCAGTTGCTCTAATTTTCAAAATTGGGAAAGAAACGACAGATTTCGTCTAGATCCAGGAACCTTGGGTCCCTGAAGACCGACTACTTGGGTTCCAGACACCCTATTATATTGTAGATTAATGCACCCGAAAAAGGAAGGTAAGTTTCGTGCATTCTCATTAAAAATAACATAAGTTGTTTTCTGGTATCAAATTTCAATAATGGAGATGTAGCAGCGGTCAGCATTGAGGTAGATAAAGAAACCTCTGGCTAGTATCAGCTTACCTAGCTTATGATGAAGTGGATATTCCACCATCATCTAGGTGAGCTAATCTTGGAGGCTCAGAAGCGCAAGGTTGAAATCATCCTGGGGAGTGATACAAATGCTCATCACACGATCTGGGGAAGTACGGACACAAATGAACGAGGTGATTTGCACCTTGATTGCATTACCTGAGCCGCAGCTCCAGCACATCAATGAGTCGAGATTATCAATGTGGCAGAATATTCAAAATCGCGTGCAAGGGTTCTGGCGTCAGTGGTCAAAATCTTACATTACTTCGTTGCAACAGAGGCATAAGTGGACCAAGACAGAGCAAAATTTCTCTATAGGACAAATGGTATTAGTGAAAGAATACGGATTGCCTAATAATACCTGGTTATATGATTTTAATATGTTCCGAAGATTGTAAGAGAATTCAATCCAGTTTCGAACTGATGAGCTTATGATTATGAAAAAATCAATCTTCTCATCAGGCCGCGGCGACTGGACTGATTATACCACAATTTACATTCTATATATACAGAATGTGCTGTGCGTTAAGTATTAGTGAATCATAACTAATACAGATGAATTCTCTTACAATTTTTCTTCTTCACAATATTCACACAGCTCTATTTCTGTGTACGCTAATTTTTACTTTATTAATTTTTTGTTGAATATTAATTAATTCATGTAATGATGAGAAGATGATGAGAAGATTGATTTTTTCATAATCATAAGTTCATCAGTTCGAAACTGGATTGAATTCTCTTACAATCTTCGGAACATAATAAAATCAGATAATTAAATAAATTGAATTCTGTCTATTAGTCGGTTTCGTTGAATTACTGTTCGTAAATACTAATATACTTCTCGTGTTAATCGAAACACAATTAAAATGGTCTAATCACCGGTAGCATATTAGAAATTACAAGCCAGAGGATCCAGCAAATACTGGAGCTATTACGCCTTACTGTTACAAGGCCAACAACAAAGCGCAAAATTTGATCAGCTGGCATTACAAGGGCGCAACAACAAAACGCAAAGCTCGATCAACTTAGTGCGTTACTACAAGTTCAACAACAAAATGCGAATTTGAATGAGCGGTTCATCCTGCAACAGGATGAGAAGCTGGTGAAATTGGGGGCACAACAGGAGAAGTTAGAGGCAGACTTTAAAGGACAAGTGCAACAATTGGAGTGCTAGATCAAAAAGATCGAAACCCGCCAGGAAAAAGGTTTGACAAACAACAATAATAGCTCCCAACCAAATAACACGAGTACATCAAACAAACCGCATAATGAGTGTTGAAACCTCCATTATTCGATGGCGAAACTACAATAGAGAACTTCAAGCTACAATTTCAAGCCGCAGTAAAACATAACGGATGGGGAGCAGAAGAACAACTTAATGCATTAATCTTGGCGCTACGAGGCAAACCAGCAGATGTGCTACAGACCGTACCTGCAGCAGAGTTAAACAATGAGAGACATTTTAAGGAGTTGGAGTTGAGGTACGAACAGTCCAATGTCCAAGAGTTGTGCAAAATACAGCTTCATAACCGCCAACAGCGAGGTGAACGTCTGCAAGATATGGAACGAGAAATAACGAAGTTAGCTCGCCAAGCGTATTGTAAAGTGCCGAGTGATGTCCTGAATGAGCTAACAGTAGATGCTTTCATTAACGCTGAAAGAGACGACCAGCTCAAACTGGACTTGCGGACGACATCAAAGGGAAAGGAATGAACGAAGTATTGGGATCAGCTCTAGAATACGAGGCAGCTAGAGCCAAGCCTTATCTTCGATTCCGTTAAACTGCGAAAATTAGATGTCGAGGATATATCACAAATAGAGGCCATGATAGATGCAAAGATGAGAAGACCAGCACAAAGCTTCTAGAACAACAGAAGCCGCACATCTCCCTCACATCCAAGATGCTTTAGATGTCAACAACCTGGACACTACATCAGAGACTGTAAACAACCAGTAGCCGGGGCTACTTACCACAAGACAGCTAGACAGTCGAGAGAAACCACCAGAGAAACTGAGACAGATCGATTTACAGCAGGAGGAGAGTGAGGCAACTGGTTTAAGTCGGCTCATGGGCGAGGACCAGGGAAACTAAGTCCCACCAGCTTTGCAGGGCGAAAGCTTTGCGGGGCGAAAGCTGGTGAGAGAAGGACAGTGCTCCAATGTCACCGTCTTAATTGCCCAGCTTGAAAAGGACCTGTAACAGCTTAGTTATCAACGGCGCATTAGAGAAACAATCATGTACATTCACATTGGACACCGGAGCTTCAAGATCCGTGATACGTCCCGACATGGTGTCACCAGGGCACTTGGAGAAAGTGGTTCGTTATAACCTAAGAACAGCAACTGGAGATGCGGCAGCAGTGAAAGGAGAGTGTTCACTATTGGTCACAGTCGGAGGGATACGATTTAAGCACAGATTCATTGCTGTCGGCCTAACGGATCAATGCATCTTAGGCCTAGATTTTATGACCGAGCACGAGATATTACTGGTTCTAAAGAACCAAGTGTTGAGATGGTACAATGTAGAGGTACGCTTACAAGTAGACAACAATAATCACGGTGGGTTACGAGTCATTACAGATGAAAGAATATGTGATGTCCGAAAAAGTGATCTATGCTCGAATCAACAGTGACCTTGGGGGCAGCAAGGTAGGAGTAGTGGAGCCAGCCAATACAGGCAAAGACGGGGTATTATGCGGAAGAACTCTTGTGATGTGATTCAGTGATTGGCAAAGCTGAAGGGGTCAATTCTATCACAAGTTGTGCAACGGGAGAACAACATACCAAGGCCATGCACCCAACGAGGAAGCGGATCAATCACTTGTTATGTGATCATCTCAAAGGAACGGAGGCAAAAGCGGCAGTAAGAGTGTTAGAAGAATTGGCCGATGTGTTTGCCTTGAACGATGATGATATGGGAATAACTGATATAGTGCAACATCGGATCGACACTGGAAACGCAACGCCAATACGACAAACGCCAAGGAGATTACCGCTAGCCAAACAACAAGAGGCCGAATTACTGATCAAGAAAATGGAGCGCGATGTAGTAATAGAGAAGTCTAGCAGCCCTTGGAGTTCACCGGTGGTTCTCGTGCAAAAGAAGGACGGCTCGATGCGGTTCTGTGTCGACTATCGTAGGCTGAATGATGTAACTAAAAAGGAAAGCTACCCATTGCCACGAATTGACGACACTTTGGATACGTTATCAGGAGCAAATATCTTCAGCACGCTGGATCTCAAAAGTGGGTACTGGCAGGTAGCAATCCATGAAGAGGACAGGGAAAAGACGGCCTTTACTGCAGGTAATGACCTATACCAATTTGCAGTAATGCCATTTGGATTATGCAACACTCCTGCCACATTTGAGAGATTGATGGAGCACGTTCTACAGGGTCTCAATTGGAGAACATGTTTAGTATACCTTGACGACATCATCGTATTAGGACGAACATTTAACGAGCACCTGAAGAATCTACAACAAGTCCTTCAAACCATCAAAGCAGCCGGATTGAAGCTAAACGCTTCGAAATGTACTCTCTTCAAAAATTAAGTCAATTACCTGGGCCACATTTTATCAAGGCAAGGAGTACGAACTGATCCAATAAAACTAGCAGCCGTAGAAGAGTGGCGCACTACTAGAAACATACATGAGCTAAGGAGTTTTCTAGGGCTATGTTCCTGCTATAGACGATTTGTTCCGAACTTTGAGGATGTCGCCAGAAGCCTGCATCGACTTACGGAGAAAACTCAGCCATTTAACTGGGCAAAGGAGCATGAAGACGCGTTCGTGCAGCTAAATAAGAAGTTATACAGTTCTCCAATTTTGGCGTATCCACGTGCAGAAGATCTTTTCATCTTGGATACCGATGCCAGTAATACGGGAATAGGAGCAGTGCTGTCGCAAAACCAGGGAGGTACGGAACGGGTTCTAGCATACTACAGTCGCGCACTATCCAAACCTGAAAAAAACTATTGCGTAACCCGGAGAGAACTTTCGGCGATGGTCGATAGTGTCAAACATTTCCATAAATACCTGTATGGACAAGAATTCCTTTTACGAACGAACCATGCTGCCCTGAAATGGCTAATGCAGTTTAAGGAGCCAAAGGGACAAGTTGCGAGATGGATCGAAAGACTACAGACCTACGCGTTCAAAACCTAGCACAGGCGAGGATTGCTACATAACAACGCAGATGGTGTGTCCAGGAGGCCCTGTAGTCTTCAGTGTACACACTGTTCCAGACAGGAACAAAGAAATCTCATTGCGCGTTTCGAGGATCAGAGTAGAGACCGAAGATCACTGGACTAGGGAGCAATTAGCGGAAGACCAGCGACACGATCATTCCATTGCCCCCATTATCAAATGGATGCAGGAAGGTACCAGACCGCAGTGGCAGGAGATTGCGACCTCCAGTGCAACCGTGAAAATTTATTGAGCCCAGTGGAAGTCGTTGAAGATCGAGAATGGGTTGCTGATAAGACTTTGGGAATCGATCGACGGCAAAGACAACAAATCCCAAATCGTACTACCAGAAAACCGGATAGGAGAAGTCCTGCAAGAGATTCATAACAGCAGATCTGGATCATATCTCGGTATCAACAAAACGTTAGACAAGATACGGCTCCCGTTCTATTGGGTCAATTGCAGAAAAGATGTGGAGGATTGGTGTAGGAAGTGTGAAGTGTGCGCAGCCAGTAAGGAACCACAAACAAGAACAAGACGAAGGATACAGCAATACAATGTCGGGGCACCGTTCGAGCGGATAAAGATGGATATTGCTGGCCCATTTCCTCTGACAAAGGATGGTAATCGGTACATACTTGTTTGCATAGACTATTTCAGCAAATGGGTCGAAGAAAATCCGATAATGAATCAAGAAGCTCGAACAGTTGCGGACGTGTTTGTAAACAATTGGGTATGCAGATTTGGAATACCGTTAGAGCTACACTCCGACCAAGGCCGAAAATTCGAATCATCCGTATTTCAGGAGTTGTGTCAAATACTCGAAATCAAGAAAACAAGGACTACACCATTGCATCCACAGTCTGATGGCATGGTTGAGAGATTCAATAGAACACTGGAAGAGCACCTAGACCCTAGCCGATATTTATTTGGAATCAAACGACAGATATTAACGCGATGAGTTACAAATATAGACTGACGATTGTTACATTACAGCAAAACACAGAAATATTCTAGAAGATGGGCGTGACCGATGGAAGCAGAGCATGGAAGATGTATACAATTACAAACAGATTCATACACAAATACATGGACAATTTAGCTGCAACAGCGCAATATGGAAAGATCGAGAATCGCATTTCTGGGTATAAAAAGGGGACAAAATCGTAGCATAAGTCAGTTTTGATTTAACCAGTGAGCAAGTGTATACAGTTAAAAAGTTAGCAGTGAGATTAAAACAATAAGTAGTCAAAGTGTTGAACTGTGTAGTAATTCATTGAGAAATAAATTGTACCCGTGTAAATAAAACGAATCAGTGTTATTATTGCAAAATCCGTAACGAATCCCTGTTAAGCCCGAAATTCGTAACAATACATATATCCCAGCATAAACAAAAATTTGGTACATCACTTTTCTTAAGAACTAATTGATTTGTAAACGTAATTAAATACATTCTACATAACTCAGTAACAATTATTGTATACGTACAAATTTTTATCGACAAAAACCAGTCTGATAAAATTATTGAATCTCTTTCAAATTCGTCACAAATTTATCATTCGTCGCTTACTTGAAATCGCAAAACACAGTGTATAACAATGATACTTTTATCAGATTTCATTATCATCGAACCAGAATCGCATCCTTGTGCAATAAGACACGCGTAATTTTGTTTTGAGCAATGAAAAAAATTAAAACGGATGACAAGAGATGGTAATGAAAAGTTTTTTTATCATTTCAAATTATCACTGAACCAGAATCGCACCACAGGCGTCAATGCAACGGGAAAGGAACGATGAACTTACACCAAAGAAATTTAACAAATAAACTTTCAGCAGGAAAGGTTATATGTCAACAATCTTTTGGGATGCTGAGGGAATTTTGTTGACATATTATATGGTTCAAAAGACTACAATCATATTAAAGGCAAAAGGAAAGCAAAAAATAAGAAATTGGGGCAAATGTTTTGATCTATGCAATCTTTTCTGGGGCTCAAGGCACACCCAACTCTTTCGCAGTTCATTTTTATCGTCCTACTTTACGCAGTAGTAGTCAAATCGAGGACATACGGCTATAGACCCGTTTTTGTTTAAACTACCTGAACATTGCATTGCTTCATGCCAGCCATAGTGCTGACATGAAAGGTGGGTCGGCCCATGATTTTTGCATTCTCAACAGGGGGTCATAGTTGTGTTCATCTTCATCACCGATCGTAATCAGATGAAACAAAATCCTTTTTACTTCTCGCCCCTATCTCGATTCAAACCCGGTACATCCTGATCCAAACGCCGCAGCTTTAACCACTGTGCCGTTTGATCGAAAAGAAAATTTCTTTATCCAATTTCTAAAATTTTTTTTATCCAATTTCTAATGAGTATTGCGAACGAGTGACGAGAACGATGAATTGTTTTGATTTACTAAATATTGTGACGGTGACACCTAGTGTATAATAGAATAAGTTAAATTAATAGCTCAATGTTAAACTGTACTAAAATGGAATTTTCCATGATAAAATTGTTCTACACTATTCAAACTAGAAAAATCATGAAGATTGGTTCTAGAAGTTTGGTTTGTGTATATAAAAAGGCGAACGAAGTCGAATTGGATTATTAGTACTTGGAACGCGATAGAGTAAACTTGTAAGATTAGTAGTAGTATTTGGAAAGCGACAGTGTGAAGATTAAAAAGGAATTAAAAAGTGATTTAAAAAGTGTTTTAGTGGAAATAAAAATTATAAGTGTACAGTAAAATTTGAGAATAATTTATATAAAGCGATTTTGTGAATTTTTATTAATAAATTGTATTGCAATTGTGTTGTAATAATTCTTGTGTTAACTAAATAAATTCATTGGTGATAAATTGAATTGATTTTGTTTTATTCACAATCCAGTGATACGAACCTTGATTGACAATTCAAAAACGTAACAATTGGTGACAGCGGCGGGATTGTGAATAATAAGATAAAGAAAATGATTCTCAACGAATTAAAAGTTCCAGAATTAAAGAGGGAACTTGAGAAACGGGGTTTGGCTACTGATGGTAGTAAAGCAGCTTTACAAGTGCGACTACGTGACGCCATGGAGAAAGAAGGATTAGACGAGGATCAACATGATTTTGGAGAGAAAGTAATGGATGCGGCAACCGTAGAGCATAAAGAAGGAGATAATAATGGAAGTTTCGATTTGTCGCAGCTAATCGCTGCTATGAACCAGATGATGGGACAAATGAGTGTAATGAAACAACAAAATGAACGACAGCTAGGAGAAATTAAAAATCAAATGGCTCAACAAGGAGAACAGTCGAATCAAGAAATGAAACAACAAATGGAGACTATAAACCAGTCCAACCAAGAAATTAAACACGAAATGAAACAACAAATGGAGAAAATTGAGCAATCAAATGAGCGACAGTTGGAGACAATAAACCAAGAAATAAAACATCAGATGGAACAACAAAATCAGTCAAACGAAGAACTTAAACACCGGGTGGAGAAACAAGGAGAATAAATCAAAGACTAACTTACAGATGGTCGAAAGAGAATAGACGAGAAACTTCTCGAATTATCTACTAACATACACGGCGAAATAGAGAAACTGGAAACGGAAGTTCAACTTGTCAAAACGTAGATTCAACAGGTGGAACATAAATTACAAGCTAAATTTCAAACGGAGGTTAAACGTCTCGAGAAAGAGTTGACTGATGTCAAGGCAAGTGGAACAACGACGCAAGTGGTAAAGACCGTCGAGTCGATTAAGTTAAAGCCACCAACATTCGACGGAACAACATCTTTCGGCATTTTCAAATTTCAATTTGAAACGGCAGCCAATCAAAACCGTTGGAATGATGACCATCTTGTTGCAGCTCTTATAGTGGCCCTTAAAGATGAAGCAGCGGAGGCCTTACAAACAATTCCGGAAAAAGATCGCGACAGTTATCTCGAAATTATGAAGGTGCTAGATCGGAAGTACGGCAGTGACCATCAGCGGGAAATTTATCGCATGGAACTGAAAAGCCGCTATCAAAAGGGAGGAGAATCGCTACAGGAATTTTCATCGGCAATCGATCGATTAGTACATCTAGCACATACCAGTACATCGGCCGATTATATGGAAAGGCTAAAAATTGACGCATTCATTGACGGCATTCGAGATCCAGAGACACGCAAGACGGTGATGTTGTCACCTAAAGCCACCTTCGCGGAAACCATCGCTTGTGCGTTTACAAATGAAACTGCACAAGCCATCACCAAACCATCAATGAAAATACACCGAGTGGAAATCAATACCAGCATAAATACAGAACGGTCAACACCAAGATACCGAGACGGAAGCGGCAAAATCAAATGTTGGGCATGTGATAAAATCGGTCACATCTCTCGGGACTGCTGAGAAATAAGAAGAAAACGGGGAAGATCACCATCTCCTATGCAGTGACGACCAAGCGGGGAGAAGGCAGTGGCCAGGCAAGAAGGCCAAATGACAACGGAGTCGTTAAACTTGAACGAGTCAGCTTAAAGGGGCAGAAGCTGACTCCCACAACCGATTACCCCATAACTGATGGACTTCATGAGGGCAAATGGTTTCGTGGTGGATGTTGGACGAGGAGTTTTAATTTACGATAACATCGAGTTGCCACTTCAATATAGCAGTGCCGGAGCAACTACCAGGCGAATTATTATTAATCATCGGGAGAAGCTGCCGCCGAACTCGGAGACGATCGTATGGGGAAGATTGGAGGGAGGTTCTGGGTCACCCAGGTTGTGGGTTGTGGAAGCCAACGAAGAGGAGAACGGAGCCAAAGAAATTATAATCGGAAAAGTCATAGTTAAACCAGACAACGACCATAGAGTACCAATTAGGACTCTAAATCTCTCGGATAAGACGAAACCCATCAAGAAAGGGACAATAATCGGCAAATGCAACGAGGTTTCAACTATAGTAAAGTGTGAACAGAAAAGTCCGATTGAAAAAGCCGATATGCAACGGCAGAAAGAAATGGTAGAACAACTCATACAGAAATGGACCGAAGATCTTACTGAGGCACAGAAAGATTCTGCACATCAACTAATCAAACAGTACACGTCCATATTCTGCAGTACATCGTATAATAACGGAAGGACCTCAATGGTAAAGCATCGAATTGATACGGGAGCGAAAAAAATCGAATGGTAACAGATATGCAGGCAGCAGGAGTAATCGAACCATCTAACAGCCCATGGGGCTCACCGGTAGTATTGGTCGAGAATAAGGACGATAGCATGAGATTCTGCGTTGATTACCGAAAACTCAATGCTGTAACTAAAAAAGATAGCTACCCATTGCCAAGGATCGACGATACATTTGACACATTATCGGGTGCTCGAATATTTTCTACATTAGATCTACAAAGCGGCTATTGGCAGGTGGAAGTCCATGAGGAAGATCGCGAGGAAACGGCTTTCAGTGTGGGTAACGGACTTGGCAATTTAATGTTATGCCGTTCGGATTATGTAATGCCCCTGCGACTTTTGAACGATAAATGGAGCGCTTGTTAAAGGGATTACATTGGAAGACGTGCCTAATATATCTGGACGACATCATCGTCATGGGGAAGGATTTTGACGAGCATCTAATAAACTTGGCAGAAGTTTTAGATCGAATACAGGCCGCCGGATTGAAGTTAAGCCCAAAGAAGTGTAAGCTGTTTAGAACTGAAGTCAAATATTTGGGTCATCTGGTAACGACTAATGGAATTCACACCGACGAAGGAAAGATCGCAGCGTTAAAGGATTGGCCAAGACCTAAAAATTTACACGAATTACGAAGCTTTTTGAGATTGTGCACCTATTATAGACGCTTCGTGGCAGGATTCGCCAACATCGCCAAGAGCTTACATGAGTTGACCAGGAAGAACAAGGCATTCGAATAGAAGGATGACCAGGAGGAAGCATTCGTGGAACTAAGGAGACGGTTATGTGTCGCGCCAATCCTCGCGTAGCCTATACCCAACGTTAAATTTATTGTGTACACCGATGCAAGTAATGACGGTATAGGAGGTGTGTTATCACAGGAAGCTATGGCCAAGAACGACTTATTGCGTACTACTCCAAAACCTTATAAAAACCGGAGCGTAATTACTGCGTGACACGGAAAGAATTGTTGACTTTAGTGGAGTGTGTCAAGCATTTCCATAAGAATCTTTATGGCCAAAGATTCCATTTACGGATAGATCACGGAGCTTTACGGTGGCTGTTTTAATTCAAGAATCCAGAAGGACAGGTAGCACGCTGGATCGAACGTCTTCAAAGCTACGATTTCCAAATCGAACATCGGAAGGGAAGTGCACACGGAAATGCCGACGCGTTATCAAGACGGCCGTGTCCAGTAGAATGTAAACATTGTGGCCATATTGAAGCAAAGGAAGGTATCATCGACGTAAGGCTTACGCAAGTGTGCTGCCTGATGAGGAGTGGACCAACGAAATGATCAGGAAAGAGCAATTGGATGATACGGATTTATCAATTATAATGGAATGGAAAGAAAAGGAACACCGGCCAACTTGAAGCGAGATCGCAGACAAAACTCCTATTGTCAAGGCTTATTGGGCTCAATGGGATAGCCTCCGTCTTGAGAATGGCTGTTTAAAACGATTGTGGGAAAGCACGGGTGACAAAGTGAAGCAATTGTTGCTGGTGATATCAAAGTGCCGGATTGCGGAAATCCTGAAGGAGTATCATGGAGGAGCAAGTGGGGCCACCTAGGAATTAATAAAACACTAGCAAAGATACGTCAACGATTATACTGGGCAGGATGTAGGTAGTCTGTGATAGGATGGTGCCAAAAATGTGACCAATGTGCGGCGGTAAAGGGACCCGCACGCAAAAGTTGAGGAACCATGAAACAATATAACGTCGGAGCACCATTCGAAAGAATTGCAATGGATATAGCGGGGCCATTTCCCACCACTGAGAGCGGCAACAAATATGTGCTAGTAATCATGGATTATTTCAGCAAATGGCCGGTGATGTACGCCATTCCCAATCAGGAGACGACAACAATAGCTGATGCCGTGGTAAATAACTGGATTACCAGATTTGGAGTGCCGATGGAGATTAATACCGATCAAGAAAGGAATTTTGAATCGGTGGTATTTCAAGAAATATGCCAGATGCTCGGTATGAATAAAACGAGAACAACGCCTTTGCATCCACAGTCTGATGGTATGGTGGAAAGATTCAATGGTACATTGGAGGAATATCTAGCAAAAGTCGTTGAGAAAAACTAACGCAACTGGGATCGGCATATACCGATGTTTCTAATGGCCTATCGATCAGCAATACATGACACAACCGGAATTACACCAGCTAAAACGTTATTTGGGGATAACCTACGATTACCTGGAGATCTAAAGTTTGGGTCTGTACCATCAGCGGCTTTATGTGGACAGGATTACGTAGACAGGATGAAAGAGGAACTTAATGAGATTCATCATTTTGTACGGGAAAAAATACGGATGTCAAGTGACCGGATGAAAGCTCGATATGACATACGAGCAAATAACCAAGGTTTCCAGGAATGGCAATTAGTATGGCTTCACAACCCGCAACGGAAAAAGGGATTATCACCGAAGCTGCAACCAGCATGGGAAGGACCTTACACTGTCATCACAAGGATGAATGACGTGGTTTATCGGATACGAAAGAGACATCGAGGTAAACCAAAGGTGGTGCATTTGGAGAGGCTCGCCCTATACAGAGGAGGTGATTTGGGTCGGTGGCGGTGACACCTAGTGTATAATAGAATAAGTTAAATTAATAGCTCAATGTTAAACTGTACTAAAATGGAATTTTCCATGATAAAATTGTTCTACACTATTCTAACTAGAAAATTCAGGAGCTTTCTAGAAGTTTGGTTTGTGTATATAAAAAGGCGAACGAAGTCGAATTGTAAACTTGTAAGATTAGTAGTAGTATTTGGAAAGCGACAGTGTGAAGATTAAAAAGGAATTAAAAAGTGATTTAAAAAGTGTTTTAGTGGAAATAAAAATTATAAGTGTACAGTAAAATTTGAGAATAATTTATATAAAGTGATTTTGTGAATTTTTATTTGACTTTGTTTTATTCACAATCCAGTGATACGAACCTTGATTGACAATTCAAAAACGTAACAATATAAAAAATAATAGTTTTGATAAAAACTTTAAATTTGAAATAGTTATGTTTCTTTCGTATACAATATGAACGATATTTTGATAATGAAAAATAGGCTACTTCACAAAATCATTTCAAAACTAACGGCTAATTTACATGCAATGTCTTTTTTGAAAAGACATGCGAGAGAAAGCGGAAAAATGTCATTTTACTTTAGTTTATTCACCCATTCAAAAAGTACATGCATATATGATATATTCAACAGCACATTTTGCAGTAAACAAGTTGTTTTTAGGAAAAGTTGTGGGACAAGCTGATGAGCTGTTTCGACTTTTCTATTCTTTTTCCGTAAAGTTTGCAACCAAAAAAAAAAAAAAAAAATTGGAAAATATATTAAAAATATATATATTTACACATCTACAACGTATTTTTATTCGTTTGGAAAAAAATGAGGAAATATTGAACGTAAATTAGCCAATGGCTTAACCGTCTTTTTGTTAGTTCCACAAATGTTGGGGAAAACAGTTTCCACACTTTGCATGTTAGGCTAATCAATCATCACTAATCACGATCATCACCTTCAACAAAGATGTTAATATACGAGGGCGCTTAATTTAATTACAAGATAATAACACATCGCGTTGCAAATCGATTCCGGTCTGATATACAAAATTTATGCTTATACATATTTCTTAATCTTGTTTATAAATTTCTTACGTACGTAGGAATATGTACAATATATTTAATAATGTAAACTACTACATATTATTATATTTCAAAAGTTGAAGAGGTCAAATTCCTCTATTTAGATTTTAGTTTATCTTACAAAATCAACAGACACACAATGTAAGAATGTTATGTAGACAGACAGTAATTGTGAATAAAAAAAGAAAAATTCTCGTATATCATAAATTTTTTATTTTTCAACCATCCATATAATCTTTTGTCAGTCAGTTTCATAACACAACATGTATGCATATTATATATACATACAAATATATAAAAAAAAGAAGGCAACAACTAACAATAACGAAATCTTGATGTCAAATTCTAATTTTTTTTTTTCGTCGAGTTTCTTCAAGAAGAAAAAGCAATATAATCTTGTAACGAGAAATAACACGAGATTTTTATTAAAAGGACGTGATAATTTCTTCTTTATGCTTTATTTTTTATTGTTATTATTATGATTATTACAAAGAATATGTTAGAATTTTTTAAAATAACCGAAAACTTTTAAATTAATCCAAAAGATTTTCACAACTACACTCGTACATAAAAACAGTTTTGAATTGGAAAATGGGGAAATGGAGTTGAAAAAAAAAAAAAAATACAATCGAAAAAAATTAATAACCGAGAAAAGTTTGTGATAAAGAAAAATTTTTTGGTAACATTGTATATTTATGAGTTTCCGGGGATGGTAATATTTCAGTCTTTGAATACCATGATATTTTTTAATCTGATTTTCGTTTAATAGGAGTTGCTGTGATTTCTAACATTTTGTACGAGTAGATGAATCGATCCAAACTTTATCGTTTATAATCCAAGATATTCGTAAGTAATTATTCAAATTCTCATGATGTAACACATTTACACGATATTTAGAAAAAGTGCTGGAATATGGTCAGTTAGGAAGAAACTCGGCTGTTTTTTTACCGATTTTATGTCGTATTTATTGGTTTTCATCATAATCGGTTTAGAAATAACATAGTTTCTTCCTAATTGGCCGTATCCCAGAACATTATCTAAAACTAACTTTAGAGTCCCATTTCCGTCCTATATGGTAAATTTCATCGTATTCGGTTGAGAAACGACCAGGACTTCATCTAAAACTTATTTTAGAATCCCATTTCCGTAATCGGTTAAGACACATCCGAGTAAATCATTTAATAATCTCATTTTCGAAAAATAGCCAAGCTGCGAACCGGCCTTAATTTGACTTGAGAAAGCTATTGATGCATAAACTTATATACGAGATATTCGAATTATCTACATTCGGATCTAGGGGACAATGGAAAATAAGAGATAGGCTAATGCCCAATTAGTGTCTTAAACCGAGCTTTTATTGTAACATATTGTATTATTGCTATGCTACTGTTGATTTAAAAGTGTATAAAAAAAAAAATTGGAAACCGGGAAATCTCGGTCACGCTTTTGAGACAAAAACGAAATCCCGGTCCGGCTTTGAAAAACCCTAGTTTGTAGATTTATCTAAGACCTACATATTTGGCAAAATAAAATTTGACGTTTTAGTCTTCCCCTCGTTGGTGTAGTGAGAAGTTTCTTCACCAGTTCGTTTGGATAATTTCTTCCCCTGCGAATTAAAATAACCTTTCAAAAATTCTTCTTGGATCTTTCCAAAAACGCCTAGATGTTTAACCCATTAAACTCCTATTGGAGTAACGTTCACCCAAACAAAATCAAGAAAATCGGATGCCTTGTGAATTTTTTTATTTGAAGGAAATCTAAAAAAATGTCTTATTAACTGCTAGAAAATTCTTCGAATACTGTGACCGGTCCGTCGGCAATATACTGTTGTTTATGACTACGATCAAGTTAGGTTAACATTTGCGAACTTCGAACTAATTTCGCTGGCGTGACCGAAAATAAAAATTACACATTCCGGTAACTCTTCAGCCATGGGTATTAAGAATTACATCTTAATCCATCGGCGGATCCGCCGCATAGGGTTGGCCATTTATATCCGTAATGCTATTCCTTATTTTATTCCGAGAAACACGCCGTCTTCCTTTGTGGTCTTAACGAAGCCCAAAACAACGCCGCTCATACCACACAGTTGAAAAAATATTGCTTATGTAATGCAAATTGCATTACATATAGGTCCAGTGCAAGCAAGGCTGTATTACAAAATTAGTTTGATACAATTTGCATTGATTTATAATACAGCAATTAGATTAAATTTTAGTGCAACATTCCATTAGAATATAAAGCAAATTGTAGAAGAACCGTCAATCAACTGGATTAAAATTTATCAAAGACTGCATTAATAAAATATTTTAGACGTATTCAATTTTAAAGTAAGTTGCATTAGAAGCTCCGTAATTTTAGCGATTTTTTTTTGTTTTTCTGGGGTTGTTCTTTGTTTTTGGTGCCTTGAGGTTGAGGGTCGAAATCTGGGAGAGCAGTTTACTTAAAAAAATTAAATAAAAAATTGTTTGTTCATCTCATCTTTCAATGGGCGGGCTAGCCAGTTCACTTTATGGTCGCCCAAGGTAATAACTTATAAATTAAGAACTGAATAGCTTACGTTAAAACATAATAGATATTTTCGAATACGGAAAACTAAATTATTAAAGATATATTAAGCTGCTTATACTATATGTCATGTAGTCGGTTTGATTTAGTGAATTTTATACCAGTAACGGAAAACTCGTGCATGATCTTATTATTCATTTATATATATTTAAGTCATCTTGTTTTAGCGAATTTTATGTTGGTATAATTTTTTAATTTGAGCAGGTTGCTTTAAAATGTTTAATAGTTGCATTAAAAATATTTTTTAATGCAAATTCTGCTTTAGAAATCCTCTTAATTGCATTAAAATTTATTTTAGTCGTGTTTTCCATGAGAACTGCACTAGAACTCGATAAATTTTAAATTCCATTTATTCTAAGTAAACAGAAAAATAAATTAAATTCTTAAAGTGATAATGTGTAGTGCATTTCACATAAATACACATTTTAAGTTGTTACAGCAATAAACAATGACAATTATAGCTTATTTTTTAGTTACACTGGATAAACCCATGAATTTATCGAGTGTAGTTGCGTGTAATGACGTCAGCAAGAAATAAGGAAATATTGATGAAATAACTGAAGGGGAAAATTTTTAAATTTAAAATATGTAATTATATCAAATACACTACACATTCGCGCTTTATGAATTTATTTTTTTTCGTTTTACATAGAATAAAAGGAATTTAAAGTTTATCGAGTTCTAGTGCAGTTCTCATGGAAAACACGGCTTTTAACGCAATCATACTCTACAATTTAATAATAACTTGCATTACATAAGTCGTAATGCAAGGCTTGCATTAAAAATTAAAGTTATTTTTTTAACTGTGCAGTTCGATAGTTTATTTAATAACATTGAGCTAATTCTCCAGAAATACGCCAAAATCGTTTAACGACAAAGACTCCGGGAATTCCAGTCAAAAACATTTCAGTCAAAAAACAAAAGGCATTTCAGTCATAAAATTTCCCATACAAATATTATGACTAAAACTCCTTTTAAAAAGGAACTTCAGTCCAAAAAAAAAGGTATTTCGGTCAGAAAACAGTTTGACTGAAATGCCCTTTGTGTATTTGGACTGAACAAACCTTCTTGAAAAGTATTTTAGACACAATTTTTTTGACTGGAATACCTTTTATTTGGTAGGTTTTTTTGACTGAAATACCATCGTAGACCTATACGTTGGCTCCGGCGACTCAGTCAAAAGCGTCAAAAACAGAAAGGAATTTCAGTCAAAAATTGAAAGGCAACTCAGTCAAAATAGTTTTAGACTGAAATGCCTTTTCAGGAGGCATAGTGCTCCAGAAGGTGGTTTAGGTTTCCATACGATAACGAAAAAAACTGAAATGGCAAAACTATGCATTAGCTGGCCAGGAAATAGGAAAATTTTGCCCCGAAATCTTAACGGTTCATGTGCTCGAATTATTCATTATTTTTGGTCCGTTTTTTTATAACTAATATTCCGTGCACTGATTATCACGACGCTTAGCAGAATCGAGTGTGTATACGTATGTATATAGATATACATATGTGGCAAATCGTATATGGCTGCGCAATTATGTGCATGTACATGTATGTGTATATTTACAGGTGTGCGACCATGAGTTATATTTTAGAGCATGTAAATGTCGAATAATGAACTAGTCGAAAAGAGAGAGAGAGATAGAGAGAGATAGAGAGAGAGAGAGAGAGAGAGAGAGAGAGAGAGAGAGAGAGAGAGAAAGAGAGAAAGAGAAAGAATATAACACGAGTGCAATAAATGTTTATTTGTTTACTATGTGCCTAGTTGTGAAGCCGGTTAGATCGCCGATTTACCGCTCACCGGTGGACGAAATACCCCTCATTCGTACAGTGTGAATTATATTTTCAAAAATGCCAAGCCCGAACCATAAATGTGATCATAATGAGAACAGGAAAAAGGTGTGTACTCCTTGTGGTCGTAAAATAAATCTCGGTTCGAAAAAATTACAAGATTTCCGCATCAGTGAAGATCAAGAGTTACATATTAGAAGATTTATAAACGCGGATTTCGCCCTATCCAACCCTCAATTCCCTTCAAGTATCTGTTTAACTTTCCGTCAAATTCTTCAAGATCATAAACGGCAGAATGATAATAGAAGACCATTTAAGGCGATGCCTAACTATGGAGATATATGCCTATCAAAGGAAACTAGGTCACGTGAAAAATGCAATTTCATTTGCAACTGTTATATATGTTTAACTGGTAGGCATAATGTACCTACCAGTTAAACATACATAACCCTGTAATACCGATAAAAATTAACCCCGATCATGGAATGTATGGATCTCATCACTCAAGTATCACTGGGGTTAAAAAGAGTCAAGATCCAGCCGAAAAACTTCCAAAAACTATACATCCGTTCGAAAACAAGGGCAGTGGAAAATTTGAAAATATTAGCCAAGCGGCTTCCTGAAAAGCATCGAGATCAGCTGTGTATTCCCTGCTCGACGAAAAATGCAGTTCTTCAGCGGGTGATTCGAAAAAGTCTGTGGTTGTGAGTACAAGAGGTAGCAGAAAAAGAGTGTTTCTGAAAGAGGTGGAAGAGCCAAAGATTTTTCCAGCTGAAGCCCTACATAGCCATCAAGTCGAGTCTGGAGCGTTCGGACGGGAAATGCTAAAATTGAGCCGTCTTATTAGAAAAAATTGTGGCAAAAAAGCAGTACCTGCGTTCTTTCAGAAAGAAGTGTCAGAAAGAGCTAATTTATTGGAAGATCTATACAGGCACGAAATCTTGGATTTTGATGTTGAAAAAAGTTCTGTCAAGAAAAAAGGCCTGTTGTCTGGGGTAACCCAGAAGAACTTTTAGAAAATGTAGTGGTTAGACGTGGCTTGATTGGTAACTACTCAGTCAAAGTAATGGCTGATGGCGGACAAAGGTTTTTTAAAATTTGAATGTCAATTATTCCGGAAAATTACGCTTCTGAAAATCTACATGAAGAAGGTTCATCAAGGAAGAAGAGCAAAATTATCAAGTGTACGAGGGTACACAAGTTGATTATGTTAGGTATTGTACGCATGGATCAAAGAAACCTACGAAAATTTGAAAATATTATTTGATCTCACAAAAATCAATAATATTTCCATGAAATTCGTGTCTGACTTCAAGCTGTTACTTCTCGTTAATGGGCAACAAACAGCCACAGCAAGTTTTCCGTGATCTTATTGCTTCATAAAATTGCAAGATTTGCGAGATCGTAAAGAAATAGAGAATATCGCAGATGATACCTCGATAGCGAATGATGACTACGACACAGGCATGACAGATGATCGCTTGGCCGCCAAAAGTTATGGCGATTTGCGTCACGATTATGAACAATTCATATCACTAGAAGGAAATAAAAAGAATTCCGTTCAGAGTAGAAGTACCATTAACCCACCTTTATTTGTGTCAGTCATCTGCTGCAATGGTTCGTAAACCATATGTTCTGGAAAAGGCTTGTGCCGCACTTGGGCAGAGAGAAAGCCCTTCTATGGCCCAAAAATCTGGGTCTGGTCTCGAAAAATTACCATGGAGAGGCGTTTGAGGGGAACGCTTGCAGAAAATTACTCAAGGAGTCAGCGAAATTATTGAATCCTGAATTCTGTAGGGTCGTGGGCGGAAAATTATCACTGATTCCATTCGTAGCAGCATTTAGAGCCATGGAAGAAATTGTAAATTTGACCTTCTCAGAAACGAGAATCGAGTCAGATTTACATAAATACATAACAAGTCTCAAAAAAGCTCTTGCTGCTCTCGATATGAGTGAAACTTTGAAAACTCATATAATTTTGAATCATCTTCAATACTCGCTTGGATGTTTGGATGAAAAGGAAGGTTTCGGTTTGTGGTATGAACAAGCTGGCGAAAGTATTCACCACGAATTCTTGAAATTTTGGAGCAGACGAAAAATGAATAACATGAAGGCTCCGAATTACAGCATAAGATTAAAAGATTTTTTTCTTCCACGCATATCTAGTACTTATACAGGGTGTCCGGGTTTGGGATGCTGATCCGTCTTGGGGTGATTCCTTGATTCATTCTGAGAAACAAATCGTATGTGGAGGGGGATCCATTTTTGATATCCTTTGAGATACAGGGTGTTTAAAAAATTTGGTTCAGAAAAAAAGTACACCCAAATATTAAACTGTAACTTCCAAAATATTTATCGGAGAGCAACCAACTTAGTCTTATTTGGTTGGTAATCGTATAGGCTATTATTAAGGTTTTGATGGTTATCTTGTATCTGCATCCGTTTGAGAGCTATGGTGATTTAAAGTAAAAAAAAAATATTTGTTTTTTATAAAATCGAGTTTTTCTCAAAAAAAACTGTTATAATTTTTTCTTTTGTTTATTTAATTTTAATTTGTCATGATCTCCTCTACAATCCCCCAATACATTACTTGTACCCACGTGCCATAGTTTTCTTCGTATTCCGTTTATTCTCAATCTAATTAAGAGATGTTATAGTGTTAATATTTTACCAATTTTATTTTGATCTGTAAAACAGTAGGCGATGATTATCAACTCATTTGTTTAAATGTTGAAAAAACAAAAACTAAATATTTTCAGATTCAGTCATTAGTTTCGAGATAATATCTAGTGTTGTGTTAGTGTTGTGAATCAAAATTTTAATTAATTTAATAAAATTAATATTATAATGGCACAGTTCTCAGGTGAGGAGTACATTGATATCCATTTTGTTTACGGATTTTGCGATGGTAGTGCAGCACGAGCTCGCAATGAATATCAACTCAGATTTCCAACACGTCGCATTTCTGACGCAAGAGTATTTATAAATATTCATAGGAGACTGCCAAATATCGTAACAAGATCGAATACCCGGGCGGATCCCCATTCAGTCTCACCAAATCATTTGGATGTCGACGAAGGTATAATCCGTAATGTAACAGCAAATCCTTCTATTAGCATAAGGAGGCTCGCTTTACAATTAAACGTCTCTCGCTATCGAATTCATCAAGTATTGCACAAGGATAATCTTCATCCATACCATACAACACCCGTTCAACAACTATTACCGATAGACCGCACTACAAGATTGAAGTTTTGTAATTTGTTGATGGAAAGGAATTTGGACAATGCAAGTTTTGTGAAACGTATCCTATGGACGGATGAATCTCAATTCACAAGAGATGGCATAACAAACTTTCACAATCTACACACGTGGGCTGCTGAAAATCCTCATTCGAAAAAACAAATATCATTTCAGCACCGATTCAGTGTAAACGTATGGGCTGGTGTAATTGGCGATAAATTCATTGGACCATTCATATTATCACCTAGATTAAATGGTGAACGTTATTTACAATTTTTACAAAACGATTTGCCACTCCTTTTTGATTATGTTCCCATTTTAAGTAGATTCTCGCATACATAGCAACATGATGGTGCACCTTGTCACTACCATAATAATATTAGGAATTTTTTTAACGAAAATTATCCAAATAATTGGATTGGAAGAAATGGTCCAATTCATTGGCCTGCAAGATCCCCCGATCTTACGGTATTGGATTTTTATGTATGGGGAAGGATGAAGGCGCTTGTATACTCCAAAGAAATTGAAACAAAAGAAGAACTTATACAACGAATACACACAGCAGCACAACAGATAAGGGAAGAATTACCAAGAATTGAAATAACCAAAGGCATACTTAAACGAATATTAGCATGTATTCAATCACAAGGAGGACATTTTGAGCACCTTTTATAACTCCTCGACCCAAACTTTGTATTGAGGGATTGTAGAGGAGATCATGACAAATTAAAATTAAATAAACAAAAGAAAAAATTATAACGGTTTTTTTTGAGAAAAACTCGATTTTATAAAAAACAAATATTTTTTTTTTTTACTTTAAATCACCATAGCTCTCAAACGGATGCAGATACAAGATAACCACTCAAACCTTAATAATAGCCTATACGATTACCAACCAAATAAGACTAAGTTGGTTGCTCTCCGATAAATATTTTGGAAGTTACAGTTTAATATTTGGGTGTACTTTTTTTCTGAACCAAATTTTTTAAACACCCTGTATCTCAAAGGATATCAAAAATGGATCCCCCCTCCACATACGATTTGTTTCTCAGAATGAACCAAGGAATCACCCCAAGACGGATCAGCATCCCAAACCCGGACACCCTGTTCAAGTTCAAAAATTGTTGATGTGTAAACATCTTACCGCGCGCTATGCACTTTTCGAATATGAGGGTAATTCGATAAAAATGCAACGGAAATGGGTAAGGAGAAATGACGTCGTTCATATTATAATAAAAATAATAAAAAAATCTGGATTGCTTTGATATACATAATAAAAATTTCCATATACTTGTTTGCTTCTTATGTATTGGTGATGAACTTGATCAAACAAGCGCGGTCGCCATATTGATTTAAAATATAACAAAAAATTCAAAAAAGTTCAAAAAAAAATTTTACTCCGTTTTTTATAATATTGTCTTAATTTTGTGAATGCAAATCTTATAAATGCTTTGCAATTCTAAAAAATGCATAGCTGTAAAATTCAGTTTGAAAAATGATCGGGTTTGCAAATTATTGGACTTCAAAAATTCCAAATTACCGGAAATTAATTTGATTTAAAATAATGAATGTGGTTTATAAGTGCCACCTGGTGTCTATTGACTTTACATCATATTATTTGTAGTTTGTTATTGTGTAGTGCAACAGTTGACATTGTTTAATTTCAAAACATTAATAAAATTTCATCAAAAGTGAAATAATTCATTCAGTGAAGATAGTAAGTATTGTTAAATTATTTTATGATTGTTGAAATTAACTATATGGAAACAAAACACCAAAAATTTTTAATTCCCATAGCAAAAATAAAAAATTGAAAACAAAATAGTGTACAGATTCGTTCACTAAAAGTTCCCCGTAAATCACAAAATCGTTTACCGATTTTGTTTATTTTGACATAATATGTATAATATTTATGTAAAATTAGAAAAATAATAATAAAAATGCATAATTATATCATTTGGAATTAATAATAACAAAATAATGTATCCAGATTCCTTTAGTTTCTATTCAGCTAACGTGTGAAAAATCTGTGCAGTTTAATTCGGAACCACCATTATGTAGTTTTGTTTGGTCTTAGTTTTAGTGTAATGCACAGAATTCTTATACTGAAGGTCAAACTTTTATTATTATGTTTTTGGAGTAACAAGAGACATGCAATTTTTGATTGCGTTTTCTAAGGTAACTCGAATGAATTAATTTAAAAAAAAAAATTTATTTTGAAGTTATGTTACAGTAGTTTTATTTGAAACTATGTATGGTGCCTATTTTTGTTGTTTTGATAGCACCACCGAAGGTGAATATTGCAAAAACGTTGTATTGGTGGCTTATGGAGTTATTAATTTACAATTGATCGATTTTAAGAAGAAAAAGCCAAAGAACAAGTTTCTCAAAAATAACGTAAAATAACCAAAAATATTCAGAAGGGTCCAGATCTGAATAGAAAATATCCTAATATCAATAATAATAATAACATTTTTGAGTCAATATGTTAAGATTTAGTTAGTTAACTGTATACAATTAATATGAGTACTTGTTTTAAAGTTTGATAAATAGTGTTAAATTGTAAGACAAAAACAATCCAAATAAAAATTTTATCTAGAAGTTAATAAATGGTGCGTTCTTGGTTGATGTCATTATAATGAAATTTAATTTGATTTAAAAATGTGCATTTAAATACGCATTTCGGACGCACCAAACTTTTAATGGTGTATAAGCAATTCTGTGTATCATTGCATAAGTTAAAAAAATTGTTTAATTAAGAAAATTATTGTTAAATTAATTAAGAAAATCCACATTTTTCAGAAATGGGTAAAACAAATGCAGAATATATGAGAGAATATAAGAAACGGAAACGTGAGGAAAAGCTACAAACTGGAGGACCAGAGCCGAAAAAAATTGCACGTAGCAGTACCGAACGGTCACGAAACCGGAGAGATTGTGTTGTAAACTCGTGTTTAGTTTCAGCGCCATCTACAAGTACATCCAATATAATATCGAACATTGTCGAATTCTCCAAAGCTCACGCTGAGTTTAAAAAAAAATTCTTGAATAACAACTTTGGTGCTATATGTAGTGTGTGCGATCGGTTGTGGTACGAAAGTGATGTCAGAAACCCACCACCATGTTCCACAGGTATTCTCACAGCCGAATTTCCCCAAATTAATCTTGAAACAGCTCTCGTTTGTGGTACTTGCTATTTATCACTCAGCAAAACTAAAATCCCAAATTTATCTAAATCAAATGGCTTCACTTATCCATTGAAGCCAGCCCATCTGCCGGAACTGGATCTAATAACAGAGCGCTTGATCTCACCACGACTACCTTTCATGACCATTAGAAGGCTTCGACATGGTAATGGCCAATATGGAATTTTAGGACAAGTGATTAACGTGCCTGTATCAGTAAATAACATGGTTAATTTACTTCCACGTGAACTCGACGATGATTACGCCATTAACGTACACATAAAACGTAAACAAATTCACAAATCAAATTATCTGATGGGGTTTGTTAAAAAGAGCGTTGTGAAATCTTGGCTCGAATATTTGGTTCAGCAAGAACTATACAAATATTATGATGTTAATATCAACGAATCGTTCTTCTCTGCTGAAGAGTTGCCAGTAGTTCAGATGGACCGTTCTGAATTAAGTGAATTGGTAGATATGGAAGAAAATTTGATAGCTCAGCAGCAGACTTTGCTCTGGAATGAGGAAATGTATCTCCGAATTGCTCCGGGAGAAAATAGCTTGCCTAAATGCATTCTATTTGATGAGCACTGCGAGGAACTGTCGTTCCCTTCCATCTATCTTGGGCAATTCAGAGCATTTAAGGAACAAATCAGGGTAACACCGTTTATGATGGCAACAAGCGAGCTGCGAAGAGCTGATCGACGAGGGGTAAGTCCGACTCACTTGCTATATATGGCAATGAAAATTATGCGTATACGCACGCGCGATTCTCTGCAGGTAGCCTTCAAATTTGTTGGTAGAGACAATACGTTGACAAGAGCGCAAATACAATCTGAAGACTACATTCATGGATGTATCGAGAACAATTTAGCGTTCTTACGTCATATCCCGAACTCAACGTATTACTGGGCAACACGTAAGCGAGATCTGTTTGCGATGATTCGACAACTTGGTAAGCCGACATTCTTCCTTACAATGAGCGCAAACGAAATTGGATGGCCGAAGTTAATTAAACTGCTTTATAAGCTTAAAAATAATGGTGCTGAGATCGACGCTGATGCATTCCATCAACTTCACTACATCACAAAAGCCACACTTGTAAACGAAGATCCAGTCACTTGCGCAATTCATTTTAATAAACTGGTGGACACCATAATAGGAATTCTGCAATCAAAATGTTTTAGTCCATTTGGTGTGAATTACGTATCACATTTTTTCAAACGTATTGAATTTCAGCATCGCGGTAGTCCGCACGCTCATATTCTGCTATGGCTAAAAGATTCTCCTCGAGATGCTCTAGGTTCAGATATGCCTGCGGCAATAAATCTAATCAATCGGCTAATATCTGTCTCACAGGAAAACGCATCCGGACACGTCAAGCTACAGCATCACAAGCATACGTTTACTTGCTATAAAAGGATGAGCAATGCTGCGGGACAAAAATGTCGTTTCGAGGCACCGTTCATGCCAAGCCGATCAACTGTTATCCTCGTTCCTATGGCTACGAGTGATACTCGGCGAAATAATCTCGCAAAGCTATACAATCAACTGTGGAAAGCACTTGAAGAAAATGATTATATAGATATCGACCACTTCTTCAAAGATCACAATATTAATTCAAATGAATTTTATCTCGATGTATTAAGAGCTGGCATCACGAGACCCAAGGTTTTCCTCAAACGGAATACAACTGAAAAATGGATCAATCCGTTTAATCCATTTATTTTGAATTGTCTTGGTTCCAACACCGATATTCAGTTCATAATCGAAGAATACTCATGTGCGGCATATGTAGTTGAGTACGTAAATAAGACAAACCGAGGGATTAGTAATCTGCAACGTAAGATTATCACGACGATGAATGAACATCCTGAGTTCGATTTCGTGGAGATAACTCGGAAACTCAGTATCGATATGCTGAACGCAGTTGAAATAACTAGTCAAGAAGCAGCATGGTATTTGCTGCGACTACCAATGTCATTGAGTTCGGTGGCCGTTCTTTACCTTCCAACTGTTTGGCCAATAGAAAGACAACGCTTAAAGAAAACAATCGATCAAATGGAAAAAGAGGAGATTGACGATGATTCTACTGATGTATGGAAGACAAATTTGTTTGAAAAATACGAAAAGAGGCCGGTAGAGCTAGAGGATTTGAGTCTGGCACGAGCAGCTGCCAATTACACTGTGGTCAATACGACGTGGAAGCGACGCCAAGTAGGTCCTCGAATAATCCGCTATCGTAATTACGATATGGCGGCTGAAGTTGATGAGTATAAACGTGAAATGGTCACACTATATCTACCATTTCGCAATGAAGAATTGGAAATTCTGGCTGAGAAGAAGTTTCTGCGGTTATATGAGGAAAACGAGGCGATTATTCTGCAGCACAGAAAAGAATTTGAGTCAGATCTGGACATAGGAAAGACCATTGAGATCTGCCGGCAAATGTGTATCGCTAACAAAGAATCAGACTTACTATCAACTCGTGTCGCCGAAGCTGATCCATTTTCCGATTTCGATCTTGCTGCAAATGCGGAAATTAATTCAGACATAAGACTAGCCTTACTTAACCGCCTTGGGCCAATTGTGAAGAAACGCCAGAATCTTATGTTAAAAGAGGATTTTAACAATTTAATGCGCTTGTCTAATATTCGGCAAAAGGGACTTATCATGCACGTCATAAGTACTCTTCTCGATAAAACTAACGTTGAGCCGTTGCAAATTTTTTTCACTGGACCCGCAGGCTGTGGAAAAACGTTTGTGATCAAATTGTTAATGGAGATTTACAATCGCTTTAATGAAACCGATGGCTATTGTAACGCTTATCTTACATGCGCGTCGACTGGCAAAGCAGCAGTAGCCATCGATGGGCTCACGGTCCACACTGCATTAAAAATTTCAATCGGAAAGAACTTGCCACTATCCAATGAAGTGGTTCAACAATATCGAACGCTTTTCAAATACGTTCGATGTATTATTATCGACGAAATAAGCATGATGTCAGCGGAACTGTTACATCAGGTCGACGCAAGATTGAAGCAAATTACGGGAGACTTCGTTCACAACTTTGGTGGAAAAGATATTTTTTTGATAGGAGATTTGCGACAACTGCCTCCCGTCCGGGCAACTCCAATTTTCCAGCAGATCAAGGCGAGTGTCGTTGGCCCTACACTATGGCGAGGCTTTAAATTCTATGAGCTGGATCAAGTCATGCGACAGTCGAACGCTCAATTCTCTTGTGTTCTCACTAAAATTGGCAATGGTGAAAAGCTGGAGCCCGTCGAGCAGAATCTGGTCCAATCCCGATTTTTCACAAAGGCACGGGCGGATGAACTTTGTCCTAATGGTGTCAGACTCTTTTTGAGAAATAGGGACGTAAACGCATATAATCAGTATGTGCTCAATGCAGCTCCAGATAAGATCGTTTCCATATCGAACGACGGTTTTACTGGGTATCACAGTACCGAACAGCTGTCATTTGTGCGACAGAAGCTGCATAAAATGGAGTTGATTGATACAGGGGGTTTGCCCTACGAGCTCATACTTGTAATTGGTCAACCTTATTTGATCACAACTAATATCGATGTGGCAGATGGATTGTCGAACGGAACTTACGGCCACTTAAAATTTGTTGAGAGAATTGAAAATATTACCGAAAATGACAACTCGAACATTGGAGACGTCAAACGAATCTGGATAAAATTTTCGGGTAATCCAAGAATTGGCCAAAATGCTAGAAAACTTGCAGCAAAGTATATGCAGAATAAAAACATACCCGGAGAATTAGTTCCAATCGCTCGAAGAACTTCTTCTATTTACCTCAACAATAATCGAACTATTGTTGCAAAGCGCAATCATTTTCCTCTCACGCCCGCCTGTGCCATGACAATTCATAAATCACAAGGTGGCACGTTTGATGTTATTGTATATACGTATGAAAAGGGGCACGCTCAGCAACTCGTATACGTTGCCTTATCAAGAGTCACGAGTATCGAAGGTCTCTTTATAGTATCACCTACGGATGAGCATGTGTTTTACCACGGACTCAAAAATGCAGTTTCTACAATTTCACTTCGAAACGAGTTCCTGCGCCTTACCACAAACTCATTACGTACGTGCCAGGAAAATATATACGATTTTATCAATAATAAAATCTCATTCTTTACTTTTAATTGCCAAAGCCTGAGAGCACATTGCAACGACTTCAGTGACGAGATAACTCAAAATTGCACTCTGCTCATGCTCTCCGAGACATGGCTGGACGACAACGAACAAATTGATATTCCAAATTTTTTTTGTTGTGTTCAATTTAAACGACCACAGAAGCGGGCTGCTGGCGTAGCCATTTATAAACATCGAACCAGTTCTCAAGTTGTCACTCCAATCATGGACGTAACCTACCGCCAAGCAACTGGATTAGGAGTAGAATTACAAGATATCGGGGATATATGCGCTGCTGTATGTGAACTTCCAAATTCGAGGACATTCCTTTCAGTAGTTGTGTATATCTCACCAAATCAGCCTGTCCCGAAGATTATCGACTTTATTCAATTTGTACTCCTACCATTTACTGAAAGTGGTTCGGCTCTACTAAAAAAGGACTATCACCTTCGGCCGATGATTCTGAGTGGCGATTTTAATATAAATTTTAACATGCCGACGGCCGAACCGCTAATTACGTTTCTAAAGGACACGTTTCAACTTGAAATGAACTCTAAAAGAGACGTCCCTACTACTCCATCCGGCACAGTTATTGATGCAGTATTTCAACGGTTTTTGAGTGATTTGGAATCTCAAATATATATTTCTTATTTTAGTTTTCATAAACCTATTGTATCGATCTTACCATAGAGATATAGTTTTATAAAATATTTTGTTAAAATGAATAAAGCAATTATTAAATATTATTTCAAAATTATTAAAAAAAAATTATTAGTTCCATGTTCCTTAATAGCCAACATATTTCACCAAATATTTCTCATTTAGTACTAGAAAGCATGAAAAAATTATATTTCTGTGTCAAAAAATATTAAATTATATTATATTGGTGTATTTTATACGGCAATGATTTAGGAGTCGTTACGTCAAAACCAACAGAAATGTCTAAAAATAAACATTTGTGTTGGTTTTGGGTGATTACAATTATACACAGTAACGTCGACGAAATTGGAAATATCAGAAAAATATGTTTTTTCCGTTTTCATGAGAGATGGTAAATAATGGTTCCACCTCACTTCCAGAAAACGTCCTGTCTATTTCCCCAAACGCTTTAAGATGTTTACACATATCTTTCCCGAGTACTGACAGACTCGCTCGCGTTTTTTTGATTATTTGATTATTACTTTACTTATCTCATTGATATACATATGATTATTACTTTACTAAATATATATATATATATACATATATACTCCCGAGCATTTGATTATAACCACTTTAAATGTTGACCTAATTCTTCATGTGGTGATTCTTTTGTTATAATTTTTTATTTTTTTTTATTCCTTTTCTCTTGTTGTATGCTGGCTGATAACAAAGAGATTAAAATAAAACAAAGGAAAACGGTAAATTCAAATTTTATATTTTGCGAATAGGTATTTAAATAGGAGCACTTGATTATAACCATTAGTTTCTTTTATACTTTCAAAAAGTGAAGCGCTTGATAATTATTTAAATTGGGTTTTTTATAATTGCTGCGGCTTTCTCGGCGTTATTAATAATTTTTTTCGTGTTTAAAAAAATTGGTCGAGGTAAAACGTTGACAAAGGAAGAAATGGGTAAAATTGATACGTTTAAGCAGGAAAATTATTCTAATCGGCAAATAGCGATTAAAATTGGCCGAAATCTTGTGACAATCAATAATTATTTAAACGATCAAGAAAATTATGGAAAAACCCGTAAAGGGCGCACATAAAGAGCAACAACAGAACGAGAGCGTACGTTAATTTTACGCGCAGCGTCGAATTCTGCAAGAAACTTATAAAAAAACCACATTCACTTCAGCGTCATAAAGAGGCTAGATTAGAGTACTGCCGGGCACATTTCAATTGGAAGGAGGAATGGTGATATTTTCGAAAAATTGCAAACTGATAAAAGAAAGCTTTGCTTTTTACGAGTTTACACGTTTACTCATTATCTTATTTCTTATGGAATCAGTACCCAGCACCCTTATTCTGTAAAAAATAAGATAATGTGTAAACGTGAAAACGGGTAAACTTTGTGATTCTTTAATTACATTAAATTGTTTTTCGATTCTCTTTTCGTTCACTGTTTTTCACGTGTAAACATTATCATATTTTTTATAGAATAAGGCTTATAGACGTGTTAAACAATGGTTTGCCCAGAACAACGTGTACTTTCTGAACTGGCCAGCTCTATCTCCAGACCTCAACATAATCGTTTGTGGATTGGCAATTTATGCATTAGGAAGGCAATTTGAAAATAGAGATGGGCTGATTGCTGCAATTGAAGATGCTTTCGAGCAAACCCCATTAAATTATGTACAAAATCTGTTTAATTCCTTACCAGATAGAGTTTAGAAGTTGTACTAAATAACGAAAGACCTAAACATTATTAACAATAAAAAACAAAATTTTAATCAATCGTTTCATTAACTATTTTACTATTTTTACAGATGGTTATAATCAAGTGCTCCTATTTAAATATTCGCAAAATAAGAAATTTGAATTTTCCGTTTCCTTTTATTTCATTTTAACCTCTTTGTTATCATCCAGCATACAACAAGAGAAAAGGAATAAAAAAAATTAAAAATTATAACAAAAGAACCACCACATGAAGAATTAGGTCAAAATTTAAAGTGGTTATAATCAAATGCTCGGGAGTGTATATACATATGTTATTAGCGACAACCACAAGTTTGGCCAATCGTTCATAATGTTATATTTGTATTTTCAAAGACCATAAAACCTGTAAATTTACTAAATAAATAACTAAAATAGATAAATATAAAGAAATAATACTTTCAAAATAACGGACCAAAAATAATGAATATATATGTGCTCGAAACATGAACCGTTACGATTTCGGGGCAAAATTTTCCTTCTTCTTGGCCAGCTACTGCATAGTTCTGCCATTTCAGTTTTTTCGTTATCGTATGGAAACCTAAACTACCTTCCGGCCACTGTAAAGGAAGTTCAATCAAAAATCTAAAAAGGCATTCAAGTCAAAACTTTTTTGATTGGAATACCTTTTGCATTTGTCACTGAAGGAGGTTCAGTCAAACAACTAGAAAGGCAATCTGGGCAAAATTATTGCAAAATGATGAAATAAGTTCAGTTTACATTTTATTTTATATTTTCAATATTGCATATAGGGTTTTATTATACCAGTGACGTAGCTTACACCGCCATATTTAGTCCCGGATTATTTATTGACTATAAACGACGTAAACTGCATATGTCGCTTGGTGTAAACGCTAGTTACCCACATTAGGTTAAAATTAATATTAATATGTACATTTATTGATATATTTTATTTTTGACTTAAGACATATATTTTGGTCGGTAAACGGTCGGTAAGTGGACTAAAATAAGCGCTGTTGTAAATGTGATGATGTAAATTATTAACCAATGAACATTTATTTTTAAATAGTGCAACTGAGGTTGGTTCATCAGATATTGCTGAACAATCAACGTCAACGATCATTAGCAGCGGACTGTCAGATGAGCTGCATGAAAATGTAATCGAAAAATCTACATCTAATGAACATAATCCGGCCGCGGTACGTACAGTGTACATATTGTAGTACACCAAATCAAGAAATTATATAAACGTCGTTTACTCAACGAAATCCAGTCGCTATTCAGTGTACGGATTGCAGTACATAAACAACAGAAATTATACCTTCCAGTTCAGAAGTTCGTGGTTTAAGGCAACAGATTTACAAACAATCTAAAATAATTGATTCCATGACAAATATATTCACCGAAGGACAATTAAAGAAACTTGAATGCCCAGAGAAGCGTGCGAAATGGACAATCGATGACATTGCCAATGCCATTGCAATACACGCAGCAGGAGCACGAGCATATCGCTTGCTTCTTAAAAAGCAATATCCGTTACCAGCAGTAATAACACTCAAAAAGTGGTGCGCAAAAATTCAAGTTTATCCCGGGATAATGAAGTGTATCACGAATATAATGAAAACCGTCGGTCAAGTTGAAAAGCGAGGAAAAAATTTGTGTTCTTTCATTTGATGAAATGAAAGTGAAAGAAAAAATTGTGTACGACAAATCTAAAGATTAACTACAAAAGGCTGCAAAATACGTACAGGTTGCAATGATGCGTGGTTTGTTCGGAAATTGAAAGCAGCCGATATATTATAACTTTGATTAGAAAATGACAAAAGACATATTATATTAAATACAATACAATCGTGTGGGTTTCATGTGGTAGCCATAGTGTGTGATTTGGGGGATCAAATCAAGGATTGATACGTGAATTAAATGTAACAAGCCTAAAACCTTGATTTCTAAATCCAGCGAATCTATCTAAAAATATTTATCTTTTCGCTGATGTGCCACATTTAATCAAATTAATAAGAAACTATTTTATTGATAGTAAGGGATTTATTATTGATGGTGCAGTTATCGATAAAAAAATTATAGAGGAGTTACTAGAGAAAACAAATAATAAATCCGATGTAAGTGTAGCCTTCAAAATCTCGGCAACGAATTTAACGGTCAGAGGAGCAGCCAGACAAAAGGTTAAATTGGCGACCAAACTGTTTTCTCATACAGTTTCCAGGGTAATTCTCCGCGCAGGTAGTTTGAGAGAACTCAGCTCAGAAAATTGGGTTGAATGTGCGGAGTTTTTCAAATTGGTAAAATTTAAATCTTAGGTAATAAATTGTTTTAAACTAAATTTTTGTTTATTGTCGTTAAAGATTAATGATTGGTTTGATTGCCTGAACGTCAGAGTGCCATACCAAGGCAATCGGCAACGAGTTCAGGGAATTGAACTTTCAGAATCACTCCAGTTTGTGTTAATTGAGAAGATGAGCAATACGATGTTCACAATGCGGGTTAAAATGAGTTTACCATGCTGCAATAATGCGCTCAAAATGCTGTATACTGATTTAAAAGCGGAATATAAAATGAAGTACCTATTGACGTACAGGCTCAATCAGGACGTTTTAGAAATTTTTTTTGGGGTCATCCATTCAAAAGGCGGGCTCCACGATCATCCAGATCGACTGGAATTCATGTATCGGATGCGATCATATGTACTCGGTAGAAATGAGGGCAGCATTTCAATGAATAGTAACACTATGGTGGACGATACACCTGACTTGGATGCTGTCGGCCATCTAATTGGCGACGTATTAACTACGTTGACATCCGATTTAGATGTGACCGATAAAAATGTAGACGAACTGGAATCACTCCAGTATGATTGGTTGGAGTATTTGGCAGGATACATTTGCTATAGAGTGAAAGATCCATGCTTAACGGTGGACAGAGAACTGGTAAACACCATGTTTTTTTTAATAATTCTTGGTTATGTTTTTGTTTGCTGTCAAGATGTATCCATAAAATTTGCTATTAAAAAAACAATAACAAAATACTTTGCCTTTGTCTCTCTGATGGATCATATTTTTTTGTCTTCTTCCAACTTCAAGTCAGCTCAGTCAATTTTTCACAGTGGAATTGGGGCCTTAGGAATCTTACGATTTGTTTGCAACTACTTGTACCAAGTCCGGACTAAAAGTGTAACATATAACTACTGTTAGAGATTTCAAATTAATCGATTTTAGATTAATCGGTTAGTCGATTACTTTTTTACTAACTAATCGGTTAATCGGTTATAATCGGTTATTTGAAATATTCAAAAATTTACAAATGTTCTATTCAAAAAAGTGAAGTCTCAAAAAGAGTAGGTACTAAAGCAATAGAATAATTTTTAACCACAATTCAAATTTAATCTTTATTGAAGTAGAATTTTAAAAAACAAGAGCATTTCACGGTTCCGATATTCAAACGATTTCTAATTTTGGTCGTAAAATTTCCAGAAATAGAAAAAGCTCGTTCACTATTTGTCGAAGTTGGTTGAATGATCAATAGGGCTTGATAAAGATTTTCTAATTGTATGCTTCTTTGAAAAGTTCCTTGGTTTTTCTCAACTCTGTTACTTTAAGCCGATTTTATCTTTGTGTGAGATTCCCCGAATTATATATCAAATAAAGACATAATCCTCTGAACAAAAAAAGCGAATCGTAAAAATCGGTACGATTACTATTTGTGATATGTAAACGACACATATTTTTGTTATGTCACAAGTATCGATTAATCGTAAACATCGTAAAAATATCGATTATCGATTAACCGATTAATTGGAATGAAATCTCTAACTACTGTGCGAAAATTTAAATTCCTTCCACTAGGCGCACGGTCGTCAACTATGAACATTCTTTATTTATGTTTCGTAAACGGTGCACCTCGTTTATAGGGATGGGTGAATTTACATATATGAACAACAAATATGCCGTCTTACTTTGCTCACTAGAATAGTAATTAGTATAAAAATAAAAATGGAAGTTATGCTCAAAATAAAAAGCGAAAATAATTTTGTTTTTACTTTTATAAATTGAAATTAATAATTAAATAAAAAAACAAAAAAAAATTCAAAATTATTACTAGAATAATTCTATACCAACAAAAAATTGGTTCAAAACTAATCATTCCGGAATGAAAATCACGGCATTGATGTTGTAAAATTCCAAAAGTAAGATGGCATATGTTGCTATTATACTATCTACGGTGTAAAATCGGTATGTACTGGTATAATAAAACCCTACGGGCAATATTAAAAATATACAATAAAAAGTAAACTGACCTTAAATCAACAATTTTGGCAGCTAATAAAACAAACCAAACAAAAGGTATTCTAGTCCAAAAATTTGTGACTAAAATACTTTTCAAGTAAGTTGTTCAGTCAAAATACACAAAGGGCATTTCAGTCAAACTGTTTTCTGACCGAAATCCGTTTTTTTTTTTACTGAAGTTTCTTTTTAAAAGGAGTTTTAGTCATAATATTTGTATGGGAGATTTTATGACTGAAATGCCTTTTGTTTTTTGAACAGAATTATTTTTGACTATATTCCTGGAGAACAATTTTGCCTGGAATTCCTTTTTAATTGTTTGACTGAATCGCCTTTTCAAAAGGTATTTCAGTCATAAATGCAAAAGGAATTCAAGTCAAAAAAGTTTTGACTTGAATGCCTTTTAAGTTTTTTGACTGAACTTCCTTCTGAAAAGATATTTCAGTCAAAAACAACTTTTGACTGAGTTGCCTTTTTATTTTTGACTGAAATTCCTTATTTTTTTGACTGAAATGTTTTTGACTGGAATTCCCGGAGCAAACGACAAATGGCTTCTTCATTCATCTTCCTTCACACCAGCTCTTAATCAACGGACCCAGCTCGTATGTCACCCTACGAGAATTCCAGATCAATTTGTCAATCAAGCAATTTGTAGGATCTCTTCTTAACAAATCACCTTGAGAAAAATACCATATCTGTCGGTTGTCCACTTGCAAATTACGACCATCTGTTTATTACAGCGGAATTTCCTGCATCATGGTCATGTGACGTGAACCGCACATGAAAAGGCCGACTTTCTGGCCACAAATTCTATACAGAATATTCTTACAATTTTTCTTAAAAACTGTTACAATTCTTTGGCTAAACCCTACACGGTGCTCTGGAGTCGGTTTAAAAAAAAAGTGCGGTGTCTCCGAAATTCTTTCGCCCAACGTTTGGACACCTAAAAAGGAGTACTTTCAGCCGCTACAGAAAAAAATCGGCTCGGCGCTTTTTTTTCTAGGACGAAAATACGAAAAATAATATGCCTGGAAAAGATAACGCCCTTTCATGTGTGATAATGATTCTGGATATATATACAGGGTGTCATATACATTCGCATTGGTTCATACACAGTATAATGGTAGATATAGGGTGTTCAAGAAGTGTACGGCAAGTGTTGTCACTCATAAAAGCATTATTTATTATTATTATTAAAAGCATAAAAACCAAACAGAAAAAATGAAAATTTAGAGAGGTTTGTAAGATCCGTTTACGGCCCCCTCGAGGGCCTTGTCTAGACAAGAAAGAAACAAAAAACAATAGCACACATACATATCATAAATGAAAACTATTATATTCGCATACAGCTCGCAATAATTTGAATGAATAGTCAGGATGATTTTTTAGTACTTTGTGACGATTCCAAGTCTTACTAAAATCTGCATGGGTCGATTCGACAGCTTGTTCGCTATAAAACCCTAGTCCTCTTTTGGTTTCGGAACAAAAATCTATTACATTGTATAGTATGCCATGAATTTTTGGTGTCACAGGTATCTCGAGTGCTTGATAACTAACCTTGAAATCTTCAATATATCTCTTGAAATTGGGGTCTAGTTTCAATGAGAAGCAAGAATTGACAACTTTCTTCAATTTTCTAAATGTCTCCACATACTTGACACAGCCAAGGCATTTCATGGCATCTAAAATATCCACCTTATCGAGCAAGACCTTACACATTTCCTTCAAATGTTGGACCACCCCGGTGGAGCGAGACATTATGGTAATTTTCCTGAGTGTTAGGGGCTAAATAAAGAATAAATAATCGTTTCACCCCAGATTCGAGGAATTTTTCAGCATATCTTGTACTTAGAAGCTTCCTTGAGGTGCCATGGGCGGTTCATCGTTCGATGACTGGATGGAAAGAGAAAATTTTAGAAAACCACCCCCACCGTCAATTCCGAATTTGAGTTGTACATTGGAAACTTGTCATTGCTCTATTACATCTTGAATGAAACTTCGCAGATTCTTGCAAATGACGACAAACTCTGGAGAATTAACAGATTTTTCACCTTTAGTTGTGACAAATGCAAATACTCGTCAAATCGATGATTACTTTCTGATATTTTTTTTTGATAATTGGGTTCTATTATTCCTGGTGTGTTGGTTTCTGCACGGATGAAAGCAGCAATTCTCAACACTTTTCTGGTACTTAAATCCATATCAGTTTGCATTTGCCGCAGGGAATTTGCCGAAATCGATGGTACCTGCGAATTCCTTGTTCCTCCAACAATATTCACGGTCAACGGTTTCCCGTGATGCTGCGAGAGGGATATTAACCCTTCCTCACGTAAGTGTGAGCCTTCTCCTTCACATGAATTTGTAGCTATCTTATCTTTCAATAAGCGAGTTGATATATGCTGTTTTTGTTTCGAATTGAGCCCTAATTTTATATATTATAAATTATATATATATATATATATCCAGAATCATCATCACACATGAAAGGGCGTTATCTTCTCCAGGCATATTATTTTTCGTATTTTCGTCCTAGAAAAGAAAGCGCCGAGCCGATTTTTTTCTGTAGCGGCTGAAAGTACTCCTTTTTAGGTGTCCAAACGTTGGGCGAAAGAATTTTGGAGACACCGCACTTTTTTTTTAAACCGACTCCAGAGCACCGTGCCTAATCTATCTTGTTCCACCGATCCATGACTTTAGGCATTTTCCCTTCGATCTTAAAAATCGCTAATGTTCATCCTGTGCCCAAGAAGGGTAGCAAATCTGATCCTATTAGAGTAACATTCACCCAAACAAAATCATGAAAATCGGATGCCATGTGAATTTTATCTGTTTATGACTACTGGTGGTGACGCGCCATGTGACTCTCACTAAAGCTACGATCCTTCTTCTCACCGAGACAAAAATCCTAGATCCCGGTGACTCTTCAGCCATGGGTATTAAGAGTTACTCCTTAATCCATCGGCAGATCCGCCACAGAGGGCTGGCCATTTACATCCGTAATGATGTTCCGTATTTTATTCCAAGCTTTTAGGCCAGAATGTGAATAATGACTTCAACTAATTATGGGTCAAAATTCGGGTCTCGAAACAGACCCTCTTCCTTGTGGTCTTAACGAAGCCCAAAACAACGCCGCTCACTACTAGTTCGATAGTTTATTTAATAACATTGAGCTAATTCTTCAGAAACCACCAAACGCCAAAATCGTTTATGGCGGTGATTTCAATGTCCATAACGCCAAAAGGCTTCCACATTCGTCTTCCCTCACACCGGTTGCTGAAGCGGCCGAAATGTTTGCAGCTCTTAATCAACTGACCCAGCTCGTATGTCACCCTATGAGAATTTTAGATCAGGCTAATGACACTAGCAATTTGTAGGATCTCTTCTTAACATGTCACTCTGAGAAATAAACCACATCTGTCGGTTGCCCACTTGAAAATTACGATAGTCTGTTTATTAAAGCGGAATTTCCTGTATCGTGGTTATGTGATGTGGACTTACAGCATAAACCTAGATTAGCGTACCTACTTCGATTTTAGTTAAAATTGACATTGATGCAATGCTAGAGTCTACTGTCATAATCTTGGTAATGGAACAGTTGATTCCGCCAATCTCTCTAAACCTCAAAAGACGCACAATCCTTGGCACAACCACGAATGCAAAAAGGCTTTCGCTCTCAAGGAAGCATCTGCTCGCAATTTTGGCAGACCCAACGGCTCAAAATTTAGCAGCTTTCAGGGTAGTAGAAATCGTGCCAACTATAACTAAAACTACAAAAACCGTAAGAGCAAGATGAAAGGCGAATTGCAAACAATTTTGAATTCGGACAGTGGCGGACGTTTCTGGGCATTCGCACGTAATGTTGAGAGTAAGGAAAAGGCCGACTTTCTGGCCACAAAATAATTGCTGCAAATTCTATACAGAATATTCCTCCAATTTTTCTTAAAAACTTTTACAATTCCTTGGCTAAACCCTAATCTATCTTGTTCCACCGATCCATGACTTTTGGCATTTTCGCTTTGATCTTAAAAATCGCTAATGTTCATCCTGTGCCCAAGAAGGGTAGCAAATCTGATCCTTCGAATCCTTCTTTCCATAAAGTGTTAGGGACAATAATCAATTTCCAATTGATGAAATCTACTGAATCTCAGGTCATTCAATCCACTCGATATTTAAAAGGCGTTCTACAATTTTTCTTATTTTTATTAATATCTTTTATCCGCGACTCTAAATCCCATTGATTCGTATGCTGATGACATCCCGCTCTCCTCATCTTTTCTTTTTCTACTTCTCATTCATCGCGAAAGAACGTTTCACTTACAGAGATTTAAACTCAATATCAAAACTAGAATTCTTGAAGACTGAACTCCCAATCCCTTATAATCCTTTCTTATAATTCCTTCCTTGGTTCTTTGTTTTCTTTTAGTAATGCTGCGTTTGCACGCTCAGGAATTTTAAGGATAAAAATCCTAAGCGTTAATAAAATAAAAAATAAAAAGATACTGGAAACTAAACTTGCTTCTTGTGGCTTGACCAGTTTTGGCCATACTGGCCACCTCACGAATTACCGGAAATTTTGAAGAACCATCAAAGACTGGCTGGAATTGGAGAATTTCGTGGTTGACCAAGCAATTTTATTGCAAATTTACTTCATATAATTTTAGGTCCTTGTTTGGCGATGTTATTGTCCGATTCTTTCCAGGATTTGATGAAGTGGGGCTTAATCTTTGGAAGGATAAATGCATATTCGGATATAAAACTGTCGCTTTTCTCGGACATCAGATCAACGTCAAAATACTGAATTCCACCGGGCCAGAATTGAAGTCATTGGAAAGTTATAGAATTAATTGGTCTTTCGACGGAAGAATATGATCTTTTGTATTTAGGACTTAACATCAAAAATGCATTTCAAAGCATTAACATTAATTCCAAATACGAAGAGGCATTTAAATGAAACGAAAAGTTCAAACTGTTTTCACTAGCATAATCGGATATTAGACCCGTAACAAAAACATGTATTTGTTATGGGAAATTGAATGTGTACGATTATGTTAGGGTTTAGATTTCGATTTCTAATAAAAACACACTACAAATTTAAAATTTAGCCAGTTATAAATAATTGGTGGTTTGTTAAGGTTCACTTAATAATTAATTCAAATCAACAAATTATTCATGTGAAATTCACCACAAAAGGCAGCGACACAAAATCAAAGTGAAAAATGCATTTACAAAATCAATTGATACTATCAACCGATATTTAAAGTTCGATAATTCCGTATAAACGTTCCCAAGGCACTATTTCCACAAAATAAACCACCATAACCACATCTCATTCGTGTCGATGTGTAGAATGAAGATAGATATATGCGTTGAGGTATATTGAATCATAAATATTTTTATGTTGATATTTTTTGCTTTCCCAATATATTAGTTATAAAGATATGATTTTTAGATTACAACATGTATCAACATAATGTGGTAGCGCGCGTTCACCTTATTCAAACATTGTTCGTTCAAAAACATCCCCCCACATTATGTGATTTTTTTTTTTTTTGAATCTAATGTATAACCGCAATAAAATTAATGATGATGTTATCTGTGTGCTGTGCTGCCGCTTCTTATTTTTTAACTTGCTGGTTGATAAAATTCAATTTTGTACCTGCCTTAAAGATGTGAAACAGTCAATAACAGTAAATTTAATTTTTTTTTTGTCTTCATGTTCAGGCCGTATTCACTTTAATCATCGTTTTTATGTTTTGTTAAATCGGTATCGTTGTTTAATAAAATTTTGACTAGTATATGGGATTTCAAGCCATAAAATTAAATCCTAAAACAAGCTGAAGATTTTTGCAATTTGTTATACATATTAAATATTTGCTTGAAAGCAGAAAAAGAGGATCAAAAATGTGCGAAGCATAACTTACGTATAGAATTTTACGTAATCAAATACAGGACGTAACTCTGCAGATTTAGGAAAATGTTGTTAAAATTCTTAAAAAAATTATTCTGGCTATGGAACGGGCACAAAAATATTGACCCCTCACATATTCAAATAAAATAAATTAAAAACTTACCAAATACGGTTTCGTCTAGTAACGTTTTCTTCATATCGTTCGAATCGGTTAAATCATTCCGCGAATTTGTATCCGACTGCGACCGCCTTGGTGGTTTTTCCACGGGATTAACATCACTCAACAGCCCTTTCTGTGCTTCTGGCATGACAGATCCTCTTATCATCGAATCATTAAGCGCCTTATCCAGTTTCATTTGGAGCAATCCATTTTCACTGGTCGACTGATTTTTTAAGTTTTTTCGATTCTTTCGACACAGGCAACAACACAATATTATTAAAATTATAAAAAGTACTACAACGGCAATAGAAACGGCGACTATGATGAACATAAAATTTGAATCGTTGGCGACAGGAATTTGTGTGCCCGCAATTACTGGTGTACCAGCAATCGATAGTAGTATATCGGATTCAACAGTCCCGCCTGTACTTTCGACGCGGCACGTATATTTCCCTTTATCGTTCGTATTAATATTGTAAATTTTCAATTCGGACAAACACCTGTCATTATCTTCGTCGGGATATTCCTTCACAATGAACCGGGTGTCATATTGATTGATAACGTTCTTTTTGTATATCCACGATGAACGCGGTTTTGGCCAACCTTTAAACTCACACGTAAGTGTAATATTTTCATCGCTTACATCAATATTGGCTGATTTTGATGTTCGTATTATTGATGGTCTGCATGCAAAATCTTCGGGCGGAATATTTTTCCAAAGCTTATTTTTTAATTTTTCCGGAAATTGGCAAGATGTTGGCTCCGTATATAAATTCGTGTCGATCACATAATCCTTGAATTGTCTTAGTTCGCACGTACAATTCCATGGATTATCGGCTAGCGTCAGTGACGTCAATCTAGCAATATTTTTTATAATTTCTTTTGTCATCACTCGTAATTTATTTGATTCGAGTTGAATATTCGATAGTAGTGGACAATTTGTAAACGTGCTCAGTCCAATTTTATGAATTTCATTATAGCTCAAATCGATTTTATTTAGCGATGTTAAATTTTCAAAGAGATTATTCTCGAGCTGTTCGATTAAATTGTGGCTCAAGGTAATCGACCGGATTTTGAGTAGCGGCCGAAATACACCCGGATTTAATATTCGTATGGAATTATTTGATAAATCTAATTCGATTAGAATGCTCAAATCGTCGAAACCATTATGATGGATCTCCTGTATTGTACTACTTCGAATGAATAATTTATTTAAATGTATTAGATTGGCGGTAATAAATTCTTCTTTGCTTATTTCTGCGATCCGATTATTTGACAGGTCCAGCACTTGCAGTTCCGAACTTAAATTTCTGGGCACCTTTTCGAAGAAGCGACCATCACAATTGGCTGTTTTTTTGCCTGCATACCACGAACAATGGCATCCCGCACATTTTGACATAAAATCACTATCGCTTAACACTAAATTACTAGTTATTAGTAATAAAAATAAATAAATTAAAAAAAATTTATTAAAAAAATGTAAATTCAATTTTTTTTGTAAATTTATTATTATTGTTGTTATTGGATTCATTTTTATTTGTTTTATTATTAAATTAATATTATTTTATTTATTTTAATTTAATTTTTTATTTATTTTCGTCGCCGTCGTCCTCTTCTTCTTTTATATCGTTTTCTTATTACTATTATTTCATGTTAAAATGAAAATTACAATTTGTTCTTCTTGTAGTGCTTGCTGCTGCCTTGTTTAATTTTCATTTAATAAATTTTTGTTGCTTTTTGATTCGGAATACGGTAGTATGAATAGTTCCCAGTTTATATTTGTATTAGTAGTAGTAGTAGTAGCAGTAACAGCAGTCTGAAAATGAAAAATAAATATACGTAAGAAGGAAATTTAATTACTTAATTATAATTGTCTTTATTTAATTTTTTTCAATTAAAAATAAATTATATTTAGGTTATGCCACTGGTGAATTTTTCTTATATTACACATTTCGTATTTGCTGCTTTTTGTTGCTATTACTTTTGCTGTTCGTGTTGTTCTTTCGTTCTTAATTAAAAATAATTCGATAAAATTTATTTTGTCTAAATAAAAGAAATGGAACACAATAAAGGAACATTAACAGGAAATTTTGAAAATAATAAGAAAGGATTCAAATGTTTTATAACAAGTAGTACTATATAGTGTAGAGATGAACTTAAGTTAGTGTATAATAATTTTGTTGTTGTTTTGGTTATTTTTGGAAAATGGAAAATTTAAATAACAGCATGTAATTATGAAATAACATTAATTTAATTTAATTTTTGTTTTATTCATTTCTTTTGTAGTTTATTTTACACTTTCTTAAAAATAAAATTAAATTAAAAATGGCAAATGAAATATTAAGATGTTAACGTTTATGGGAGCACAAAGAGCAACCCCTATTAACCTAGTGTACCTATAGTAGTATCTATTTACCTAAAATCACAAAAGCTAACAACTTGTTCACAGTTAATTATCTAGGTGAGATATTACGAACAAGTTATTAATTGAGTATCAAACTTCTCCCCTTTTTAAAATTCTGTAATATATTTTTTTTTTTAGTGGCCATTAGCAAACTTGAATACGGAAGAATAAATAATACATAGATAAACTGAAAGTTTTGAAAATTTTATGTAATTTTGTTATTGAACTTTGATTTGGTACACATGGTACGCAAAATAAAACGTTCATTTACATGTCATTTACAAGACTTTGGAGAGAATAATAAAGTCCTGATCCCATAATATTCACAAAATATTCTATAGCTAATTTTTAGTTGAACGCAGTTATATTTTGTACCTCGGTGATAGCTCGGTTTTAGTGATTACTGCGAAATAATGATTTCAAAAATGTTATGACGATTATTATGCTGAATTCAGACGTTTCGAAAAAAAGAGAATACTTGAGAAATTTAAGTGTTTCCCAATTGAATATAATAGTATATTATTCAACGAGTATAAAACGATAGCTGTTATTCACGAAGATGAAGTTTACCGACATGAGCCGATAGGCTAGTGTCGCAAATCATCTGAATGAATAGCAGCCATTATATGTGAGGAGAATACGATACTTTATCCATGACCGATAAATAATTTTGTATTTTATAATCAAATTCTTTAAATAACCCTAAAATAATTTCCGCCGACATTTTGACGTCTCAATATATATTATATTATATAAGCGGCTGAATGAGTTTACCGTTATATTAGCAAAGAACACATTGAAATACAAAAAATAACAAAAATACCAAAAAAAAAAATTCAAAATACATTTCACGTGTATTATGTGCATACGTATTTATTTGTATGAAATGAAGTATGTAGCAATGATGGAAAATGGATTTTTTGAATTGGACTGAAAATTGAAATGATATTGTACTAAATTGAGGTGAATTGTACTTAATAATTTTAAATGTTTTTTTACATAAAGGCAGTACCTAGCAGAAGTATGTAGTACTAGTAGCAGCAGTAAAATTTCGCTGGTGCGCACTTTTTACTGCAACTGCAATTGGTCAAACATTAAGTTTTACAGCCAAAACTGTGCAATCTACAAAATGTGAGTACTTAGCACGTGGAGGAAATGGAACCGCAAATGTCAAGAACTTTTTGCGCTTTCGTTGGTCGCGTTCAAAACAACTTTCTTGGTACGTCTAAATCTTTGATACTCTCGTTAAATAAAAATAATAACCTTTATTGCTCATAAAAAAACTAGTTTAGCGTCACAATTGCATGGAATTCTTATCTGCTGAATTCTGGCCACATTGTTCGTAATATCCTACCAGTATCGGCATCATTGAACACGGACTATCTCAAATATGTGATGTTTAAGAAATAAACAAATCCAGCAAACTATCGGCATTTAGCTTTAGAGTCAATTTTTTTTAATGTTATGGAGATAATAATAAATTTAAAATAAAAATATTAATTGATATCTGAACGTCCCATCAATAATCATTAGTATCTGTGGAAGTTTCGAAATGACAAAAACTTCTTTTCGATATCAATAGCTACGTATATTTATTACATCATTAACGTGCATCATGACAGTACACATGACGGAAGTCAGTTTTCGTATACAGTTAAGCATACTGGTTGCTAATGGTTACTCCTGTATTATTGGCGAATTATTAGCATCTCTGCACATGATGCAAATTTATAAATTGCAATCTCTACAATCTTTTGTACGGATATAGGTGCTCGCGGTTTCAAATTATTAAATTTTGGCGATAACTGCTTTCACATAATTTCAATAAATGTAGTTTTATCCATCGTAAATTTCTTATCCGTTGTTCTTTATTAAATTCTTTCAAAACAATTTCATCCTACAATACGGAATTTTTTGATTTCAACCAAATTTTTTAAATTTTGATTCTGACACCTTCTTCTATCTCTTTTATATATTTAGAATAAATTCTGGAAAAAGAGAATTCAATTAAAAAAATAAAAACAATTTATTTAATAAATTTCAGCGCTAATATTGAGAGAGGCAAACTTGCGAAAGCATAGCCCTTCATAAAAGTACAGATAATTTTTTTTTAGCAATAATTTTTATTTCATTTAAAATAGTTAGCCTCTTTCTTCCGTTATGTTCGTACTCTAATTTGAGATTCATGAGACCCACAATATTTAAGAACGCTTTTTTGCCAACCATTGTTTGAAGGGCCTAAAATTAACAAAACTATTATAATATTAATAATTAAAATCATGGACTCACAAGCCTTGCGCTTCTTCCCTTCTAAATTATTTAGAAACTACTTTTTAGATAAATTATTGTAGAACAGTTTTATTATAACCTCGAAACCAAAAACCCAAATTAATGCCGTTCAATTATCTTAAATGTAAATGCAAATCTTGGAAACAAATTTAAGAATGAGATGTAACTCCTGAGATCCTTGCAAATTTAGAGGAATATGGAGAAACATGAGTAATCTCGAAAAACATCTTTGAGCTTAGGATTCTAGAAGTGTGTAGTGCTAAGCATGAGCCACACTACTAACTATATAATCAGGTCGGTATAAGGGTGGGCCCGACGTCACTAATTCAAATAGTTAGCGGCTGATTCTGCTTAGTGTTTGATCGTACACCCTCAATCAATATATTATTGCAGAACAATTTTATTAACGTTCTAATAGGTCAATTTTCTAAGAAACTTTAATGAAAAACAAAGTATTTTGGCCGATTCATTTCACATTGGGCATACTTTATCAGATATGGGATCAACTTTAACTTTCGCATGAACAGTATCTACCGGGGAAGATATTACAATTTTCCTTTCTCAATAACTCAGTGAGTTTTCATCCAAGTATTATCCGGGGTCAGCTATGTGAATAATTTTCTGAAATAAATTGAAAAATTATTCACATAGCTGACGCCGGATAATGATTGGATGAAAACTCACTGAGTTATTGAGAAAGGAAAATTGTGATATCTACCCCGGTAGATCCTGTTCATGCGAAGGTTAATCGGCTCGCTATACCAAATGGTCGTAGCTAATTTGTTTTTGCTTTATCAGTACTGCAGTAGTTTAGTTTCATACCGCATGCTTTTTTATTCTAAAGTCCTGGTGTGAAACTGGTATAAGTTCAATGAGCATATCAAGGAAGGCTTTTCGTCGTGATTTACTTTGCTGTGCAGAATAATTGATTATCATATTTCCTAAATTTGGAACTGAATTGTAAACAAGTACTATGAGAATAATTTTTGTGTCGTTGACAATTTTTATAATTGAAAATTAATTTAAGTGTAAGTAATTTGTTTTTTTTTTTAATTTAATAAGGCAAGAAACGCAAAAGGAAAATTGTTTAATGTTTAAATGAAGTAAAGGGAGAAATAATTCAAATTTTTTAGAGTGTACTGAATTTCACTGTAATATACTACTGTACTTTTGTAAATTAATTGTATCGAAAAAAGTACAATTGTACCTACAATTCCATCGCTGGCTATATAGTATTATTTACATATACATACATATAAGTTTATTTCAACCGAATAGGAAAAAAATTATAAAGCCTGATTTCCATTACGAAAGTATTTTTATCAGTAAAAATAAAGGGAGATAAAAATATAGATTTACTTGAGGTGTGAGAGGGAAATTTTTTTTTTCAGTACTGAACAAAATTGTTTTTACTGAATTATGTAACCATAATTTACTGAAGAAAAAATGAAGCGAAGTATATTTTTTCAGTATTTTACAATGCATCTACATACAGATTGTGTAAGGATAGACAATTTTTCTCGCACACTGAAGCAAATACTATAAAAAAAAGTGAAGTTAACCCCACTTCGATATTTTTATGGTATAAAGTGACGTTTGGATAAAAACACTCCAAATAAATTTAATATACATATGTACAGAAAGTTTTGTGACATATATATATATATATATATATATATATATATATATATATATATATATATATATATATATATATATATATATATATATATATATATATATATATATATATATATATATATATATATATATAATATTAAGTAAATTATTAATTATTAAATATTAAATTATTATTTATATTAAATACCTACTTAGCCATATTGTAATTGAAAAAAATTTTACAAAATTTATTGGTTATGTTAACAAAAACCTATTAAAATATAACCATAAAATTTTGCTATAAAAAAAATTACTATCTTTGTCACTCTAATGGAAGTTTTGATTGTCTTAACTCCTCTGTCTTTTTCAGTAAAATATACAAGTCAGTGAGATTTTCTCATGGAAATCAAGCTTAAATAAAAAATCAGTTGATGCTTAACTTTTGAAGTAAATGGTTCGTTTTATGCCTAATCGTAATTTTTCATTCTTTTGAGTTGATTATTTATTTTTTCTTAGCTATTTAATAAAGCTTTGATTTGATTGATCACTTTCTGGAAATTTTCTTTCACAATTTAATTTTGGTCTTGCATATCGGCTTTTTATATACATAATTTGGTTTGATTTGAATTTCTTGGATTTTTATTGATTTTGGTTTTAGTTTTTATTTATATATAAGCATTTTATATTTTAATTTCTATTTCTATAATGGAAAGACGTGAAACAGACAGTCGTTACCGTGAAAAAAACCGTGAGCCTTTAAGAGAACTCCATTGAGCAAGAAAAGCGGATCCTAATATACGTGAACTATCTAATATTGAGCGCTAATATTGAGTATATGTCGGGAAGTGTACATTCTTTTAAAATATCTCGGGTTGTGTATCATCAATCTTCCGTTAATATTTCCTTTGATTTTTCCTTGAACTCTAATAATTATCAAGATCATGGTGGAGATGTACGTTATGCTGAATTATTTCTCTACGATGCTGATACAGCTGTAAATATTCAAATGAACAATTCTGCTAATTGCAAGTACAAACGTGAAATAATATCAACAATTTCTATGGTTGTTCAACATGCTTCACCTTGTGCTAGCAGTTATAAAAGACTTCGAGAGATCCACGAAAGTGAAATAGCCGATGCTAATCGAAACTGTCGTCCGCTTAATAGTGCCTCACTAATTTTTACTCAGAATCTTCATGACGACCAAAGGGTATAAAACGCACCAATAAATTTTGAGAATGTTGTATTAGTTTTTGTGTCTGACGGTGAAGGAAATATTCCAGCTGATATAGATTTCGCTGTTTACCTCTTTTCTTTCCCAAGGGTGAATTCGGATATGCATCACAGCAGCGAACATGCTACTACTGTACGAAATAAAATTACGACCCTCCAATTTAATTCATATAAAATTGCAGTACGTCGAACTGTTTTTAATCCGCTTCATTAGGGTGGCAAATTATTTCAACAATATTTGGTGTTTGCCTACGCTCGAGTTGAAGCTAACCTGTTAATTTTATACGACATAATCAAAAAGCTCTTCGTGTTGAATCTTACAGAGTTGGTAATATTTATATTCTACCATGTTTGTTTATCGGTGGTCCAAGGCTCATTTCCAAATTGTACCAAGACAATAGGACTATTGTTAGGAAGTTTGGCCGTCCAGACTTATTTATCACTTTTACGTGTAATCCGGCAAGGGAAGAAATAAAGTCGGAACTTAACACTTTCCAAAATTCCTCAGATTGTCCTGATGTCGTATCCCTAGTTTTTAATTTAAAATTACAGGAATTTCTTAGTGATATCGTATGTTTATATTATTGAGCATCAGAAACGTGGGGTTACCTCTCATGCACACTGTTTATTTACACTCGCTATGGAAGACAAATTGAAAACTGCGGACGATATTAAGAAAAGCATTTCAGCGGAGATTCCTAATTTAAATGATAACGGACAACTTCACGAGATGGTTCTTAAACAAGATGTACTTGGTCCATGTGGAGAATTTAATCGTAATTCTGTTTGTATGGTTGACGGAAAATGTTCAAACCAATTTCCTAAAGAATTGTGTTTTGAGACAGCTATATTTATGGAAAGTTATCCCAAATATAGAAGGCGTCCTCTTTCGCGAAACGCGATCAAATATTCCTGTTGATAACCGTTTTATAGTTCCATACAATGCATATTTAAGCTTGAAATATAGCGCACATATAAATGTCGAACTATGATCTACTGTCAAAGCAATTAAATATATCCATAAATATATAACTAAAGAACATGATTGCGCTAGAGTTGCGTTCAAATCAACTCCTTAAATAATAATTCAAATCAGGTTGAACATGATGAAATATCGCAATATCTAAACTGTCGCTATATAAGCTCGCAAGAAGCAGCTTGGAATTGTGGCGGGTCGCTCATTCATATTCAATTTTTCAGCATTCAATCATCACCACAGCTAGTTCGCACGGGAACTCATTTTAAACAAACGAATGCACCTATTTAATTTCAGGTATACCAACGGAGCGACAACACAAAACAAAACGAAAACACAACACAAAATAGATATTAGTAAATCAGTCGGCTCTAAAATCTCATCGCGGTAACATATCGCCCACCTCACGCGGTAATTATAACACGACAAAATGGTGGTGAAAAATAATAAATAAATGTAAAAAATTATATTAAATAAATAAATTAAATTTAATAAAATAAATATATTAATTACAAATTTAATTGTGCGTGTAAAATTTATTCAACAACAAACAACTATTATATAACGTTATAGAATCTAGAAGAATTACCTATTCATGGTCAATCTCACAATACTCTAATGTTATCTGTTCACCACTTTCAAGAAAACAATATAGAAAATACTTTGTTGTGAGCTTAATCTCATAGATAACGACGTGCATCAATTTTATTATAGCGACATCCCGAATCATTATATATTCAAGAACTCGAAATGGGAAAAGCGATCTATAAATTACCATTTTGGTGGAAAAACTATTGGCAGAATAATAGCAGTTTCACGTAGAGATATAGAGCGTTACCATCTTCGACTAATTCTTCTCTCTGTTAAAGGTAATGAATCTACAACATTTGAAGGACTGAAAACCTTTAATAATGTAATATACATAACATATAGAGAAGCAAGCAGTAAGAGCATATTATGTTACCTAAATATTTGAGATCGTTATTTGTGACTATTCTGACCCATTGCATCAATGCATGAATCGTAATTGTATACTAGACTTAAAAATTCAATGTGAAAAAGTAGGTTTTGATTTTCTTTCAGTAGTGGCAATACCAAACGTTTCTGAAATTTTGGATATTGCTATTATTTGGAAAAAATAAATAAGTGTTCTGAAATTATTACACATAAACAAGCGAAGGGGGTGATACAACTATCGAAAGTGATAAAAATTAAATATTGCTATTTCAGTTTTCGCTAAAATATTTGAAACTGTTTTTAAAAGGAGAATAATGGATTTTGTTACCGCAAATAACACTGTGCAAGCAACAATATGGATTTAGACCAGTTTATTACAGAAATTAAACAAGATGGGGCTTTATGAAAAATCCTTAAACTGGCTGGAATCATATCTGACTGATATAAAGCAAGTGGTTATTTTGAATGACGTCTCTTTAACCGAAATGTTAATGTTGGAGTACCACAGGGAAGCATATTATGATCACTGTTACTCTTTTTATACGTAAATGACCTTTCAAAAATAATACTGCTTGGAAAGTTATCTTTATTTTCCGATGATACAGCTTTGGTATTAATGCGCTTCCCGTCGCTGAATTAAATTTGAAGAAGAACATGGACATTTTGTTTCTGATTACATGTTTATCTGGATAAACAACTTAACTTTAAAAATCATATTGATGATTTATTTAGCCGTCTTTCAATTGTTGCTGATGTTTTCAAGAGAATCTTGAACCTCATTGTTAACAGTGTAAAAAGAATAATATTTTTTTCATTTATTCATAGTGTCTCTTCCATACCTTAAGCAAACATATAGTGATGTCACTACATGGATTCAGCTCAGTACTGCAATGATTTTTAATTGTATTTTTTTTTATTGCATTTTCACTGTTATGGACAGTTAAATGGTCAAGTTTTCACAAAATTTTAAATACATAAGCATATCAGCTGATATATTTATTTTTTTCTGTATATACAATGTTTTGTATGAGTACATTACAAATACATAAATGTATATAAGTGGAAATTGTTTATCGGTACAAAAAGAAATGACTTTGGTGGCTTCGTTTCACTTGAGGCAACCGACGAGTTTACTTATATTAAGCGGTTAACCAGATAAAAGCAATGTACCAACGAATTATGTATCTAGTCACAAAACAAAATAACTGTTTGCTATAAGACTATACATAATACAAAAATAAATGTATCTTTTTTTTTTTTTTTTTTTTTTTTGTGGATTTAGATTTAAAATTTCATCAAATTCTACGCATATTTGGTGCCGAAATTTTAAGGAAAAATTCCTTGGTGGTAAGTTTTACGTTGCTATTCATATAAATTTAATGGTAGTAAACTTACATCCACGCTTTGTCTTGTTTTTGTGAATATGTGAATTATTAGCGGTCATTTTATACCGGAGGAAAAAAAATGTTTGGTCGATTTTTACTTGTATATTGTATTAGCGGCAAAGTTCCGATTAGCTGTCTAAGCATATAGTGGTACCTCATTTTTTTTTGTATATTTTGGTCGAGGATATTCTAGAAAAACAGCCTACTTCCAGCTGTTTTACCGAGATAGTGCTTACGAATTTTAGTGTTTGAGCGTGAAAAGAAAAACATTTACACGGAAAAAACTAGGCTTGTTATCAGGAAGAAAACGGATTTTTAATTGAAGAAAATGTATTGTACTTTTTCTTCATTTAAAAGCTAATTTTTTTGTTGCTTAATTTTATTCTTGATTGAAGAAAAAGGAACAACGAATGGAGAAAAATATGATTGGTTTGTTTCCAATTGTTCTTACAACTAGCAATAGACCCTTTTCTCAAAATATATTGTCCAATTTTATTTCAAAAATACAACATTTTCTTAATATGTTCTTAAATTTATTTTATCAATAATTATATTTAGTTTTTCATCTTACTTTCCTGATGTCCCGAAACCCGAAATGGTACGAATTTTTTATTTTTTTTTCAATATCAAACTAATTGCTTTGACTTTCGTCAAATATATTTCTATAGTAGCATTCATTAATAAACGACTATCGTTAATTATACTTATCAGATCACCTCTAAATTAAAAATCAAGAGAAGATTCTTTTTATTTAAGATGAACATTCGCAGCATATACAAGTTGTATTGATTAAAATCAAGGAGTCAAAGTCGCGTTGTTGAGATCGAAACGTGTTTGAATTCTAGCAGTGATCGAGCAAACTTTAATTGTATACATTTTAAAAAAATAGTATATTAAATGTTCACTCCTTGCTCCATATATACAATTTACATTTACACTCCAATTTTTACTCCATATTTACGATTATATTACCACAAAATGGTGGTGAAAAATAATAATTAAAAGTGACAAATTATATTAAATAAATAAAATAAAATTTAATAAATAATTTAAAATAAATCAATTTAACGGGGGTTAAACAAAACACACCTATGTTGTGTGTCTAGAAATTTGATTATCCGACATAATATTAAGGTTCAGAATATGGAATAGTTTGAAAAATATAGTACAGCATTTCGAATAATTTAGATTATTTTTAATTAGGTGGCACAACAAGGACAAGTTTCTTCTCTCTTCGAAACAACCAATTTTTCTATGTTACTCTTGAACTGAGAGAAAATTTCCAATTGAAGAAAGTATTTCTTAATGACGTCTCTAACAAGAAAACTATTATTTTACGTCTCTCAGGACAAGAAAACATTTTCTTCTCTTAAGCGATCTTATATAAAAATAGCATTTTTCATTTGAACAAAAATTTCCTTATCTGAGAGAATATTTTAATACAAGAAATTATTTCTTAATATGAAAAACTTATTTCTCATAACAAGAGAACAAAGTATTTTAACTATGTAAGCCTTTCTTGAGACGAGAAAAATATCATTTAATTATTATAATTGTACGTATATGTACCATTATATAATGGATGTTCGCACCATAAAAAAATCATTCTATCGCAAACCTTCGACAGTGAAGAACGTAACATTTTTTTTTGTTTTTAAAAGTGTGATTTTGTGAAAATATTATTTTGTTAAAGTGCACAAACTTAGATTTTTTTATATTACGGTGTTTCCATTTCAAAGTGGTGTAAAGTGAAAAAACAGGATTTCTGGAAACATTTAAAAATATTTTTAATATTTTCTCTCGTCTTGGTCGACATTCAAATGTCTTATAAATGGAAAACATAAGTATTTCTATTATTAAATACAAGAAAAAATGAAACTGCCAAAGAAATTTAGTACCTAATATTATAACGATATGTAAAAATTATTTAATTAAATACATGAAACAAATAATAATCGAAATTATCAAATTTGTATTGAAATATTTTCTATGTACATATGTACATGTTTATCTAATGGTGAAATAAAAAACAATAAAATAATTTTTCATGTAATTGTATTTTTTTAAACCACCATTTCACTCTAAAATAATATAATTTGAAGAAATATTTCTGAAACGAAGAAATATTGCTTAGCCACACCTGAAGAAATACTGCGTTGTCACAAGAGAAACGTTTCTATAGTGAAAAATATTGAAGTTCCCTGGAAGAAGAAAACCGATGCAAACAAGAAAACGCAAACAATAGATTCATAAATTGAAAAAGCCCACGCATTAGATTCACAAATTCATTTCTCTGGTCAAGAATGAGCTAGTTTCACATAAGAAATAAATCAATTCATATGTACAAGAAAATGTAAAGAAGAAAATGCAACTTAAATAAAGAAACATGATTTCTTACCATAATAATTCTCATTAAAAGAATCGGTTTCTACAAACAAACCTATTTAATTAAACTTAAGAAATAAGGATTAACCATGAAGAAAAACCATATTCTCTGTATAATCACGTTTTCTTGTATCAAGAAATCAGTTTTCTCATTTCAAATAAATTAAGATTATTTTAATATTTTAGAAAAATTTCAGATTGAGAAACGAAAAATTTGTGGTGAGAAGAATTTCGTTTAGCTGAAAAATGATGTACAAATTTTCTTGAATTAATCCGTTTTTTCTTCGTATTAGAAATAATTTTTTTCAGTGTATGTAAATAGATTAATATTAATCTTATAAAAAGAAATAAGTGGAAACGATAAATGTTACAGTGGATTGGCATTCACCACTAGATTTAAGAAAAAACATTTAAAAGTAAAAAAAAAGTATTTGTGCGGTTGGAGTGCGTTTTCCAAATTTTCAGCTGTCTCGTAGCACAAGCGGAGAGTACTCTTGGCGGGAGCTGTGGATAGTGGTGAGTTTTGGTTTATATATATATATATATATATATTTTTTTTTGGTAGTTATATGCACAACCTACTCCAACAACCATAATTCAATATAGAATAGCTTGGTGTACTGAAATTTTGTTTTGCGTTAAATAATTATTAAAAGAAATATGGAATATGTTTATCCAACAATAAATGGTGACTAGGTTAGGCAAGAGCTTTTGCAAAATCTATGTGGACTCTGAAGGGGATTCTATCATTAACACAATTAAAAATACAGTCAACTCTCTATATCTCAATCGTCTATAACTCGATTTTTTCTCTATCTCGATATTTTGTCGATCGCTTCAATTTTTCATGTATGTTACATTACTTTTCTCGATAATTTTATTACTCGAACTCTTAATCCTCTTAATCCGACTAATCCTATTTTGCGGTTGCTTTTAAATTACGTTCCATATTTCGACCTCAATTTTTACTGTTAGACAGAAACATCTAAATATAAAGCAAAAGTAACATTAATGATAATTCGGTGATATAGCTTTATTAATAGAATTAAAAAAAAAATTAACATGGAAAAAGTCGTTATTAGTAAACAGAAAAATTTAACAATTAAACAAAAATTAAAAGTTATTTAGAAATTCGATTGTGGTGTATGTATAAAAGACTTTGTAGCAGAATTTGAAGTTTCATCTAATTCAGTGTTGACAATTCTTAAAAATAGAGAAATATTATTAAAAACAATTTATAAAAACTCCGCTAAATTGATGTGGAAAAAGATTCAAAAAATGCGCACACTCACACGGCTCATAATTCTCCGCTCTCCGGACCAAGTATTAAAACGAAGGCAAAACTATATGCAGAAACACTGAAAATCAATAATTTTACAAGAAGTGATCGGTGGCAAGCAAAGTTTGTCAGACACCAAAACTTATCTTTTAAAAGTATTTATGGTCAAAGCGATGATGTGGACGCTGCTGTAACAAATAATTGGGTTATAAATAATTTGCCTTTTAACATTAAAGACAATACTGTAGAAGATGTGTTTAATGGTGACGAGACAGCACTATTTTTCAAGTACCTTCCATAAAAAACATACGCTTTCATAAAAGAAACATGTCATGGAGGCAAGTATTCGAAACAACGTCTCACTGTAATGGTTCCTTGTAATATGATCGGGACTGAGAAGTTGCCTTTACTTGTCATCGGAAATAGTAAAAAACTCCGATGTTTTAAAAATATGCAGTCGCTAGCAGTAATTTATGAGACCAATATGAAAGCATGGATGACTTCGATCGGTTTTGAAAAGTGGTGATTCGATTTAGACAATCGAAACATTTTGCTGTTTCTAGATAATTACGCAGCACATCCTAAAAACTTGCAAACCAAATTAAAATCCATCAATTTAGAATTTTTACTGCCAAATACAACGTCCGTTTTACAACCTCTTGATCTTGGAATAATCAAATATATCACGTATCATCAACGTGCGTAAAAAATTCTAGAAATGGAAACATTTTCGAGCGATCGAGCGAATATATGGTTAACAAAAGTAAAGCTCCTAACCATTCAGTATTGTTTTCAAAAGGATGGTTTCATACTAAATGATGAAGACAATATTCCATTGAATGTACTTAAATAAAGAGTTCTAGAAAACAGGCAATTTAACAATAAAATTCAGCAAATAGAATAAAGATTTCGGTCGATTAATTCGGAAATTGAATTTCAAGAGTATTGTGATGTATTGTGTGATATTGTGTGCTCGTTTGTGGAATATTATCAGATTCAGATATTATCGAAGTAGTGGTCACTCAAAAAGAGGATGAAACAGTTACCACTACGGAAGAAATGGAATTAGAAACAGAATTTTCGCCTGAACAGGTAGATGCGGAAGCCGTCAACAACATCCTGAAACGTTTAAATTGTAGTTTGATGCAAATTGAAGAAATTGCACCATCAATCTTTCAATCATATTACGAGATTGAAAACATTTGTAAACATATTTATATGTATTTATGGTAAACGTTCGCCGGGGTTGCCCAAAACTAATGTAATAAATGTTTTTACTACCATTAGTACAAACTAGTATACACTAGAAATCGTATTCTTGAAACGCATCTATGCAATCAATAATAGAATTTTTATAAAACGCTTTTTTTATTTATGTATATAGCGAATGAATAAAGTTATAATATGTTGAATTAATGAATTATCAATAAATTTAATTTATCAAGGAATTTAAAAAAAACTATCGATCTAGTAAACTATCGACGACTTTTTCACTTTAACAAAATTCTCTTTTTACTTCGACAATTCTCTATCTGGACGGTCCCTTGAAAGTCGAGATATAAAGAGTTGACTGTATATTTTCCAATATAACCTCAAATTCAACCAAATTTATATTGGAAAACATACTTATACGGAATTGTGGTGGATGGTACAACGTCACCGAACTGAATTTAACGGTACCAAAAAAAAAAAAAAATTTTGGAAAACAATTTAATAAATTGACAACATTTGCAATTTGTAATTATTAGAAAGAAACACAAAAAATATTTTTTGGGCAACGAAATAAAAATTTTGAGAGACAACTATCAGAAACGAAAAATAATAAATTGGCAGCAAATTTTGGCTGCTAAGAAAAACTAAATTATAAATTAAAAATTTATTTTAAAATTGCTCCCTCAACCTTGCAAGCTCAATTTTTTTTACGAACACTCCAATCCAATTGCAATATGAATACAACATTTGGTCTGCCATATTTCTTAAACGATATAAATAAATCTTGTAACGTTATTCCGTATACATGCAAGTACCCCAATTTAAGTTTGAGCCACTATATAAATCTAAAACAAAACATAATTAACTCAACCTTAGGTTATCATGGCATCGTTATTTCAACCAAAATTGACATATCCAAATCTCTATCTAAAAAGAGGGAGCCCATTTTTTCATATAAATTCTTGTTTTAAATTGTCCCCAAAAATTAATGTAAAATTCGACATTAGTTAATGTGTAAATTATTCAAAATAAATGCTCCCTATAATAAATACATACTCGTATATACAAATATAGAGCTTCAGCAACCACAAATATTATTATGATAATGGTGTTCTTCCCAATTTATTTTCACCCAAAATTGAATTTTTTTTTTTTTTTTTTTTTTGTTCAACTTCAATGAAAAATCGTCTTGACCTTCATAATGAGAAGCAAACATACAGACACACAAAAAAAACGTATAATAGGCTTCATCTGTGTATATGTTGTGAATTATAGTATAATAAAGGCTAGAAAACATTTGTTGTGAAAATCATTGAGGCATGCGGTTGGTTTCGGTTCATACCCGAAGAACCATAGAAATCTTATTTAATTACAATTTAACAAAAAAAAAAAAAACACAAAATCGTAGCACACACAAAGTAAATCCTGTGTTAGAAAATAAATTTTAGGTCAATTAAATTATGGATGACTGAGTATAAAAGCAACATACTGAGTGTAAAGGCAACAACATAAAATACCTCTGTACTACCCAAAAATGGTTTCACCTTAATTTCCACAACAACTTGATTTTCAATTTCAACTGTCAAAAATTAATGCAACTTTTTATTTTGTGTTTATTTTATGGTTAAAAATTATTCAAGTACTATATTGTTTTGGAATTCTTTAAATGTTTATACGTACATATGTATATTCGTATGTAAGTCTATTTGACAAAAACCAAAAAGAAGAATAAAAAGAAAATTTAAAATGGAAAAGTGCTTTATATAAAAAAAGGAAGCATTTATCGTCTATTATTCAACATATTCAGGCGTCATGGAGTTGTACAAATATGGTATTACAAGATTCGCGGTGTAATATTTACTAATACTGAGTTGGAGAACAAATTACTAAATTGGTGGATTGGTAGGAAAATTTTTGTCGCGCATCCTGAAAGGCTTAATGCGAACAATTCACCAAACTACTCTATAGGTTGGTTTTATACTGTAAATTCTATTTACTCTACAAAGATAAATAATTTAAGTAATAAATTTATTTTTCATTTCTTTCATCACTTTTCCTTTACTAAAATGAAAATAACTCTACAGAATACAAAAGTTATTTAAAAATAAAAAAACATAAAATTAAATTGTATTTTTTAAAGAATTTTATGTTTATTGCTCACGCTGCTTGATAAGCAGTAAACTGTGTTAGTGTTTGTGTTGTGGGGTTTGCTTTGAAAATAATGACGGGAACAATATTTTTATTATTGTTATTATTTACAAAAAAGGAAAACTTTTTTCATTTATGCCCTTGTCATGGTTATTAAACTATAATTACGATGCATTTTTTCATCAATTTCATTTTCATCTTCTATCCATAGTAAACAGGGTGAATGAAGTGTTAATTACATCGACGGGGTTTTCTTATAAAACTATATACATAGTATTTTTTGTGTTAAGTTGAATAATTATTGTTCTTTTTATACATACATAGCTATCTCTACTTTAATTAATACTTGACGCGCTTGCTATTCCAATGATGATAAGTATAACGTTTATGATTGTCTTCATAATTGACTGTGGAGACATTTTATTGTTGTTGGTAGTTTTATTGTTACTGTGCTATACATTATTTTATATTATAAGAATGTAGCTTTATAGAATGATTTTTATGAATGCATTAATTTTGGTATTTTTAGCACGAATGGGTGATTTCGAAAATGTTTTGTTAAAATTATGTATTGTTCATTGTTGTTATGTGCTGCATAGTGGTTGAGCTGTAATCAAAATAAAATTATTCTGTGATAACAGTAATTGGGGCTACAAAAAACTGTATTATTGGATTATAATTTTATTGTACAGTAAATTGGTTGGGTAGAAATAAAGTATTTTGAAAAGAAGAGATTTTTGTTAGGTATGCGCTTTTGTTGGGGTAACTTTACGAAAACTTTTGATTATCTAATAGAATTTTGTAGAACAATCAAGAAAGGGTATATTTTATTATATGGTAAAGGAAAGTTGAGAAATTGGTCATCAAAAAATTGTTTAGCTTACAAACTTAAATTCCACTTGCGTAAAACTTTGAAATCGAAGTTTAAGTGATCCGTTTTTTTTTTTTTTTTGAAATAAAATTATAAAATTATATTGGCTCACACTTAAGTAGATGTCCTGGTGGTTTGGCGTCTATTGGAGGAGGAGGGACTAAAGTTAATTATATTAATATACCAGTTACGTAACGTTCCAGTAGTTTTAGGCTGCCGCGTGATGGGTACAATTGTGTAAGGGGTAACCTCGTAAGTGTATGTGCTGCCTCCTCGTGGCAACCACTGGTAACTGTGGCCATTTGGCACAGTTTTGGCCATTTGGCACAGGCTAAAGTACGGCGCTAATGGAGAAACCTCTAACAAAAACCCTAATCTAAGGTGGAACAGCATATGCCGATGGATGAATGGCTGATAGGCCAATCAGTGCGGTCAAGTATGCGGACTCTGGATACCAGGCACCCTCCAGTTTTATTTAGCCTCCCTGTAGTAAAGCTGGGTGGCCTACAGGCGACTTTCCATTCCCAGCAACTAGTAAGAGTAAAATCAAACCGAGGAAGGGGCAAGGGTAGAAATAAACGGGAGTGGGACAGCCCCCTCGAAGTCCTTGGGTTCCAATGCTACTGTCTTTATAGCAGAACTACATGCCGTAGTAAACATCTAGGAGGGAGAGCAATAAGTACAGATAGTATGTATTACGTACCGGCTGCCAGTATTATCAGGTCTATTAAGAGTCTGAATATTAACTGGGCAGATAATTAAAAAGTATGCTGACTCTGGATACCAGGCACGCTCCAGTTTTATTTAGCCTTCCTGTTAAGATTCAGAATAGTAAAGATATATATGTAAAAATAATATACAATAATAATAATAATAAAATAATAAACAATATGTTAGAAAATATATTATGTATTATGTAATGTGTACGTGTGTCAACACTAATGGTGAATATATTTTATATCCCTCCGACAACACCTTTTGTAAAAATAAAAAAAAAAGAAAAAGAAAGAAGAGATCGTGGTTGTTGTAAGAGGTCGTGGTTGAACACATGTTTATTTTATTTTCTGTAAAAATTAAAGTTGTTAAAATAAAGTATAATAATTTTATTTGGTGAAATATAATCGTTGTATGTTCATTATTTAACATATAATCCATAGTGAATTCAACAATACAGTCCACTAAAAATAAACAAAGGGTAGAAAAGTTTTTTATATTTTATACAACGCTACTCCATTTTGGTCCTTCGAACCGAATATTTCTACGAACTATTGGATTAATCATACTATACCGATGTAAGTGATATTAACATCTTTAAAAATATTTTATGCGACACATACATAGATTAAATATATTTTATATAAAATCAAAAATAAGTATATGCTGCGTCATTATACGGCACTGGAAATCACATTGTATCAACGACGAAATTATAGGAATCTTTGGAAAAAACAGCTCGTGAATTTTAGTTCAACAGACGGGAACCCATTTTTACAATCAAGTGTGCATAGTTGTATTGAGTCAACAGGAACAACCAAATTCTCAAGAGACAAAATTAAGTATATTTAAGTAAGTTTATGATTGCGTCGGAGTGAGATTAACGTTATTTTGAGTAAATTTAATTTAAATTGATGATTGTGGTTAAAGAACAAAGAACATAGATTTTCGGTATACTTTACGTGAATCAAAAATGAATCAAGCATTTTATAGTCGATCTTTAAGTAGTTTGAAGGGGAGTTTAACTAGAACAAAAAATAGATTTAATAATCGAAAAAATGATTGTATGATCGTTGAATTGAATTTATATTTAGATGGCATTCGAGGTTTATGCGATAAGTTTCGGGATTCTTTGTGTTATTTGGAAGCTCTTGATAATGAAGAGTCAGATAAATATTCTTTAGATGAGTTCAAAAATAGTGTAATGGAACTTCAGGTTGAGATTTTAAAATTAATTGAATCGAATTCAGTGCAGGATGATGTCGTTGCTGTCGCACCTGAGAATGACCATAGTACCACTACTGCAAATCCTCTTACAGTTCCTTTGCATATGCCCAAAATTAAAATACCGAAGTTTAATGGGGAATTCCATAATTGGGTTGGATTCAAACAATTGTTTGTGGTTATGGTTCACGACAATAAAAATATTTCAATTATTTATAAATTACATTATTTGCGGGAGTCTTTGATTATTGGTGATGCTTTTAGTTTTATCGATGGAATGCAATTCACTGAAGAAAATTATCAAGCTATATGGAAAAATTTACTAAATTATTACGACAATGAGGATAGAACCACAGAAGTTCCCATGCCCAATTTATATTATTTGAGGCCACTCGCTGATGCTTCAGATATAAAAGCTCATCGAGAGTTCATAAATAATGTTAATAAACAATATAATTCTTTAAAATCCTTAGGGGTTCCAATTGAACACTGGGATGTATTTTTGGTTTTTCATATTACAAACAATGTTTATTCAGAATTGCAAGAAGAAATTTTAACTCAAAAGTGTTCTAACAAACAAATGACTTATAGTAACATTATGGAAATTTTAAACAATAAGACGAAGCTTTTAGAATCAATGGCTTCTACATCTACGAGTAACAGTCTAAAAATTCCACAAAAGTCAAGAAGTAAAAATCCAAATTTATTAAAAGGTAACTCATATCGAAAGGGTTTGCAAGATTTAACCAATGATAGAAACAATCAATATCGATTCCAAAAAATCAATAAAAATATTGAGTCTTTGAATGTGCGGCCAAATTTAGTTTCCACAAATTTGAATTGCACCTTTTGTGGTGTGGTTCATGAAATATATTCAGTTGTCAAAAATTCAGACAACTACTTTGAATGCAAAAATTTAATTGGGTTAAAACTATCGCGAGTTGTAAAATATGCCATAGATTTAATCACACAATTTTACATTGTAATAATTCAAACCCCAATTCCAAATCTGAAGAAAAAATCGAAAACATAGGTGAAAATAAGTCATATCAAAAATCCACTTCTAATTTGATTGCGGATACTGAGCTGAGCGAACGTCAATCCTTGGATTGCAAAAAACCGGCATTAAATGTTAACTCTAACGCAATCCCACGTGTAAATTTGTATACGGGTTCTCAGATTCTTCTGTCAACTGCTGTGATTGTTGTCGAGGATCAGAAGGGAAATAGACTATTTTGTCGCGCTCTGTTAGGATCAGGGATCAATGTCAAATTTTATTACCAATTCTTTTTGTCAAAAACTAAAGGCCACTCGGGAAAGAGTGAATATTCCAATTGTTGGTATAAATGGAAAAACATCTACATTCAATTTCCAAGTAAATTTAACTATTTTATCGCGAGTTTCAGAGTTTAAAGCTGATTTGGATTTTTTAGTCCTTGACAAATTTTCAAATTTATTACCAACTTATCCCATTGAATTTAAAATACAAGAGATACCATCAAATGCCAAGTTGGCAGATCCACAATTCCATGTGCCACAGGGAATTGACATGATTCTTGGAGCCGAAACATTTTTAGATATTATGTCATCTTCTGAAAACAAAATTATTTTTAAAGATTTACCGCCTTTTCGAAATACCCAGCTCGGTTATATTATATGCGGTAAAGCAAATACTTCAACAAAATCTATTATATAAGATGGTACAAAATTTGTGGCAAATTGAAAGTATTAATTTGGAAAAGAGTTTTTCCATAGAAGAGAAAAATAGCGAAAATCATTTTGTTAATAACTTTAGGCGGAATGAAAATGGCAGGTATAGTGTTGCGTTACCAACAAAATCTAATTTGAATGAAATTGGGGATACATATTTTACTGCTTTACGACAATTTCTCCAACAAGGGAACAGATTAAGTAAAAATAATGAATTAAAACTGGAATATGTTAAGTTCATGGATGAATACATTTCGCTCAATCATATGACCCCAGTTGAATTTAATCCAACTGATTCGAATATTGTTTATTTTTTACCTCACGGATGAAATCGCCTTGGTGGCTGATATAACAAAAATGTATCGGCAAATATTAGTACACGAAGAGGACAGAAAGTTGCAACAAATTATTTGGCGAACATCCCCAAATCTCCCACTTCAAGTTTATCAACTTAACACTGTCACGTACGGTATTGGTATGGCAAGTGCACCATTTGCTGCGATAATAGCCTTGAAACAATTGACAATCGATGAAGGTGTTAATTTTTCACGTGCTTCAGAGATATTAATCAAGGATTTTTATGTCGACGACCTAATATCTGGTAGCACTTCATTAGAAAATGCTCTACAAATTAAATCCGAATTGAGTGATTTACTTTCAAAAGAAGGTTTCGAATTGCGCAAATGGACATCAAATAAAATCGAAGTGTGCGACGAAGAAAATAATGATGTATCAGAAATTTCAATTCTGGGAGTTCCGTGGAATTTAAGAGAAGATTCATTTACAATTTCTATGGGACCTTCCAATTAGGTTCTGAACTTTCAAAAAGAACTGTACTTTCACAATTGGCACAAATATTTTATCCCATGGGATTGTGTGCTCCAATTGTTTTTGTCGGAAAAATGATTATGAAGGAAATTTGGGCAATCCCAAATATTTTTTGTCCCTCAGACAACACCTTTTGTAAAAATAAAAAAAAAAAGAAAAAGAAAGAAGAGATCGTGGTTGTTGTAAGAGATCGTGGTTGAACACATGTTTCTTATTGTATTTTCTGTAAAAATTAAAGTTGTTAAAATAAAGTATAATAATTTTATTTGGTGAAATATAATCGTTGTATATTCATTATTTAACATATATGTAATCCATAGTGAATTCAACTAAAAATAAACAAAGGGTAGAAAAGTTTTTTACAACGCTACTCCACTTCCTTTAGTAAAGCTGGGTGACCTACAAGCGATTTTCCATTCCCAGCAACTCGTAAGAGTAAAATAAAACTGGATGGGGCAGAGGCAGGTATTTACGGGAGTGGAACAGCCCTCTCGAAGTCCTTCTAGCAGAACCACATGCTTCAGTAAACATCTAGGAGGGAGATCAATAAGCCCAGATAGTATGTAACACGTACCGGCCGGCAGTATTATTAAGTTCATTAAGAGCTTGAATATTGACTGGACGGATAATTAAGCAGGGTCCAAGCACAAAAAATCTTTTAGGTCACAGTGCGAGGTGGCTGAACGCCCACATGGGCCTTCAATAATAATAACAATAATAATAAGTAGATGTCGCGAATTAAGAAAAAATATTTGTCAGACAACAAGTAGTCGTATCCTTCAGTAATAAAATAAGATTTGTAGCGGATGATGTGGTTGTTAAAAAAGCGACAAGGTACACGGCCAAATCAGGTATTATTTAAAAGCTGCAGGTATTACCTTTCAAGATATATAACTGGTTTTTCTGAAAGCGATGACCAAGTTGGTCTATTTTTATGTAGTACCAAGGGCAACATGGGATGTTTAATGATTTTCTTTCAAACTGATTTAAATTCAATAACAGTTCGGTACATTTAAATTATTGGAAAATTAAAAAAACGCCAATTTTTTCATTTTCATTTTTTTTGTTCTTCTTCCAAGAGGGTTTGATTGATTTATCCCATCTTATGATTGATTTATGGTCATAACACGACTTTGACGGGAAATATCTATTCTTTACAATCAATCGATTAGGAACATTATGAGATGACACCTGATCATGCAATTAAAGGGCAGCAAATATTTACACGCTGTCGATCAACATTTGCAAATTCTCTTGCTGCAAGAGATTGACAAAAGACAATTTTATGTTCAGGAATTTTAACATCAAACATACAAATGATTATATTTTTAAAGATTCGCGGCTAGATAGTACCCGAAGGAATAATTGGAATTTGTTGAAATTAAATACGAATGTAAAATGCTGGAATCATTTACAATTATCAGAAAACTCCAATCCTTTCGAAATTCTTTCCAATTTCGTGTTAATAAATTCTGTGTATGTAGCATATTAATGTGATCAAATTTTGTCGGAAAAAAAAATTTGTTAACTTTTCTTTTTTTATTATAATTAATTAATTTTTAATTATATGTCAAAAAAAACGTAAGATTTTAATTTAACATTTTTATACAAAAATTTTGATGAAAATATAAATTTTGATTTTCATAAAAATATAAATTTTGAAAATTTTCATTGATAAAAAGATGAAAAATTAAAACAATTTCGACACAAACGACTTTTCGACATTCGGCCTTTCGACACAATCGGCCTTTCGACATTCGGCCTTTCGACCTATTCGGCTTTTCGACCCATTCGGCCTTTCGACCTATTCGGCTTTTCGACCCATTCGGCCTTTCGAAATTCGGCTTTTTGATATTCGGCCTTTCGACACATTCGGCCTTTCAGGGTTCGGCCTTTCGACATTCTGCCTTTCGGCCCTATTCTATTTTACCGTATACCTTGTTATTTTTTTCAACGACAACATCCGCTTCAAATCTTATTTTATTACTGAAAGTCACTGCTAATTTTTTTCTGATAGAAATATCTCTTCTTAATTCCGGACATCTACTTAAGTTATAGAAACAATTGTGCGCGTAACTTCTCGTTTTGTTTCAATGGCCATTTTGAAGGACATCGTCATTGAAATAACTTTTCTTACTTTTACGTTTCAGTTCAGAGAGGTCGCCATTACGTTCGTCGGACATCATTTGATCTGATAGTAACGATCTTAATAATAATTTTATTTACTACCAAAATGTTCGTGGTATTGGTTCAAAGTATTTTAAATTCTATTCCCTATAAATCTGGTTTTCTCGGACAACCAAAATATCGACCGAATGGTATCCCTCGTTTTCTTGTTCTCCTTTTTCTTTTGATTGCCTTTATTCGCCTTCTTAATTTTTTTTTTTCAAATAGTAGTTTCCTGCCTGCTGTCGTTTTTTTAACTTTGACTGTTCAAGTTCAGTGGTTCCATCGCTCCTTTGAACTGAAGATTCGTCCCGAAAAGAATGGTAAGCTGCAGTGCCTACTTCAGACTCTCTAAAGTAAATTGTTTTTTTACGTTTTGGTTTGACCGGACTTCTGTAATATGCTTTCTCGTGTCTCCTGGAGTCGGTTGATAGGTCGTCAGAAAGATTCCTCGGTTTTAACGACGGGTTATTGGTCCCACTATGGGTATCATCAGTTCTGGTTATTACCGCTGAATGAGGTAAGTGAATAGTTGAATACGATAAACGGCAGTTATTGGTGGATCAAACTCAGTTAACTGTATATCACCGTTAGCTGATATACAGTTCGTTCTAGTCAGCTTTTAAACTGAAGTTGCCTCCCTCTTTAGGAGTTGATGACACTCATTTATTTGGAAACCCACGTCGATTAATGGGTCGTGTTGGGTGGGTCTCTAATTTTAAACAAACTGTGCCAGTTTTGAAGTAACCAACAACGGTCGGCATGCGATAGGCGCATGATCCTCAATGCATATTGTGTACTCGGCGTTCGATTCGCAATTTCCGACTGCGCCAAAGTAACACGAGTGCCTTTCCCTTCAGGCAATATATTAAGATAAGCAAGTGCAAAGTTACTTTCTGAATTTTTGTATTTTAATTTTATTTTGGTTCCCCACAAAAAGACCACGAATTACTGCCAAAATCTAAACATAAAATTCCTTTTCGTACGAAACCAATACCTAGCAGCGTTTTATTACCAGGGCAATTTGGGAATATTAAGAACGTAGTATAAAATATTATATATTCAAGTTGTGACTGAACAGATGCGTCAGAAGATTTTTTTCCGAATGCGAACCATCTACTAACACGACGTCTAAACTGATTGGGTGAAAAAACATTACACGATTTAAAATGTTCGCAATATCGTATCGTTGAGCAAGGCTTTCCTTAGGCTGGTTCAACTGTTAAAATTTCGTTTAATCAGGTTTAATTTATTAGGAGCCAACCTTCGGTAATCACCAATAGCGTGTCCGCGCACCTTACATTAATTACAATACTTACTTCGGTTCGGAGGTTATCCCTCTTTTATTTAACTCGACTTTGACAAGGTTGTCCCTTGCCTCATTGAACTCTTCAATAAGACGTCCCTCCTCACACAATTCATTAATTTTTTTTTCTTGGGGTAGTATTTTCTTCCGATCTGACGTTTGTGAAGCACATTGATTCTGTTATAGCAAAGGCTTATATGATGTTGGGTTTCATAAAGCGTAACTGCAGGGGCTTTTGTGACCCGCTTACATTAAAGTCGTTGTATGTTGCCTTTGTCCGTTCTCCGCTAGAGTACGCCTCACACGTTTGGTCTCCTTTTTATAAGTGCCATTCTGATAGAATTGAAAACGTTCAGAAGCAATTTGTTTTATACGCACTTCGCAATAAACCATCAATGAATAATTATGCTATTCTACATTATCATGAGGGCTGCAACCGTTTGGGATTACAGCGTTTAGAACAGCGTCGGTTGGCGGTTTGCGTTTTATTTGTTCGCAACATTTTTTTGTATCATATTGATTGTGCTGAATTACTCGCACGACACAATATTTATGCTCCCGAACGTTGTCTGCGTCGTCGTGATGGTTTTTTTTACTAATCGATTCTGGCTCAACAAACTATCAACTTTCGGAGCCAGTCTTGACCACGTCTCGACTTTTTAATTATTCATACGATGTTTTTGATTTTAATTTGACTAGAGATTCGTTTAGACGTGAGCTTTTCAAGACCTTATAGGGATTTTATTGTTTTTATTTTGTTATATACATACTTTTCATTTTTTGATTTAAATTATTGTTGCCGATTGTATACCACTGTAGGTAATATATTAAATAAATAAATAAATGTCTTTACTTCAAATCTTTTTATCTGCTTCCGTACTGTCCGCGATAACAAACCGAATATCATATCCAGATGTAGGGATTCTGTGATCTGGCCTTCCAGTTGCATATTCTCTAGTTGTTTATCTGCAAACTACTACTACTGGCCTCCTTGTGGCCGCTGAACCCTTGAAAAATATTGCTAATCCCTTTAACGCATTCTTGCTTGACGCTGACGAAGTAAAATAGTACTTGCTAAATGTATCTTTAGTTTTTCTAGTGTACGTCAGATGTCTATAGTTGTTTACAGAAAAATACGAAAAAAAATTATTTAATCACAAAATTATCACACGTTCCTAAAATTTTCTGAATTTGATTTGCTTTTCCCACAATTCTTGAACTTGAAATTTTCCCAGATCGTAATTTTTGGTTCGATTTTACCAAATTTGTGATGCCATTCTATGTAATGTGTATGGGCATTATGCGAAAGAAATGTTCAGTATTTTTTGACCCTTCTAAGCCATTTTGTAAAAGAAAAACGTTTTATGTTTTGGTACAGGTTCGGATTCACAAAAAAAAAAAAACTCGCAACCATGATTTTAAAAGTCTTTAAATTACAAACGACCAAAAATTAAATTAAACCACTTTATAATAAAAGCAAGTCGTAATTGTAATATATAATAAATATCGATTCCAAACAACTTTATTCTAACGAAAACATGTCAAATGACTAAAACACCCCCCCCCCCCCTCCCTCTTGTAAATGTTCTACAAATATTGCTCAATTGCATTCAAACTTAAATTGTTTGGACATAACTTTTTTTACAGACACGTTTATTTCTAGATATTGTATAAATCTCATACGCACTACAATCAGGAAAATCCACCCACATCGCTTATGTTTCTTAACAAACAATTCGTACAAAAGATGTCATCCCTACATGACATACGGTACCTAAACACATAAATTATGAACAAAATAACAAAAAATTGTCTTTACCAAATATCACTAAATTTATATCGCATGTGTTTCTGTACGCAAAAAAAAATATCTGTAACCGTGTAATTGATCGATTACCTGGAATAGTAGGTAGCGTAGTGTAGGCACATATTTAGAAAAAAATCTATTTTCGATTTAGATTTAGACAAATCATCCTGTTATTATTATTATTATTATTATCGAAACATAATGTTAAAGTTGAAACCTAAAACGAACAGAACAACAACAACAACGGCTGAATAGCAAAAAAAGAGTCACCTACAAATCTGTGATTTATGTTTACCTCTCATTCTTTATTTTTCCAACGTTTTCTTATAAATAAGTGTAGCTGTATGAAATATGTATTCGAATCGTGCGTTATCATAATCGATTTTGTATTTCGTGCTTCTATAATGATTTTCTAAATTGGAGCAAATTATTATTAAAAGACAATAATAATACTCGTTTAACAATAATATCTGCCGCGAAAGATTAAAGATTATAGTCATAACAACATACGACTATGTTTGTAGCTAATTGTACATACAGCAGACATATATAGTTAAATTAGACAATTAGCGACATAAAAACATTTGCCGGTTATGGTATACAACAGAAAGAGTGTGGAAACTAATTATACCGATAATTTAATCACTGTAATTATCTTATTATTAATTTTGTTGTTTTCAGTCCTAGACGCAAAATTAAAATTAATTAAGAATTTCTTTAATCAATCATGTTTCTATTTTCCAAGTAATACTATTTTAAATCACTCTGAGATTTTAAGATATTATCACTTTTATTATTTATTGTTTTTTTTTGGTGTGCGGTAATTGTTTTCAAATTTTATTTCGATAATCTAAATAGATTAAAAGTATAAAACATAGAGACGTTTGGGGGACGACGACTTAAATTATTATTATTTTTCGTAAAAATATGGCCCCCACAGGATTTAAAATTTCTGACTCCCGCTATTTCCTCGAAATACGGGTGAATATTACGCCCCTAAGCGATTTTTAACCCTTAATATTTTCCATTTCGGAAGGGACACCTTTTCTTAATTTTTTTTTTCTTCTGTATCCACCATGGATATATAAAATTGTTTTTCACTTTTGTTAATACTTAATTCACCTTAAAGCTAGATTTAAATAGATTACAAAATTGAATAATAAATGTTAAAAAGTAAGATATTAGAAATCGTGGAAAATTATTTCAGCAGCACGGAAAAATCGATATTCATCGAGTCGAGAGAGCGAAATGAGAAAATACAAAATGAAAAAAGTATTTAAAAAAATCAAACCTTCGATATAATTAGGAGAAACTATCTTCTCTAGTTAGAATATAGGTTTAATATTTTATTTTTAGCACATTTGTTAAAGAAGAGCGTTGAACTATAAAGCCTGCGTTGAAATGAAATGAAATATTGGCTCGTCTCCAAATCAATCAGTTAAATTGGGGAGGAAATTTTATGTGCACAAAATAATTTTCCTAAAGTTTTAGAGCATCGAACTATATTGATGTACGTACGAGTATATATTATTGATTTGACCTGTGACTCATACTTATTTTTTTCGTGTTCTGTAATTTTCCCTTAATTTATTTCCTTGTTTTTCAGTTTTTCAAAGATTTTGCTTTATTCACATATTTATTTCTTACTTGACACTTAGCCGATTTTTTTAAACGAAGGATCTGTGTGTTGAAGTTGGGTTTCAAGCTCCATATAGATACAATTATGAGTAAGGCTCTATCAATGCTAGCGGTCATTACTAGAACTTAAAGAATTTTCCTAGTCCCGATAAGGTTATAGTTCTATATAGATCATTTGTTCGTTCAGTTTTCAAGGTAAAACTTGTGGATCAATATTTAATGAAATGGGAATAATATATGTCATTGCGCCTTCCTAATATTTGCTTCCTATAATTTTTGAGAAGTCAGAGTCAGGAGACAATCTTTAGTTAAATAATATTTCCTCCCTTTCTTCTTTTTCTAAATTGCAAAATACAAATTCAACGCCTGCTAATTTTATTTTATTTTTTTTCATATGAACCTTTTAACTGGAGAACTAAATACTTAACTGCCCAATTTCATCGAGCTAAATATTTAGCTGAAGGCTAAATATATCTATGCAAAAAACAATACAATCAACTTTCATAGAATTTGTATTATAAGACAAAACGTAATCTTATAAAAGAAGAAAGGGAGGAAATATTATTTAACTAGAGATTTGATATTTTTTTGTGAAACCGGGCATTAGTAATCGACTACCACAATTTATTCTATTATCTACAGTTAATTGTATTGATAATATTTTATGTTTTATTTATTTCTAACTATGTATGTGTTTTATAATACAGTAATACCCCGTTTAACGTCAAGATGCGTTCCAAAATTAAATAACGTAATTCAAATCAACGTTAAACGAGGCATGGATCTCTTGCAAAACAACAAGATAGGTGAATAAAACATATTTTATTAAATTCAAATATTCATTTACATATTAATGTAAAAAATCACAATAATTCAAAATAGAAATAATATTTCCTCTTCATACCTCTTTTTTGTGTAATTGAATTATGTATTTGAATTCGGAGATGTCCCTATTTAATTAAAATCGAAAAAATTATGAATTTAAAACATTATTTTTTTAAAATATATATTTCATTTTTATTTTGATTCTCGGAAATTCGAACAAAAGAACCAAAAAAAATTTTTATTTTTATTTTAAAAAATTTTTCTAAGAAAAAAATGTATAGATTGGAAATAACGTTAAAGTGAATCAACGTTAAACGGGGTATCGTTATACGAGGTTTTGTTGTAATTGTTTAAATTAATTGTTTTTAAATTTTGGCATTTTTTCTAGCACTAGCCTTTGGCCGTTAGCTAATTTAAATTCAAAAATCGTATTTTTTGAAATTTTCAAAGCAACTCTACGTTTTATGATAGTAAAATGGTGCGGTGCAATTTTTATTGTAATAAAGGGCGCAAACTAGTTAAAATACAAAAACGGAACAAAAACCTTTTATTATAAATAAATATAATATTTCTGTAAATAAAGATCGAATAATCCCTATTTTTGAAAATGTTCGGCGGCTCTCTATGTAAAAAGTTTCAAGTGCCGCCCAAATTTCTTGCAATGCACTTAGAATCAACAAAAGTGTAATTTTAAACCGTATAAAATCCAAAAAGTCCAAGAGATTACTAAAAGGGCCAAGTCCTAACGGCCTGCTCTACCATTCGATTCATGGAGCGCCAATAAACGAATAATTTCTAATAGAAGTTTCAACTGCCTGCCATATTTACCGAATTTAAACCCATAAGATTTTGCCCTAATTGGATATTTAAAAGATCGGACATACTATGACAATCCTCCGACTTTACGAATGATTTGGAGAACATGAATTGAAAACAACTAACGAAATTCCTACATATCTTCTTAAAAGTTAAAAAACTTATCAGTGTAAATATCATCAGTGTAAAATACTATTAACCCCGTAGTTCGATTCTTTTAAAATTTTAAATAGTTGCCTTTTGATTTAATAAGTTTTAATTATAAATGGTACACTATGAATTATTTTCGTTTTCAATTTGCCATCATCATTTTTCATTTTCATTCAACAACTTAATATGCTGCGGTATAAACTCACTGAAGATAGAAAAATTTCACCAGAAAAATAAATATTTTAGGCGTAATATCAGAGCCTCCTAGATAAAAGACCCTTAACGATGTCACAATTCTATTTAACGAGTTCTTTAAAATGTTGTTTTTTAGCTTCTAGTTATAAATTTGTTTATAAAAGGTTTGTACTTATCATCTTTAACAAAAACATACAGGAAAATTAGAGGGATCAAATAAACGTAAATTGCTGAAATATTAAAATTAAATTATGTCTAAAATATATTTTTGGAACTTTCATTTCGAAAGTAGGCTCTATTTTATGTAAAATATACTAGACCTTTACAATATTTTCATTCGTATTTACCTAATAACTGGTACTAAAGTTATCGTCAGTTTTGCTACTTGACCATAGACGTCTCTTACATCCTTTTGTAGAAAAATTTATAAATAATGGTTTAAATAAATCAATTATTACAAGAAAATGAAGAAAATCTCATAGACAATAATTACGAAATTGTGACGTTTTCATTTAAAAATATGTGTTTGTTATAAGAAAAGTTCGATTTTTTCCCAGTTTCAAATTCCCTTATAAAAGCTCGGTTGTTTACATTACGGCTCTATAATGTATAGGTTGCTCTGGTGGTAAAAGCGTGCTGTGAAATGGCTTGAGCTCTTAACGATTGCGGCTCCCGGTATTCACGGTTTGTAAAGGGTATCTCGAAAAGAACTTGAATTTTGAATCACACGCCATTACTCATATTGGCTATATTATTTCAGTCGTTCATATTTGGTAGTAGGAAACATTGACATTTACAAAAATCGACATCATACATTAAAAGTAAAGTCATTACTTTACTAGTAAGTAGGGACTAGTTAATTTATTATTTGAAGGGGCATCTTCATTCGAAAATTTTTTGTGCGGGAATTTGATGGAAGGAACGTGAATGACAAATTGTTTCAACAGGTTGGTGCACCACACTGAAGTTAACCGAGAAGTTGCGATTTAGCCCTTTTGAACTTCTTCCTTTGTTTTTTTTAAAGTAAGGTCCATTTGAACCACCATGAGACGTTTCAATAACTCAAGGAAGAAAATGAATACAACATTCGTGAAATCCCGGCGCCTTTACTACAAAAAGTGAGTTGTAACTTCGGGTTCCAAAGCTGACCACATAAAATATGTAGAAACAAAGTTTTTAAAATTAACCTTTAATCCCAGTTTTACTTTTTTGGGGAAACAATCAACAACGTTACCTTATGGGTACCAAACAGGTCTAAATCAGCAAAGACTTCAAACATATAACAGAAAATTGGCCTTTGTTCCATACCTAGCCCAAGCGAAGCCTGAGAACAGGTATAGATACATATTACATCTATATATGACTCAAAACAAAGGTCTTAAAGAGCGAAAGACATTACTTTCATTTTATTTTATTAAAAAAAAAAAAAAAAAAAGTTTAATTTTTAAATGCTTTTGATTTTCATTTGGTTTTAAGCTTTAAAGCTTTGAGGATTTAAAAATAAAAATATTTGTATTTATTTTTCTGTTTGTGTTTAATTAGAATTGGAGTGGGTTTAATTTTGGTATGAAACCAAAACCACACATCTTTGCCATACAATTAAAATCGGATTTAATTTTTGTTTCATAAATGTAATATGTAACATTTAAAATTGTTGGTGTAAATTTGTCAAAGTAAGTTTCAAACAATTCACAACACTTTTACAAATTTTACTAAGTTCAACAAAGGAGTTCACCGAAGATATTGTTCGAGTACCAAACAGCTTTTAAAGCCTTTTCTGAAAACCGTTTAAAAATCTTATTCATCTTATTCAAGTATGCTTTGATTTTCAAGAATACCAAAGTTTTCTTATATGATGAATTTAACTGCGAAAAATGTGCAAGGTAATAAATAGCGTAATTACTTTTTATTTAACAACCATTATTCGTGTTGCTGGTGATTTCTATTTTGGACGCCGAACTGGATTGTAAGTTTTGTTCTTTCATTGTGAATATTTAGTTTTGCTGATTTGCTAAATGGTTTGAAAGTTATTTTTAATAAAAAAATTATGACAAACGATCGAATTAAATTCTTTCTTATTCAACTACAAACCATAAACTATACATGTTCGGTGAGAACTATTAATGTTGGCAATATCCCAAAGTAATTTTCTGCTCAATTAAATGTGATTTTATTCGAAAATAAATTGGTTTGTTGGCAAATTTAAGAACACTAGAGTGTATGGTAAATTAGCAGGGGAAATTATATTGGTAATCTTTGCTGTATTATTTACTACCTTTTGTGATATAAGATGATTGTATATGTATATGTATACATATATAAGTAATATGATAAATAACACAATTGGCAGTAGAGGGTTGTGCCCGGGAATTTCCGGGACAAATTTCCCGCGAAATTAGGTATATTTGTTTAAACCCGACTCCCGGGATTTTCATCATAAATCCCGGGAATTGTTATGGGAAAGATCTTTTTTTTTTAAATGGAACTCACACCATTTCCAAATACATTCGTATAGGATATAGACCTTATTTATAGAGTATCGAATAATTTTACTAAACTGGGCAATATAGAAACAAACGATCAAAGGTGTAATTGCCGTATTGTAGAAAAACATGTAAGATTTGAAAAGATAAGTTGGTGCAGTCAAACGGATGCCGAGGCGTTGTTGACTGTTCCATTTAAACAAAGACGCTTCTAATGGAAGAGTCAAGTAGTTAGAACCAAATTTGCTGTGGACTGTTTTTATGGGAAGAAGAGTCCAACAATTTCTTTCGGAGCTGAATGATTGTAAGGAGTAAACTGAGTGGCCGTGTAATAAATTGATAGCTTTTGCAGTGGACAAAGTGGCTTAATAACTATTATTGAAATTTAAGGCTCCAAAACTAAAACCTTTATCGTTTGATGCCGAAAGCTTTTTTTATTAAATGAATTTAGCAAATTTTCTTACAGCCCCAAAATCAATGCAATTTACGGCCTTCAACCGAGAAGAGGTTGTCGATCCTTTCTTCCTACATAGTTTCCGACTGATTGCAGTGGATACGTTTTCTGAGATTTTTCAAACCAAGCAGTGAAGGACGCGGATTTACTTTGCGTTTAATAAAAATTGCCTCGCTGGTCAACGGAATAGGTAAACTTTCAAGTCTTATATTAATTTTAACGCCTTTTTGATTTTTCCGGAAAATACATTTCTTGCATCCTTCCTTTTTCTATGGATGGGCAATGAGAAAAGTTTACTGAAATTTCAAATTTTCACTATATTTGGTGGCAATTGCCACTGCCTACCTAAGTAAAACTATAGTAAAGTGAAACATATTTAAGCGGCTAAATCTAAAGGAAAGTGTTTTTGGGGTTATCCTGTGAAAAATCAACTTCACTTGAAATTTGAATTTGGTTATTTAGATTCTGATCCAGAATATTGTCCGATCAGAAAACAAATTAAAGAAGGGTTTAACATCGTGGGTAATTGTTGAAATTATAAAACACGACTTTTATCTTTTATATACTATATTTCACTCGAATGAATGTATTTTATTCACCACAAACAAATGTCAAAATAATAAAGCAGGGTTGCCTGCTATTACATCAGAATGAATTATCAGAGTTGTTGTTTTTTTAACACCCTCACTTTAAAATTCTCAAATTCAAAAACTATTCAGATTATTTTAACAAACTATCGTTAATTCAAATCTTAAAGAAATTTTAAATTTTAACCAATAAAAAATATTACATTAATTTAACAAAATCCAGTAAATTAAACTTTAAGAAAAATAAACAGATTTTACTTGATTTATTTTATTAATTCATGAGTTTATTGCAAAAAACTTGCTTGTCTTTGGTGATTGCCTTCGTTAAACCATCAGCAACCATTTCGTCAGTCGAAATATACTTGATGTTAATGGTTGAATCCTTAACTTTTTCATGTAAAAAATGATACTTGATATCGATATGCTTAGAACGTTGTCTGAACCCATCTGATTCGGCTAATTTAATTGCTCCGTGGTTGTCACAGAAAATCGTTGTCGCAGTATTGATTTCATCAAGAAAATCTGAACAAAATTGTTTCAACCAAATTATTTCCTGGACCGTCGAACCCAATGCCATATATTCGGCCTCTGTGCTTGATAAAGCAACCGTTGGTTGTCTTTTGCTACTCCACGTTATTGCCCCATTGCACATCTTAAATACATAGCCTGTGCACAAATAAGTATATCATCAACATAAATGGCCAAAATTAAGTGATTACCTTTGTTGAAGTAAAGACACGGGTCCATTTTTGATTTCTCAAGACCAAATGACTTGAGTGCTGCTTCGAGCTTCATGTTCCATTCTCTACCAGCTTGTTTTAGTCCGTATATTGCCCGATTTAGTCTGCACACTTGCTTGGTTCCATCATTATATTTTTCAGGTTACTGCAAATATAATTCCTCATGAAGTTCACCCTGAAGAAAGGCACTAACAGCATCCGTCTGATGAACCTTCAACTTGTGTTTCACAGCAATTGCCATCAATACTCTAATCGATGCATACCTTACTACAGGTGAATATGTCTCTTCATAATCCAGACCATAAATCTGAGAATAACCCTTGGCAACCAATCTCGCTTTGTGTCTCACAATATTATCATCGGAATCTGTTTTCGATTTAAAAACTCATTTCGATTTTATAGCCTTTCTGCCTGACGGTAAATCGACCAATGACCACGTTTCATTTTCCATTAATGAATTTATTTCATCCTGCATTGCATTTTTCCAATCTACTGCATCATGTCTCGATATTACTTGATTAACCGAGACTGGATCATCTGCTTGATTGTTGATCATTGATTTGCATGTTAGTTCAGCAACATATTTTGGATGAACGGCGAACTTCACTGGATGGTGTTATTGACTCATCTGGATCGTAATCTGGATCATTGGGACCAATAACTTACGTATAGCTGTCATCACTCGATATAGCTTGTACATCTGACATTGTCGTACTCATTTCCTCTTTCAATAATGATTCGTTTTGCTCATCTGTGTCATTAACATCACTTGCATTATCCCTCACTGAATCAACATCACTTGCATTATCCCTCACTGAATGTATTTCAGCCGGTGCTTCATGGAAAATTACATCTCTACTAACAGTTAATTTTCTTGTTGATTTATTTATGCACCGATAACCTTTGTTTTCATTATCATAACCAACAAAAATCATTTTCGTTGACTTCACGTCCCATTTTTTACGTTTTTCTTTAGGTATGTGCACCATAACAGGAGAACCAAATGTTTTCAGATCACTTAAATTAACTTTAGAGCCTCTCCATACTTCTTCCGGAGTTGTATTAACCAACAATGATGATACTGATCTGTTTATTATATAAACAGCCATGTTGACCGCTTCAGCCCAGTATGTGACACTTAATTTCGCATCAATTAACATGCATTTAGACCACTCGACTATCGTTCTATTCATTCTTTCTGCTGTACCATTTTGCTGTGGCGTGTAAACATTCGTCAATTGATGTTCAATACCATTTTGCTTGTAGAAATTTATGAATTCACATGAACAATATTCGATTCCATTATCAGTACGTCAAATTTTAATTTTTCTTTCACTTTGTTTTTCAATCCACGTTTTAAATTCGATGAATATTGTAAAAACTTCCTTTTTAGACTTCAGAAAATAAACATAACATTTTCTGCTAAAATCGTCAATGAAAATCAGAAAATATCTGGCACCACCGATTGATTTGTTTTCCATCGGCCCACATAAATCTGAGTGAATCAGATCCAGTTTATTTTTACCACGGGTTTTGCTTGATTTAAATGGTAATCGTGCATGTTTACCATATGCACACGTTTCGCAAGCTTGAATCATCGATATGTCGTCTGCAAACTTTACTCCGGAAACCACACCATCTCGCATTTTACACAAATCTTTGTGATTTATATGCACAAGCCGCTTATGCCAAACCATAGAGTGAAAACTCTGTTTCGTCGTCAACATACATTTTTCGACAGCACCATCAATTTTGTAAATACCATTTATCAAAGGACACATTTGATCATCATAGACGATGCAGCCCTCCCTGTTGAAAGTAATTGTATTTCCTTTCTCAACCATTTTCGTTATTGATAGTAAATTCGCCGATAATTCAGGAACATGTAAAACTTCATCCACTTCAATATCAAAATTATTTAACTTGAGGTTCACCTTGCCTTTTCCATTTACCTTCATGGTTGAATTGTTTGCTGGTGTAATTTGATTTACTGTAGACGTGACACGATTTTTGATCAAATTTTCATTTGGTGTCATGTGTCAGTCGCTTGATTTGTTCTTCATTCCATCATTTGATGCGAAAGCATCAAATGATGAAGAACATTTTAACAGTAATTATAAACAATACAGAATTATAAAAAAAAAACATTTCAATTTTCGAAAGAAGGTAAAAATTTATTAAAACAATGATGTTTCATTTTTAGTTAATTTCCCGGGATCGCTTCCGGGATTTAAAAACTAGTCGAGAAAGCAACTCTATAGTTGGCAGTAATTCTATAGGTATTTTGTTATGTCCTTATAATTAAGCTGAAACTATTTTCGTGCCATGAATTTGAGTTTGATTTATTTTCAGACCAATACTTTTTATTGAACAATGTATAACATTTTCTTTATTGGATCCGGAGAAGGTCCTTAATGATTGTACATTCGACCCAAGAAGACGTCCCTCCTCATGCAATTCATTAAATATCATTACTTCAGACCTTTTTATCTGCTTCCTTACTTTCCGCGATATCAAGCCGAATATCATATCCAGATGTACCGATTCTGTGATCTGGCCTTGGTGAATCCAAAGTCGTCTTATCTTCAAATCCTTTGAGCCCGTTAACTTCGATTGAACTATTCTCTTCTTCTTACTTTTCCTCCTTTTCTTTAATTTATAAGATTACTTTTAATTTCGATGAAAACGAAAAAAAATTATTTAAACTAATTGGCCACCACGTTGGGCAGCCATTTGTAACGCATGGGTTTCGTTTTTTTTTGGGTGTGCGTCACACTATTTTTATTGTTAGGCCTTTGTCCAAATAATTTTATTCTTTATATTTTTTTATTTATTTTTTTAAGATTATTTGTGAAGAATTCCTAAATACTTTATAAAAACATCCTATTCACTGCATAACAAGCTAAGTTAATAAGAGGTTTTGTGTAGGTGTAAGTATTTCAGGGGCACTTTTCACATATTTCTTTCCAACAATTAAAATATCTTAAGACTTTTTCAATTTCCATTGATTTTGAATTTGTAGTCGCCTAATTACACAAATTATTTAGGTTCTAAAAAGTACTTGACTGAAATCATTCTTGTATATGTACAAATTTTATCATCGGCGACAAGATATTTCATCGACAACTATCAGTCTGATAAATTTATTGAATTTGTTTCAAATTCGTCATGAGTTTATCATTCGTCGCTTATTTGAAATCGCAAAGCACAGAGTACAACAAAGATTCTTTTATCAGATTTCATTATCATCGAACCAGAATCGAATCCAGGTGCAATGAGGCATACATAATTTTATTTTATGTAATGAAAACAATTAAAACCTATGACTAGATGGAAACGAAATGTTTTTTATCATTTCAAATTATCACTGAACCAGACAGAATCGAACCCCTGATAGGCTCATCGTAAAAGTATTTTGGGATAAGTTCGGCATCCATGCAATTTGACTTCGGCGAAATTAGAAAGCAATAAAAATGTTGACGCGTATGAGTCAAGCGAAATCAATATAGAGATTACATTAAATTCCATCCAATTCACCGGTATGAAAATCTCGATCGGTTTCGCGATTGTCTGTGAATGCTATGATATGAACAACTGAATACTTTGATAGGTCCCCTGACTTCACTGATGCGATAAACAGCAAAAACTGTAAGGTTGTATTAACGATTAGTTCAAAATTAGATTTGCGTTCACGGCATCTTATTAAGATTTAAAAGGGAAAATCGTTATTTATGACGTTTATTGACGATTTTGTCTTGTTTCTGTATTTTATAAGAACTAGACACGAAGACTAGAAGAAAGATTTGATTCTGATTTATCGAGCCGAGAATTAATGATAAAAGGCATCAAAATAAATATAACGTATCCACACACTTACGAATTTTGTCTCAACATTTCATTTAACTAAATATGTGAAAAACAAAGAAAAGGACTCACGTCACAGGACATCTATTTGTAAATAAAAAACATTAGAATAATTTTTTTTTGGCAATAATAATAGCTCGATAAGAGAAGTGCGTAGTTTCTTTATAAATTATAAGTGGGTAAGTTAATTTATCATAATGGAACTGAGAGTCGAAGAGCGGCTATTTTGGCCAGTTCGCAAAATTATTTTATTCCCATTTCAGAGTTCATCTCCAGGGACTTGGTTGCGGTAATGGTGGAGGTTCTGGGTGAAAGAGGCAAACAGAAGGCTATAATGGCCTCCGCCTACTTTCCTGGAGTTGATACCTCTACTTGACGTTAGGCGGCTCATAGCTCATTGCAAACGGAATGGGCTGGCCTACCTGATAGGATACGATGCAAACGCGCACCACACAGTGTGGGTTAACACGGGCATCAATAACAGGGGTGAGTACCTTTTTGAATTTCTGATCTCAAATAATGTAGACATTGTCAATAGGGGAAGGAAACCTACTTTTATAAATGCGATTAGGCAAGAGGTCCTAGATGTGACACTTGGTAGTCCACATTTCAGCGACTTGGTCAAAAACTGGCATGTGTCTGAAGAGGCCTCATTATCGGATCACTTGCACATCAGATTCGATTTGGCGGCCGAGACCATGCAGCGACAGGAATCAGAAATGCCCTCGGTTATGGGGAACATAGAGTCTCCAGCGGGTTTGGAAATCTATTCCAATCAGCTGCATAATTCTATACACTTGGCTTAAGAGAACAGCTGCCCGGTTAAGCGGAGAGAGTCCACAAAGATGGTCCCTTGGTGGAACGGAACGCTGGGTAAACTGAGGAAAACGTCGAGAAGATTATTCAACAAGGCTAAACGCACCGGTGAATAGGGCGAGTATAAGATGGCCTTGACGGAATATAATCTCGAATTGAGAAGATCCAAAAGGGCTACCTGGAGGAATTTCTGTGACGGAATCAATGAATTGCCCTCTGCAGCTCGTCTCCAGAAATTCCTTTCCTATTCCTAATTCCTTTCCTATTCCAGGCCTATGCGCCTCACAGTAGGATCTGGAGTCTCTTTGGAAAAATGTTCACACCCATCAAGGTGCGATGGGCTATTGGGTTTTCCTTTCAAATCCGCTGGAGGGGATGGTATCTATCCAGCTTTATTTCAAAAAGGTATTGAGGAAGTACTCCTCAGCTTGATCCAGATGTTTCGGGCAAGTTATGCTTTAAACATATTCCGAAACTGTGGAGGAACGGGGGGGGGGAGGGGGGCGAGGAGGGGGTCATCCAGATACCCAGGCCAAGGCATATCGGCCAATTAGCATCACATTGTTTCTATTGGAGACGATGGAAAAAAATTCAGGACTATCAAATAAGAAGTGAGGTCCTTTGAAAAAATCCGCTGCATCGGGACCAGTTTGCCTATCAAACTGGTAAATCCACTGTGATGGCCCTTAGCGGTCTAGTCACGAGGATTGAAAAAGCGGTGACATACAAAGAAATTGCCCTTTGTGCCTTTGTGGACATTGAGGGGGCGTTTGATAATACCTCCTATGGATCGATAGAAAGGGCAGCAGTGGAAAAAAGGGTTCCGCTTTCTACAATTAGGTGAATCCGTTCCATGCTGTAATATCGTGCGATTACTGCCAGACTAGGTGGCGAGTCAGTAACCATCAGGGCCGTAAAGGGCTGTCCCCAAGGAGGCGTACTATCTCCTCTTTTGTGGTCATTGATTATTGATAGACTACCGGTCCTTCTGAGTAGCCATGGGTTTGATGGCCAGGGCTATGCGGATGATGTAGCTATCATAATCAGAGGCAAGTTTGATGAGGTCATTTCTGATCGCATGGAAAATGCACTCAATATAATATGGCAGTGGTATAATATAAAGGAACTTCAGACAGACCCTACCATAGGAATGCCTTCCGACTGTATGCCAGCTAAACTGGACTTCCACAAACCATTCTGTGTTAGGTTACCTGACCGGGATGTGTGGAGTGCTGGTGGACCATCCTTTGAGCGAGGGTCCATGGTACGGTTTACAGATGGATCAAAAACGGAAGATGGGGCGGGGATAGGAATACACGGGAGTGGCACTTCCCTCTCGAAGTCCTTGGGTATCAATGCTACCGTTTTTCAAGCAGAAGTACATGCCATAGAACTTTGCGCTAGGATAGGCATAACAAAAGGCCTTAACGATGCAAAGATTTATATTGTATCAGACAGCCAATCGGCCTTAAAGGCTCTTAGGTTTTGTACCGTTGAGTCAAGGCTAGTATGGGATTGTCTGGCAGGCTTAAATAAGGTAACACTTATATGGTTGCCAGGTCACACTGGAATCGAAGGAAACGAAACAGGTGATGGCCTCGCCCGTGATGGTTCTGCCTCTCCATTTATTGGACCAGAACCCTTCTGCGGCGTCACTAAGAGACACCTTAGAGCAGCGGTAAAACGCTGGGAGGATGTTCAAAAGTTCTCCTACTGGTGCAGAATTCCAGGTTTGCGACAGGCGAAGAAATTTATATCACCTTCGTTTGTCAGGGTCAAGGAGTGTCTTGAATTTAGGAAACCTGAGTTGAGACTGCTTATTGGCTTCCTCACAGGTCATGTCCCCTTAAGGTATCACCTGTTGAACATGTTCTGTGCCAATGCCCAGCCATGTTTCAGCAACCAAGAACAGTGAACCCAGATAGTATGTATCTTGTACGGGCCGGTAGTATTATCAGATTCATTAAGAGCCTGAATATTGACTGGACGGATAATTAAGTAGAATCTAGCACAATAGATTTTTTCGGTCGCAGTGCGAGATGGCTTATCGCCCACATGGCCCTTCAATCAATAATAATAATAATATGTAATATAAATTATAAATTAATTGCTATCTAAAAAAAGCTAAGTTTTTAATGGAAAATAACTCAAATTTCATAATTTCCACGAAGCTCAAAAGCAACAATCGCCCTTATTACTATGCCGTGCCAACGGCGATAGCAAACATTGTGGGTTGCATATTACGTCGACTTCGATAAATATTTGAAGATCGATTCTACCATTTTCTATCTGTCGATAACATTTTAGCATCGACAGAAAATGGTAAAATCGTTAAATGTTTATCGAAGTAATTAGACAAAAATCAAGCAGCGTTTAGACTGTTGCCGGCTGCCGGACTTGACAAAATTAGCATAAATACCAAATCCTAGTCTGTTGGTATTACTCAATATATTTGTACATGTTTTCTATTTTCCGCAAGAGTAACACATTTACTATGGTTCATCTTTTTTATTTTTCACCAGTAGGAATTCCAATTTATCGATAAAACCGAAGTAAATAATATAATTTTTCGATAAATTGGAATCCCTATTCGCAAGGAGCACTTTATCTGCTTGTATACAAGACATCAAGAAGTATAACTCTGAAAAGAATCTTGATTTTGAAAAGATTTCAGACCGAATTGAATACAAAAGGCGCAATAATTACGAATTTCGAAAACAAATTTTACACAAATATTACTCCCGATCTGTGGCTTATTCTCCACTGTTATTAAAAAACAATATACACAGCAATTTTTGGAGACAATCGAACGATTTCCGATGAAAATATTTTTTTTTTTTTAAATCCTGATTGCTTTATGTAGTCAATCGAAATCGACTTTAATCTCAAATTATATTGTTCGATTTGTTTTCTTTTATTTTAACGATTGTTTAGCGGAAACCCGCTAAAATTGCTTACATTGTTTAAGCTATTGTTAAATAATTTTCTGCTATTGCTAGTTTAGCAATAATATAGTATTGTAATAACGATAAAAATGGAATCGCAAATCTTTTCTTTTTGCTAGGAATATTGCTAGTATTTCAAAATCGAGGATACAATTTTAAATTACGAAATTTTAGCATATAAATTACATTTTTAGTGTTTCTACTAAGTATCTGCTTGGAATGGAAGTGTTGAAAAGTATTTATTTTGTATCACTAATTAATCGTTTTACAGGCTCTGAATTAACATGCCACTATTTGGAAAAAGTTATTTTAATATCCAAAAAAAAATAACAATAACAAAATCTATTCCCAATTCTAACATTATGTTTTCTAAACCAACAACAATGAGTAAAAAAAAAATCTTCATACCACCATAAATTTGAATCCATTTTATGAGATCACAATGTTCTGTGTGCTATAAATTTTATTTCCATTGATTTTAGTTGTTGGTAGAATAACGACTGCCCTATTGTTTGTTGTACTACCACTACTGTTATATAGTACCTTCTGTTATTGTTACACCTGTAAATTATCCATTGCAGTGGTCGTATACCGGTGAATATGTTGAATAGGGAATACATTTTTTTACTCTGGAACGGTTTACTGTATGTTGCAATGAAATTCTAGCACTTCATTTTCCTCTACCTTTAACAAAAATATAAAAAGGAAAACTAATATTTTCTATATCTATCTATGAATACGAATTCCGGCAAATAAATAGCATAACAATATATAAGAGCATAATACAATATGTGTCGCATCTTTTCATTTTTAGTCTTTGGAACTACAAAACAAAACACAATAAAAATGTTTATAAAAAGATAGTTTTGTTATAACAAAAAAATTGGGGAGGAAAATCCAAAACTATATTTATAAAAGAAAAACGAAAGTAAATTTTAAAACACGGCTTTTTGTTCGTACGAACAAACACAAGAAAAATTTACTTAGCAGACAGATTCAGGTACACAACCGTGAGATAGGATAATATGAAGAGAGAATAAAAATGAAAAGCTATGAAGTAGAAAAGTTTTTTTTCTCTTTAGGGCCTGTGTTGTATGTAGTATATAATCAAAATTCCATTTTTTTTTCTGCCAGTACAAACGGAAATTAAAATTGGAAATTTTTTTTTTTGGTTCGTTTCTTTATTTTGTAAAATACATTAGAAGCTTTTCTCTTTAGACTGTATGTCTTTTTGTTTGTGTGGTTTAGTAAAAACCAAAACTCTTGTGCGGGAAAATAACGTATGTACGAGTATTCATAAAAAGATTTCAATCAACGTAAAAGCTTTTTCTCGTTTATTATCTGGCTGGCATGTGGGTGATTATAGTTTTCATACTGAAATTATGGCCAAGAATCCGATTTTTGTAAATTTTACATGGATATGAATGTTTATTGCACTGAAAGCTCATTGGGTTTTAGAAAGTGTAACAATTCCGTATAACGTTCGAATTATGTTGAAATAGGTTTATATAGAGAAGAATGTATGATTTATGGTTTATTCAATTTTCTATTTATCTAGTTTATAATAAAAATTTTTCGTTTACATATTCTCCTTTTTCCTTCTGCAACATTAATTTATTTTACCTAATTGTTCATCAAAATATTTAATAAATGCAACACGTTCCAGAAAAACTAAACGAGTAATACAGAGATTCGGATAAAATTGAATTACCACAATTATGAAGAAGCAACGGATCATGAATTGTGGTTTAAGACAGATGAAGGCCAATTCCGATTTAATTGTAAAAGCGTTTCGGACAGCAGGGAGTGACAAGAGCAATGCCACCTACCCACCAGAAGCAAGTACTTCTCTTCACTATCTTCCTTACTGAGCAAATCATTTTGATAGCTTGACCATCGGAGGGGTCACACCTTTAGTTCATTACCGCAAATTACGAAGGGATAGAAAAATGAAGTCAAATTGTAGACCAAATGTGAAAAGTGCAACAGATTCTCGCTAACGCTCATTAGGCTGCAAATTTCACTTTCATATTGCAATGATTCGTTTTCTTCACTTGTTATACAATGTACTATTTCGTCGGACACATGCGGGTTTGTATTTATTTTTATATTTCTGTAAGATTATGAGTTTCTTCAGGAAAAAGGCCATTATTGTTCATTGATCATCAGCTAGAACGAGTAACGTCATTTAAAGATTTGGGAGTTATCTTGGATCGTGAATTAAATTTCTGGAACATTAGTTTAATGCCGTTAAGGCTAGGCGTCTACTTGATTTCATTCGTCGTGTCACCAAGGATTTTCCAAATGTGAAAAGCATGTACTGCTCTGTCGCTCGCTCTAATTTGGAAAATGTATCGATTATTTGGAATCCTGTGTACAACAATTATATCGATCGAATTTAAAGGATACAAAAGGAATTTATCATTTACTCTCTTCATATACTGAATTGGAACTTTTAATCCCAACATTTCAATGTTGTTGAATAGAAAGAAATTGTCACCCCACAAGGACCGATGAGAAATCGCAAATTTGGGATCAGTACTTGACAGATTAAAAATTGCTCTTCATTAAATAGTACCATCGACCCCGAAACTACTACTTTCTAATTTAGATATTCATATAAACCATTTCGGAACAGGAATTTTATTCATATGTCAACATTTGGAGAATATAATGCTCCTATCACAATTATGTATCTATAGTCAACAGAACAGTTCTTTAACCACCTAAATTTGCAACTCAACCTCCAATTCAATCTGAACATAATCCTAAGAGCAATCACTAAATCAATCGAAAACCCGACCCTCAACTGAATCAACCTCAAATCAACACTTTACTTAACGCCAACGCATGCTAACTCGACTTCAGCTTAACTTAGCTTAACCAAATCTCAACCCTCTACGCAATTCCATACTTAATGGCCAACTCAATCTCGAAATCAACTCGAATCGAAAGCTGCAAGTCTGTATGAACTCAACTCAATCTAACTGTCAATTCGACCACAAATTAATCCGCAAATAAACTCTTCACTCAAATCCAAATCAACTTCAACTCAAACCTTAACTCGACCTCAACTCAATCCTAAACTCTACCATAGCTAAACCCCAACTAATCCTCCCACTCAGCCATAACTTAACCCTCAGCTCAACCCCAAATTCAACGTTGAACTAAAACCCTAAATCAACCCGGTTCGAAAACTACATGCGTACACGAACTTAACTTAATATAATATCCACCTCAACTCCCCACTTTGCTCTTAAATAAATCACCCAACTGAACCCCATAGTTCAACTCCAATCAACACAAGCTGTATGCATGACTGACTTTGGGGAAAAATACCATAGTGTTCATTTCTAAATTCTCTACCAAACAAATCACTTTAAATGATATATATAAGCCCCACCTTCTTATTTCATAATTTAGTTGAAAAAATTCTTATTTTAAGCAAAGGTATTGATGTATCGCACTACCATGGTCTTTTTCCTCAATGTCGTGCACACTGCCTCAACCCTCAACGCAACCCTCAATTCAACTCCCGATTCAACCCTCAAATCAATCCCAACTCGACCACAAATTCAGCCCTCAATTCAACTCCAAGCTCAATGCTGTCCGAATGTATTTCATGCGTACGTGAACTCGACTTAACTAACTTCCAACCCAACCCACAAATCCCCCAAATAAATCCAGAACTGAACCTCTTACTACACTTTAACTGCACCAAAACTCACGTAACTTTACTCCCAACTAAACCATAAACTCAAAAGCTAAACCAACACGCAAACCAGCTCGAGTCCCAATTCAACCGTCAACTTTACCTCAAATTCAACGTCCGACCCAATACTCAAATCAACGCGACTCGAAAAACTATATTCGTATATGAACTAACTCAAAACAAACTCAAACTAACTTCCAACTCAAACCTCAACACAGCCCCAAATAAATTCCTAATTTAACCGCTAACTTTTAATCAAATCAATTGCAACTCATCTCCAACTCAGCCGTAAACACACCCCAACTCAACCTTAATTCGAGCTGCAAAACAATCCTTAAATCAACCTCAAACTCACGTCTATCTTAACTTCCAAATCAACACGGTCTTAAAAACTACTTAAGCTAACTCTTATCCAACCGTCAATACAACACCCAAATAAATCCGCAGCTGAACTGCTCACTAAATCATAACCCTACCCAAACTCAACTCCAACTCAATCCGCAAACGGAATCCAACTCAACCCTCAACTCAACGCCCAAAATCCTCAAACTAGCTTATATAAAAAATAACTCAACTGTTCCTACAACCTGATCTAATCCCAACTCAATTCCAACTCAACCGCAAACTCAACGCCCAACTCAATCCCCAAACCGGCATATATAAAAAATGAATCAATGTGGTTAATATCACCACGTCGCTTTGGGTCAATTCTTATGGCAGGTACACGATCCTCTTGACGTTCAGGCTCCAAAAGCTTTTCAATTCTCCACCTTGACCATAGAAACAGATTGGCGAAAAAAATCCAAATGGGACAAGCCGAGAATCAGACCCGTCGGGATGGAATCTCGAGAATACCATGGGTACGTACAGACAGACATACTGATAGACTGTCGGATATTTTTTTGTTTTGCTTTTTTGGACTCAGGAACTTTCGAAACGTCGAGAAAAGTGATTTTGAACCACCAAAAAAATGTTAGCTATTTTTGACAGGATTTCAGTACTTTGGTTATTTTTGTTAAACGGAAGGACGACCTCGTTCCGTCACCCTTTCAAATTTATCAACAAAACTTCAATTTTATTAATTACAACTATCCAATTCGCTTTGGAATGTATTGACCGACATCTACCGTTATGCAATAGACGAGACTTTTACTTATGAGACAAAACCTAAACCGGAACCTAAAAATTCGTAACATATTGAGGAAAGATTTAAAATCGAAATCAAATTGTGAAAGCCTCAGACGTTTTCCTCATTTCAACTAAATACAAATAAAAATCTATTTCCTACTGAAAAGTGATTTTCAAAGAAAAAGCTTTTAAAAATTAAAATTGCGAATAAAAAAGGTTATCTCTCGAGATACCATTAGTCTCGGATCGTTGGGATATATTCAGGTTTTCTCCCTGTATAAATTGCCGATTTAATTCGTTTTTAAATGATAAAAAAGGACCCATTTCTCATTTCGAGGTAAAATATTTGTATCTTTTTAAATTTTACGATTTTATATCAAATGTTACTAACCACGCTTGAATTATTCAAAGGTAATTTAAATTCCATGTTAATTTTTGTATTTTAATTACTGTAACGCTTCGTAAAAATATATTTTAAATATAGCCAATATCTACAAGAACACCCATTTGGTTCTATATACTATAACAAGTAGCGTTGCTTCTGTTATAAATAATTAATTCCTCGAAATCAAAAAGGTATTCATGATGAGTACTTTTGAAGAATTCAATTTACAATAATTGGTTCTTATCAATCTGAGAAATTAAGGCGTGAGAGACGTAAAGGTGAAATTGGTCATGGTTGCCTTCAAGGCAACCCAGTTTAGTTCTCATTTCAGTTCCTTTTTCGTTTCGGTTGATTTGCAATTTTATGAAGGAACTGTCTTTAATTTGAAAGTAAATTTTATCATTTTGTTAAAGAAAAACTCATCAATTTGTGGATATGTGTCTGGCTTGTTGCTCTTTTCCCCAGATAGAGCATTTTCTGCCTGTTCTTAGTATTTTCCAGTGACCAAATTTAAAATTTCTAATTTCAATTTTTTTTTCGCTTCTTCTCCTTTCTCCTTTATTTAGTTGTTTATAAATGAATTTTTGTTTCGGCTCTTTAGAAAAGAAATAAGTCGTTCGCTATTTCATTCTCTACCCTTTGTAATTTATATGAGGAGAGAAATGTATTTTACTTTTTTGAATTTCGTTCCCGGCGAAAGAAACAAAAAAAAACATTTTCTGTTCCTTGCGCAAAGAAAGATTAGAGAAGGGAACGAAAAATGAATATAAAGACTGATATTTTCTGGTCAAGGCCAGCAAATATCTCGTAAATAATTTAGATTTCTTATTTTACACATTTTTATTACTGATTTTAAAGAAGTCATAGGCTTCCAGAAGACTTACCATCGAATGATTATAGCTTACTAAGTGATTCAGGCTAATCATAAAATTTCCCAAACAATATATAATGGATTTATATAGGTCTGGATTTTGGAGTCGATCTAGGAGTCTGTTCTCTAACGGAAATTATTTCGTAAAACGTTTCGAAATATCCGCAGCCTTTTTGGAATATGAAACTGTTACATTTTTGCTCAATTCCATCAGCTGATGTGAGGTATAATTACAAATGGGACATAAGTAACCGCTTAGTTTGGTTGAAACTGTTTTAAAAATGGACGATGGTCACATGAACGGAAAAGATATATGCAACTGAAGATCAAAAATGAAAAAAAAAAAAAAAATCCACACATCTCTCATCATGACTAATGGAATCAAAAATCCATAAGAGATCGATAGTTTCGAACAATCACTACCATTTAGCAAAAATCAGTCAAAATGAAATCATGTTGTTATAGTTTTCTTCCTAATTTCTAACAGAATGGCTAAAAATCATGATTTGTGTGAGCTTTGCTAAACATTTCTTGAAAGTCCAAGGTTTCTGTCAATGAGTTTGAATGAAGACTCCATCAACTACACTTTCGAAAATTGAGCCCAATCATAATCCCTGTTTTAACCTTCAATGCTTGTTTGTAACTATTACCCAATTAAGTCCGCCGAATTAACACTCTAATTAACTCTACATATGTTTCACCGCAACAGGGGGTTTTAACCTTCCAAACATTTTCTTCCAAATTTAGGCCCTTATACAAAACAATAAACTGTAACTTGAACTAATAATTTTATTTTTTAATTGAAATTCTTTTTTCTCTTGGAAATTAAGCAAAAAATCACCGTTTTGTAGTTTCTTCTTGACTCGTCATAATAAGCTAGGAAAGTAGGCACCACAAATCGAATTAATTGTATGACAAATTTATACACAAATTGGCTTCGGAAAAGCAAATTCTAAAACAAGCAAATTTTCAGTCTACTGCGCTGCAATTTAAGAGCAAGTTATACACGGTTATTGTAAAGCATCCATATATCAATTTCACCTGCCAGGGTTCCCTCTATGGCTGTCGGCTTTGTGTCTCTCGTATTTCGGGTTACGAAATTCGAAAACTCGTAATTATTAAAGTCAATTACGAGAAAACGCGATTATGTATGCATTATGAGCACTCGACATATCTTACATAAATGTGTTTTGTCGCTTTTCCAAAAAAAATGTAGACTCTTATAATGTTTACAAAATGGGCCACCAGGCGTCCCGATTTTATGATTTGGAAAAATTTAATTTAATTTTATTCATTGGAAATATCTTAATAGAGTATCTCGAATTTTGACGATGATTTTGCGCCAAATGTTACCGAATTACAGGTGTATCGGGATTTTCGGTATTTTATGTGATTTATTGTTTCTTTGGAACTCGTTGAATATTATTTTATAAATATAGAAAATACGCAAAATTTTAGATTTTCCGAGACTAACATATTAGCATAGTTCTAGCATATTAGCATACTGGCATAAAGTTATTCGAGATTATTTGTGATTTATTGAAATTTGTTGTTAATAATCATATTTTTCAATATTACTGGAAATTTGCAAAGGAGTTTGAGAATCTCTCATTGCATGATACTATAGAATTAGTATTTTGTCTATATTTAATATATTGTGCATTTTGGAAGCTGTACTTTGTATTGATTTGCACAATATTGGTCAGAGAATTTAAATATTTTTCAGACGCGATTGAATCTAAGCCCGATCTCCCGATCTATGACTCTAGGTTTTCCAAAAAAAAAAAAACAACAAAACAGCTAAACCAAAAAATTAAAGTTATTGTTGGAACAATAATTTAAAATAAATTTCAAATAATCTTAATAAAACAAAACACAATTTGCGGGAAGCTCTGCTGTTTTGTTTTAATTTGAAGATAAATGCAGCTGATGGATATCGATTGCTGTGTGAAGCATATGGGGAACATGCTCCATCAATAAAAACATGTGAGTACTGGTTCCGGCGTTTTAAAAGTGGCGATTTTGACACCAGTAACAAAGAACGCGAAGGGAGGCCAGTAAAGTTATTGGACCAAAATTCATGCCAAATTCAAGAGGAGCTTGCTGAAACTTTGGGAGTCACTCACAAGCGATTCAAGACCGTCTCAAGGCCATGGTTATGGTGCACAAACAAGGAAATTGGGTTCCGTATGAACTCAAGCCAAGGGATATCGAAAGCCGTTATCTCACTTGCGAACAACTGCTCCAAAGACGGGAAGGGTTTTGTACATCGTATCGTGACGGGGGGCAAAAAGTGGATCCACTACGACAACCCAAAGCGCAGAAAATCGTGGGGTAAGCCAAATATTCATGGCAAGAAGCTAATTTAGTGTATCTGGTGGGATCAGTTCGGAGTGATCTACTATGAGCTACTTCACCCTACCGAAACCATCACTAAACCATCAATCGAGCATGAAGCTCAATCGGCCACAATATGCCAAAAGACATGACAAAGTGATCTTTCAGCACGACAACGCTGGGCCACATGTTGCAAAAGTCGTCAAGGAAACTTTGAAGGTGCTTCAATCGGATGTTCTACCCCACCCGCTGTATTCACCAGACATTGCTCCTTTCGACTACCGTTTGTTCCGGTCGATGGAAAAGCAGCACTGACTGCTTAGGCAGAAGCTACAAATTTGGTTGATTCTTGGATCGCCTCAGAAGGCGAGTAATTTTTTCGACGCGGAATCCGTATGCTGCCTGAAAGATGAGAAACAGTCTAAATATTGGTAAAATAAGTTTTGTTCAAAGAAACACAAATAACTACATTTCTTCTCATATAATATTCTCGCTTGCATGCACAATTCAAATTGCTTTTTCACCCATTAAACAATGACTCTAAGTTTTTGCATGTGTATGAAAATGCGAACGAAAAATATATGTTGCCTAAAAGTGGTTGAGGTGTCTGAAAAATTGAAAATTAAATGAAAAAAAAAAGAGATAGGGTTGATGGAGAAATAAAGAAATTGTGATTTGTGACTTTTTTTTTGGTTTTAATCTATGCAATCTGTTCTGGGGCTCAAGGTACTCCCAACTCTTTCGCAGTTTAATTTTACCGTCCTACATTACACAGTACTAGCCAAATCGAGGATGTACGGCTATAGACCCGTTTTGTACAAACCACCTGCACATTGCATTGCTTCATACCAACCTATAGTGCTATAGTGCTGACATGAAAGGTGGGTCGGCCCGTGGATGCTGCACTCTCAACAGGGGGTCATACTCGTAGTTGTGTTCATCGTCATCACCGATCGTAATCAGATGATGAAATATCCCTTTTGCATTCCTTGGGATTCGAACCCGGTACCTCCCGATCCAAACGTCGTTTGGTCGGAGATTTGTGGGTTTTTTGTATTGAAAATGGGATCGGTACGTAATTCTGTTTTAAAAAATTCTGTTTTAACAAAAATCTGTTTTTTCGAAATTTTAGTTCTTGAAAAATTCTGCTTTGAAAAATTCCGTTTTGCAAAATTCTGTTTCATAAAATTCTGTTTTACAAAATTCTGTATTTTTAAACATAATTTTTGTCATTAACTTATCCATCAATTATCTACGCAGATAAAATATTTACTGTTCGGTGCTAGGTCCATTGTTAGGGAGTATTATTTTGAATGGTGTGCTTAGACTTCGCATACCTGAGGAAACAAAAGCGGAGGGCGTTGCGGCCATCAACAGCCAAATTTAAGAGCGAAGCATAAAATATCGATAACGAGGCCATAGACTTTATACAGCAGTGGTTAACTAAGATAAGACTGCTGTTAGCTGAGCACAGACGGAGGGGGTATTAATCTCGACCAGGAAAAGGTGGGAAACCATTGCCTTCCAGGTGGGTAAAAAGGTGGGTAATTAATTCGTGTATTTCGCTCGGTATTTGTTTATGCGGCACATGTAGTAGCGAGAATGTGACCAATTGATCTGCTGGCAAACAAGCGACACAATCTGAATGGCAACAACGTTGGAACGAATAAATGATGGACATTCCACCTCATATTTATGATAGATACTTGGTTTATCTATGAATAAGGTGAAATTGACTTCTATCTGACCAAACTGCTGATCGGACATGGATATTTCCGCTCAAACTGGTTCGGACACGACGATATGCCGACTATGAAGGAGAGAATCAGAATATATTCTTCTGCCCTTGATTCGAGGAAGCTAGACAGAAACTCTCAAGTGGCTTTAGGCAGCGACCGACCCCAGAGAACATTATCTTACGTTTGGTGGGCTCAAATGAGTACTGGTCTGCATTTGCAGCTTTGCAGTAGAAACTTTGGTTAAATTACAGTGGCTTAAGCGCGAGAGGAAAAACCAGCAGTGGTTTATAATTTATAAATGGGTGAAGCATTGAATAGATAAATCAAATAATTTAAAGAAGGTCGGTCAAACCCAACCTCCCAAAGTAATAACAAACGGTTTTTTTTGGGGGGGGGGGACAAATGGCTAATGAAAGGAAGGTGTTTTTAAGCTGTAAGAATCCGGCACTTTATATATTTCGAATATTTTCACCCGCCTAGAGGTAAAACGACAAGCACACACTCACACAACCATATACACACACACACACACACACACACACACACACAGACACACACACACACACACACACACACACACACACACACACACACCACCATAACCACCCACACACCACATTTTGCAACAACAACGATTAAGGAGTTGCGATGGTTGGAACGCAAACGTCGCCAAGCAAGGTAACTCGCACCCTTCAGTTGCGTGCGAGATGTGATCGTAAAGTTAGTACATACTCCTTCCCTTTCGAAGTAATACCTAGCGGTCGTTCCGGGGGAAAAGGATGCAAGAGGTGGTTTTAGTGAGTAGGAGTCTCACACCGTTGTGGTGGATAGCTACGTTATCCCCTACATCGTCCATGATGGATTTCCACCTTCCTTAAATAAAATAAAATAAAACACACACACATACACACACACACACACACACACACACACACACACACACACACACATACACACACACACACACACACACACACACACACACACACACACCGTGTGAGCAACTCGTTGAGATCAGAGATCTTGACGAGGTCACAACTAAAGAGGAGATCCACCAGGCAATAATTAGTAAATTCGAGGGATTCAATGATCTTGATGTAGGCGTAGTGAAATCGCTTAGAGAAGCATATTGCGGTACAAAAACAGCTGTGCTGGCTCTACCCCTCACACTGGCTAAGATAGCTTACGCAGCGAATCAAATTCGCATTGGATGGGTTTGCCGAATCAGCGAGAAAATGAGACCACCAGTTAGATGCATTCGATGCTTTAACTTTGGACACAGAGCCGGAGAATGTAAGAGCACTGAGAATAAATTCAAGGCTTGCATTAAATGCGGAGAGGAGGGACACTTTGTTAAGGCCTGCATAAACCCAGCAAACTGTTACATATGTCATGGTAAAGGCAAGTCTAACCACATAGTAGGGTCTAGAGAATGCTCAGCTTTCAAGAGATCGCCACAAAACCCGGAGCTATGATTTTGTTGCAGTTAAACCTTAACCACTATGAGGTAGCGCAAGACCTCTTAGCCCAGACAGTGCACGAGCTAGGGGTGGACATTGCCATTATTAGCGAGCAATACAGGAATATGAATAGTGCTAAATGGGCGACTGATACAGAGCGGCTGTTTGGTCTTGTGGTCGTTTCATATTTCAAGAATCGGCATCAGGTATCGAGGCTGACTTCACCAGAGTGAAAGTTCAAGGAACCAATAATTATAGTTGCTATGCCTCACCAAATATCCCAATTGAGCAGTTCGAAATCTTTCTGGACCGTCTGGTAGCTGATGCTCTAAATCGCAAGCCTGTCATTATTGCCGGAGATTTTAATGCCTGGGCGATCGAATGGGGATGTCAATCCACAAACCGAAGAGGGCAAGTTCTGATGGAGGCATTCTCGGTACTGGATGTCGTGCTTTGTAATGTAGGAAGGGTCCTCACGTTTCGCAGGGCCGGAGTCGGATCAGTGGTAGACCTTACCTTTGTCAGTGCAGGTCTTTCATCAAGAGTTAGCTGGGAAGTCAGCGAGCGTTACACTCAAAGCGACCATTAAGCAATCATAATTAAACTTAATGCCTGGAAAAGCGAGCCACGAGAACAAGCTAGGAAATTTGCTGGATGGAATTCAACGCCTTTCGACAAGAATCTTTTCTACTGATGACTAAGGATGTCAAACTGCTTGGATCTATTAACGATAAGGTAAGCCAATTATCAACTGGCATTATTAAAGCCTGTGATGCAACAATGACCAGAAGATTTGTAGGTCACCGTATTTTCCCAGTTTACTGGTGGACCGAGGAAATAGCCAAGCTTCGCAAAGCCTGCTATAGTGTTCGACGGAAATTTCAGCGGTCAAAGCGTACTTCTAGTTCGGTTGGTCTCCAAAACGAATTTTGTGAAGCTCATAGGAGGCTTAAAGAGGCCATTTGTCAAAGCAAGAGGCGCTGTTTTGCTGAACTGTGCGGGGAGGTGGATCGCGACCCCTGGGGCAGACCCAACAAGCTGATAATGGGCAAGCTTAGGCGTCCACAAAATGAAGCCCCGACCTGTGCCAAAACAATGAGGGAAATTGTTTCCAGAAAGAAGCACTGATCGTAGGATTTGCTGATGACATTGCGATAGTCATTGTTGCTAAGGAGATAGAGGAAATTCAACTCATATGGATGGAGGTACTTGAGAAAGTTGAAAGCTGGATGTCAGCTGTAGGTTTGACGCTGGCACAGCATAAAACAGAAGCACTTCTTATCACAAGCAGGAAGTCTAAGGAGTCAATATCTCTCCAAATGATGGATCATGAAGTTCTGTCGACGTCAGCTATCAGATATCTGGGAGTGATGATGAATGCCTGACTTTCGTTCAAGGATCACAGAGAATTTGTTAGTGGCAGCAAAGGTTGTTTTTATGCTCTCTAGGCTAATGCCAAATGTAGGTGGTCCAACCTACAAAAGCAAGAAACTCCTATCGAACGTGATTACCTCTATTATGCTATATGGAGCACCAGGTTGGGCTGAGGCGCTCAATGTACCGTGCTGTAGGAGCAGATTAAATGCAGTATACCACCAGTTGCCTGTGCATTTCGTACAGTCTCTGACGATGCTGCTTACGTCGAGGCTGACATGCCGCCTATTGATCTGTTAGCTATGGAAAGGCAAAGGCTATACGCTCAGAGAAACGTACCGAACAGGAGTTCACTACGCAACACCGCAAGAGCAGAGTTAGTGGAACGGTGGCAGGCTCGGTGGGATACGTCCTCACAAGGCCGATGGTCGTATCGGCTAATATCGGATTTAGCTGGGTGGATCAACCGTAATCATGGGGATGTCGATTTTTATCTCACCCAGTTCCTCACAGGTCACGGATGCTTTCGAGCATATTTGTGCAGGTTTAAAATTTTTTTGCGGCAAAAAAATTAATTGTAGAATTAATTTTTTGTAGAAATATGTAAAACAGAATTTTGTAAAACAGAATTTTGTAAAACAGAATTTTGTAAAACAGAATTTAGTTACACAGCTGCCTCTGGCTATGTCACTTTTAAAGGAAAATAAAGAACACAAATATGGGGAAAATGTCCCAATTTAAAAAGGTTATGAGAGCATAATTCGTTATGTTACGGTATAATTGACGAATGTAAACTCGAGATATAATTTTGCTACCAAGCAACCACTGTAAAATATACAAACATTTTTTAGAATATTTTAAAATTTAATCTTCATTTGTCACAATTTCTGTAAAAGGAAGATTTAATTTTAAAAATTTTGGAAAGGGAGATCATTTCTCACAAAAAACGAATTTCTATTTGAAGAACTTATGCCTTTATCAATAGAATGGTTCTCAAAACGTATGGTCTGAGACGCGTACGAACGATCCCAACCACTTGATCTGCTCTGCAGTCTCTCCGAACCAGAGTGTTTTGGATAATGAATCGTTGCCCTCAATATCGCTCTTATCTGATATTACGATGTTCCATCATCACAGAAATCACCGCCAACTGACTTTCATCAATGGCCCCAAGTTATATCGTTCCATCGAAAGAAAAAGGCTTTATATAGAAAATGAAAAACCATGATGAAAAGATGCCGTGAAAGAACAACGGCTGAATAAACACTAAAAATTCCTCACAATATCACTTTCCTCTTCGATAACATTCTACTGTGATGCAATTGGTTGAAATAAAATTAAATCTCTGATTAAATAAATTACCTGATGAGGTGAAGAATAATAATGAGTTTGATAATCTCGGATTCCAATCGATTTTAACAATTAGTTCGAATACATGCTAAGGTTAGAGATAACAGGTTTGATAGTGAATTAAAAAGCAAAGAAAAAAAGAATCGATTTAAACTATCTATGTATACATATGCAACATTAAAATAAAAGTCTTAGCAATAGCAAGTTCGTTATCCCATGTCCAATCAAATCTAATTGTATGTTTATTTAACTAATGTCGTTGCAAACATGTAGTTTGTCCTCACTCAATAATTCTTTCATATCGTGCAATGAGCTATAAAAATAATTACTTTAATTTTTTTCTGTTTAGGTACAACAACATCAGACTTGTCTAACGACTGTTTAGTAGGTAATTCTCTACATTTAAATTTCATAAATATTCACAACCTGTGTTCCTTTATAAATATTCCCATTCATAGTGTATTAATCAGAAATGTATGTAGTTATTCGTTCGTCTCGTTGGAGCATACTACATACACATTTATTTCATTGTTGTCGCCTAAGTACCTACATCAGAACTCTACATATCTAGGCAATATCTGCATGGTCAATTTGTTTTGTTGTGCCGCGTTAGCACTGCTGAATATCTAGGATATAACTGAAAATTTTTTTCAATTAACCCATTTCTTTATATAACGAGTGTACTGATGCTGTATACGATTACGTATGTATGTACATATATTCAAAATCAAATAACCGTGATAATACGTTTTAATCGACAGCAAAAAAAAAAATCTCTGTGTATCTTATTACCTGCTTCAGTGACTTATTTGTATTTGGATGGCTATGTGGATAATCTCGTCGGCTTTTAAATAAACTAACGTTGGTTGGTTTTGTTGTACGTGTCTATGTCTAAAGGTACATGTAATAAAAAATTAAAACTTCATTATAAATAGTTTTATGTACGAGTATATCGAATTCTTTTTTGTTTTACCTCTATTAGATGTAGTGGTATATGAACGTAATTTTAATGAACACCTCAAACATCTTTTTAATATGGTCAGTGATTTCAATTTAATTCTAAAGTAATTTAAAACTACTCACACACAACGATTATTATATAAACGGTACAATGCAAAATATATAAAGAGCTTGTAGACCGGTATATTTACATATTAAAGTTTTTGATCTTTACATGAACGCAAGATGAAATTTTGTATATGTATGTGTGTTTATCTGAACTTCGGTGAACAAAAGATTTTTTTATTTATGAAAAGGAGAAATTTTACCGTTTTTATTTTGTTTTTAATTAAAACTTAAATGAAAAACGATTATATAAGCTTTTCATGTTCAGTTTTCCTCAAGCAGGTTCTGTTGAATCCTAATTGGCGAAATATAAATGTTCTATACTTTTGCTTCTCAAGTAGATTGTTGAGAATAGTTTAAATACAGTTGTCACAATAATTGTCCGATGTATACAAGAATATTTTAGTTGCTCTCGTATTTCTTTAAAAATAGAAAAGTATGTTTTGTTCAATTGGTTTGGGTTCATAGAAAAGTATACCTGTTGCTTGAAAAAATACAAAGCTGTTCAAAAATAAATTAAGATAGTTTATGATTTATGAAATTTAAGATAGCAGAATATTTTTTAGCAATTCCTTACTTTTAAAATTGCAGTGGAACGTTTTACTTTTTCAACACGTAACAAATTTGTGGTAATTCCATAAAGCTTTAATTCTATAGTACATAATTCTACTACGATAACACGTTTGTTGCAACCCCATTAGGCGCAAACATTTTTTTTTAAGCTGTTTGCCAATAAATCAAAAACTTTTCAATATTTCTCTCGTTTGTTTTATATACATAGAGTGAAAATTAAATTTACATTTTCACTCTATTTTTATTCGCAGTATTTTAGGTTCTGCCTAAAAATAAATTTTCCAACGTCAAGACGAACGTTCTTAAGTAACAAGCAAAACTAAAAAACGGTTGATTAATGATACAAAATTGAATCGCTAAAATTATGCTTAACATGAATATTCTTAAATTTACGTTAACCGGATTGAATTGAAATATCTACATTTATTTTTTACTCGTATATTTAGACAAAAAGAAAATTTTCATTTTCTTTCCTTATAGGAGTATTTACACATTTTCCAATAACCGGATTATTTGCTTTTATTTATATATTCAGTAAAGACACAAAACAATATCTATTTGTATATAGACTAAAGAATACAAAAAGCAAACATTTATTTGCTGCCTTTCTTTTCTTCTAACACTCATCAATACAAAAGAAAGCACAAACTTGTGATATTGGAAATATTTTTCTTCTCGACCAAATCAAATCCCTACGATATTGAACAAAAAATAATTTCGTTAATCCAATTTCACTATTAAAAAAAAAAAAAATGAAAATATGGAATGGAATACATTATACCGGCATAGTACACAAGGAATAATCGGTCAAGTATAAAACAATAAAAATAGACTTCAAAATAAGGATAAGAGACTTAGTAAAGATACTTAACATAAAACTTTTTTTTTTTTTTTTTTTGCTTGCTTCTTATACCCGTAATATGTATACGATATACTATGCTACTTTAAAAAGAAAAGAAAAGTAATTTTCTTTCGTTTATGGTGTCGTTGTTGTTGCCATTGTTTATTCAGTTTGCCGTAACAAACAAATAAAAAAAGTATTTTTCCTAGGAGGATTGCTAATTAAAATGAATACCAAATTTAATATGGATTTTTGGTCCGTTGCCTTGTTTTTGTTGTTGTATGCGTGTAATTTTATTTTTATTTTGTGATTCTCGGCAAAAACATAAAATTTTCCAAGAAAGTTGACATTTAAAATAAAATAAAATAAAAACCGAACAAATGAAAATGATTATTGTAACATTAAGTAAGATCTATTGGTTGTAAATGAATATTATCAATTATTATGTGAAAAAAGCACAAAGAAATAGCGGAAAATGGGATTTGTTGTGTGCCATTTGCTCTCTCTTTCTGTAGAAGTTCAACAGATCATAGATAAATGGAATTTTTTGTTTTATTTTTTATTTTTTGTTTCGCTTCGCTGAGGGAAATCATTTTAATAATAGTATTATTTTATGATACTGTATATAGGTCAATTAATTTTAACGGGTGCTAGGCTAAACGAAACATTTTTTGTCGTTTGTTTTTGAGCTTTCATTATTGTTAATAGATTTTAAATATTACAATAAAAAGCGCGGGTCGATATAATTGTAGGTAAAATTTCTTGAATACAATGTTTCTGATTTAGTGATTTGGTAAACTTTGGTTATTTGACTACGCCTCGTCAACAATTATTTTTTACCCTCATTTGTTTTTCTCGTGGAACGTTAACTGGAACATAACATGGAAATGTTATAGGTAAAAATAAGGTTTAAGATTTTTTTTATAACTTCAAAGCTTTATTCAGAGAAATTGGTACAATCTATTTTGTTGAAAGTATTATCCATCGTTAGCTATGACTTTTTCCTGTCTTTCAAGCACCTCCAAAGATACCTTTTGCAACATATGGCCGAGCGTTGTCATGCTGAAAGATCACTTTGTCGTGTCTTTTGGTATATTGTGGGCGTATGAGCTTCAATGTTCGGCTTAATTGCATCAATTGTTGCTAATAACGTTCTCCAGTGATGGTCTCGTTAGGCTGGAGTAGTCCCTCCCCCACTGATCAAACCAGATGCACAGCATTAGCTTCTTGCCTTGAATATTCGAATTGGCCGTTGAAGTTGATGCATGACCGAGTTTACCCCACGATTTTCTGTCCTTTGGGATGTCATAGTTGATCCACTTTTCGTCCCCCGTTACAATCTTACGCAAAAAACCCTTCCGATTTAGTCTTTGGAGCAGTTGTTCGCACGTGAAAATACGGCGTTCGACATCTCTTGGCTTGTGTTCATACGGAACCCAATTTCCTTGTTTTTGAACCATAGGGGAGAGTAGGGGCACATTGATACATGGGGTACATTTATACACCCAAAAAAACTCAGCATATCAAACAACTGAAAGGTTTCTGTACTCATTCATAGATGGTGTTACGCCACACAAAACTGACATATATTTGTGATTCCCCTGCAGTTACTGTGTGATTGTCAATTCGTTCAGTCATATTTTGCGTTCTTCGATCTACATTTTTTAAAGTTAATTGCAAACGTTATTTTCAATTTTGTTTTTATTAATAGTTTTCAGAACTGTCATATGAGGTAAGAAATATTTTATATTTATTTAATTCACATCGATTTTTGATCTAAATTAATTAGGTTTTCTGATAGTTGTGTGGTTATTAAATTTGTGGGGCACATTGATACAATACTTTCTGGGTGCTTTGATACATATCAATCAATGTGCCCTGTGTGGTATATATATTCTACACCATTCATTTGATTTTTTTTATAGACCATGGTTCGATCGTATAAGAAAAAAAACAAAAGAACATTCATAGACGAAAATGCCATAAGCTCTGCAATAACAGACGTGCTCGAAGGAGTACTGTCAATAAGAAGAGCAGCTGATAAATATAATTTAAAAGCAGCTTGCAACACCGGATAGAGCAAAAAAAGAAGGTTGAGCCAAATAATGAAGAACAAAAGGAATTTTCGTCCAAATATAGCTCAAATCAAGTGTTCACCGCAGCTCAAGAAAAACATCTCAACGAATACATCATAAAATTATAGGTTCGATCACTTCCTTATGAATTTGCGAAAAAGTTAGAATGTCGCTATTGCCCATCTTGGGATTTAACAAAATGTGCAGGTGTGGATTTGGCTGTTGGATTTCGTAAAAGAAATAAAAACATCAATTTGAGGAAACCAGAAAATACTAGTGCTGCCAGATCATGTTTTTTCAATAAGACTGCTGTTTCAGAATTTTACGGAAACCTTGAAGATGTTTTGAAAAGGTACAACTTTACCGCTGATCGGATAATAAATTTTGATGAGACATGTATTACCACAGTCCTCAACACGCCTAAGGTTTTGGCGGAAAAAACCCAGCGCCAGGTCGGCCAGTATGTCAGTCGAAAGAGGAGAACTCGTAACATTTGGGGGGGCTTTATAACAGCGATTGGAAATACAATTCCGCCCGTTTTCATTTTTCCGAAAGTCTATTATAAGAACCACTTTCTTTCAGGAGCACTAGAAGGAAGTTTGGGCTTGGCGTCAAGAGCCGGTTGGATAAATTGTCATCTTTTTTGGAGGTGTTAAAACATATAAACAAACACATGAACAGTACAAAAGAACGACCCATCCTGCTAGTTTGTGACAACCACAAATCTCGTATTTCTTTGGAGGCAATCAATTATTCACGTGAAAATGGAATCATTCGAAAGCCATTGCTATAACAACTGAATCTGTTAGGCCATTTCCAAAAATCGTAAAGTCAATTCTAAAGAGAAAGGAAAAAGAAAGAGGGAAGTAAAGAATCTACACCGACACACCGGAAAAATCAAGACTCAACGCTTTGTCAGATTTAAAGGAAGAAAAACGGCTTATGAAAAATCAGAGACAACGCGCAAAAAGCTAGAAAGTTGTTAGGTTTGCATCCAGAAACTGCTGAACGAGCAAAGCAAAGAAAAAAAACAAAATATTCTGGATAGATAGATCCTTTCTAAGGAATCATCATCAGACTTAAACTTTAGTTTATCCGACGATGATACTTCTGATTATGAGCTGACGATTCCTATTCAGTCGATTGTAGACAATTTAAAAGAAAGGGATTTTGTCATTATTAAATTCGAAAAAAAGAATAACGTTAAACACTATGTTGGTAAAATTCTTTTCAAATATGATGGCGCTGAATATAAAGTTTCCTATTTAAGGAAGAAACCGTCAGGAACCTTTATATTTCCGGATGTAAAAGATGAGGCGTCGGACATATCAGACATTATAATACGATTGCCGATGCCAACTGTAACCAAAGGTATTAGCAGAACAACATCGTTATTTTTTAGTTTCCAAAGATTAATTTTACAACTTGAAGTATTTTATCCCTCAGTTATTGTATGCTACAGGATTTAGGCAACTTACACATAAATATGTTATTACAATTATTGAAATAAATGTTATATAAAACAACAAACACTGGTTTCATAAAAGTAATCGTCAAACTTATTATATGTATCAAAGTGCCTCATGCATTTTTACCACAAGGATCAAAGTGACCCCTACCTGGGGTACATTGATTCGAACCTTACTTTTTAAAACAATTATGTAAAGTGCCTCATAAATATTGTTAAACTACACCACCAAAGTTACTCCCAAAGTTTCAGCGAGCTTTTCTTGAGTTTGGTTATGAATCATGGTCCGACAACTTTAGTGGCCTCCCTTCGCGTTCCTTGTCACTGGGGCGAAAATCGCCACTTTTAAAACGCCGGAACCAGTACTCACATGCTTTTATTGATGGACCATGTTTCCCATATGCTTCACACAGCAATCGATCTTCATCAGCTCCACTTTTCTTCAAATTCAAATAAAAAAGCAGCGCTTCCCACAAATTATGTTTTGTTGTTGTTAGAGTGTCTATTATAATACCAAGATAAATTGTGTATTACTGGTACTTTATTTGTCTTATAATGCCGAATAATACACCATGGTACTGTATTTGGAATCCATATTTTTTTTAAATCTACACGTACATAAACCCTTTTTCCTATCTTTTTTTATAACAGTTTCTATTTTTGGTGTTTACTGTATTCCGATTTCCCATCAGTTTTTATTTTTTGAAAACTTAGGGGAATACAGATTTTTCAACTTAGGGGAATACAGATTTCTTCATGTTGATTGAGTCTTTTTACATTGTTTTAGATTTTAGGTTGGTTTCTGTAAATAAGCTGGGTAGTCATTTTGTGGTGCTATATCACATTTGGTGATAAAAGCTGTGATAAACTGACATTTATCGTAGCTTACTGCGTGTCATCATAGATGAACAACGTCACGTCGTATATTAATTTTAATGAAAAAGACCATAATATCTCCGTCTTACTTCTACCAGTATAAAAAATTGTTTATTTTGTTGTTTACATTTGTTTTATATGGAGTTTGATTAAAAACACCTCGAATAAAAATTTCATAAAATTAATGAAATTTACATTGATGCGATTCCAATTACCAAAGTAAGACGGCAATAGAGAAAGTACTTCCTATCGGAATGAAATAAAGCTGTTCTGTGTTTTGGGTTTTCTTATCTGCTGGCAACCCTCATGTCATGTAGGTATGTTCATGTAGATATATTGAGTTTGTGTTTATTGATAGAACATTCTATTATGCGGTGAAGTACACATTTTAAATTGATGTAATCGAAATGGTTAAAGGAGCAGGTAGTATATACACAAGCAAAATGGATATACACCATTATAACTCAGTAGGTAGTAGCTACATAATTTTGTTTATTGTTTAAAATAAGTTTAATCGAGGTACCTAAGGAAAATTATAATTGGGCAGTGAAGAATCAAATCAATGCTTTGTAGTGAGCGGATCAATAGACATATAACTGTGCGATAAAGTATCTAGGTGTATTTTCCGAATTATTGTTTTAACTGGATTTTGAAAATGTTAAATGTGTTTTACAAGCAATTTGGTAGCTTTTCGTTTTAAAACTTTTTTTCTAAATTGTTTGACCCTCAATACTATGCCACCAAAGCAAAAGTCGATACCTGTTTCACAAAAACTAAAGGTAGCAGAACGAGTGAAACGGGAAGATTCACTAAACTCTTTAGAACAAGCTACTGGGTACCAAAGAGTTCAAATTAGAAATTGGGTGAAACCAGAGAACAAACTCTTAGCAACTAAAAATGTACAAAAGCGTGTACGTATATTGAAAAAAAAAATCATTGAGTGGTTTAAGAGCCAACGAATAAAAAAGCTGATTGTAACATATAGTTTATTTCATCGTGAATCGAAGAGAATAGCAGATGATTTACCAAATCAACCCAATATGTTTGCTGGAAGTAATAAATGGATACGAGGTTTTTGCAAGAGGAACCGAATAACTTCTAGAAAAATTAGTCACCAAAGCCAACAAGAAAACTGCACACCCGAAATATTAAAGAATAAGGTAAACGAGTACATTATTGCGATTCATCAGAAAACAGCAGGTCTGGCCAGCCGTCAAATTTATAATATGGACGAAACTCCTTGTTATTTTGACATGTCGCACAATCGTACTTTACATTTTAAAGGAGAATAAACTATTGACGGGTTGAATACCGGACACTCTAAAAATCGATTTCCGATTCCACGTTAGAAATAATATTTCCTTAAAATAAAATTCCGTAAAAAGCAAGTAGATACCTACGTCCATATTCTAAAAAATATTCATGGATTTAATTAATATATCAGGGTACTAGAATTTGCATTATTTTTAAATGCTGTACCTGGTACAATATATGAATTTCAGATTTTGTCTGGAAAACGCTGTGAAATTATTGCTCAATTAGTACACCGTGGTATTATAATTAGTACTTTTTGAAAAATAGTGTACCGGTATAATATTTGGGGTTCAATTTTCTCTGAAAAAGGTCATTTCCCAATTAGTATACCATGGTATTATAATAGGCACTCTAGGGTACTGATTTTTGGAGGGAAATGATGACGATTTAACATGAATATAGTTACAAGATGGTCTGATCCGATTTAATACGAGTTACGATATCTTTTGTAAACCCTTCAAAATTTATTTGTACACCCAATATGTTCCAACGCCTATCGAGATTTTTGATTATTATAAATTTCACCACCATCATCAACGAGAAGGTGAAACTATTAAAGAATATGAAGCATCCTGTGTGTGGCCTTCAGGATGAACGTGCAAGGAATAGTTTGTTGAAAACAGTGGATTAGACAAGTATACTAGTATGTTATATGGTTTAAATTGTGTACCAGCAAAGTGACAAAAATATTGAACGAACTTGCGTTTTAGAGACGACATTCGAGTGACAGCTTCAAATGACGATATTCATCTTCAGAGATTAGCAGAAATTTTTAAACGACTCTCTGAATACGGGTTAAAAATAAATCTGAATTTTGAAAGTACGAAATTGAACATTGTGGATTAAAATTAAACAAATTAAGAATTTTCAAGGCGGATTCCAAAATTAAAGTAGTACAAAAGGCACCACATCCAACAAATAAATCGGAATTACAGTCATTAGTCATTAGGACTTATAAATTATTACCATCGTTTTTTTCAAAATTTAAGTGAGCTATAAGAACCTTTTCACAAACTACTACGTACAAATATTAAACGTATTGGGAGAAATGCTGCAGATGCGTTTCATGGCTTCCAAAGAAGTTAGTGTGGAGGAATCATTTATGGAATCACTTCCTGTATTGGTCTTCTGACAACATATGTAACATGAAATAAAAATAATCTAAGTAATCTCAGTGCTGAAAATAGATTCTGTTGAAATGACCATTTTTCGTGAAATTTTTTATTAGTACAAAATAATGTCACTCAAAATTTGCGATTCTGATAAAATAAGCTTTGACATTTGCAGCAGTTTCTAAAGTCGTTTTCTAGTTACAACAAAAAGTTTCGAATTTAGTTACTTTAAAATCAAATATTATCAATTTTTTTAATTAATAAAATAAATCCAATTTTCTACAATATTTAACAAAAATCCACATAAAATAAGATTTCATGTTATTCTTTTGTTCTGGATAAACTCTCCAATTGGAGAGAAACCCTTGAATTTTTGGAGTTGAACTTTTTTGTTAAAAGTAAAAAACGTTTATATCTATATTCTTTAATTCAAAAATTAGACAATATTTGATAATATTTAAACGAATTCTAGAACACGCCAAGAGTAGTCAAATGATTCTAATAAATTTAAGTGATTAGCCGCCATATTGAATTTCAAAAAATCCTACAGTATTGAAAATTTGATGAAAACCCTAAATTTTAAGTCCTTGGATGACTTTTAGAAGTTAAACCAATTGTGGGAGAATATGGGGTCTCCGGTTCAAAAATAGTCCCGTAATAGTCCCCCCCCCCCCTGAATTTACTCCTCATATTTTTGAATGTCATGAAACCTAAAAACCGGTGACAATTTTCTCCAATTTGTCACCTTATTTCTTGGGCCATTTTAAAAAAGTCACTTAATCAAAATCGTACTTTAGTATTCACAGTATATTGTCATTTTACAGCAGCTAAAAATTGTATCAATGACGGTGTGTTTTATTTACATACATAATAGGAACGTAAAATAAAATAGGAAGTTAGATACCAATCGAATAATTAAAAAAACGATTTTTTTTTTTAATTTTTGTCACCTTCTGTAGTGTGTCTTAATTAAATCAAGGATCAAAAGTTGGCGCCTTTTTAACATTTCTGTTTGTAATTCTCAGCAAAGTGCAGTTTTAAGCAAATACCTTTTCGGTGTTTGCACGCAAAGAGGGTTTCGATCAAAATAACGTTGTATAAAACCACCGGATGAGAGAACACTGAGAAGTTTATCTGCAGCGTGGTGTTGCTACAGATGTAAAGCGTAGTGACAGACAGCGTCCGTGCTGATCAAGCGAGAATATCGAAAGAGTGCGTGAAGATGTGAGCGAAAATGCAATTAAATGAACAAGCGTGCATCGCTATTGGGATTTAGCCGCATCAATTTGCGTGTAAACCAAACTTTTAGCAGAAAATCTTGGTGAGTGATGAAGCGCATTTTTGCCTCAACTGCATTATAAATAAGCAAATCAGTCATTAAGCAACCTATTTTTTTTAAACTGTAATTATTGGTAATTTTCCTGCAATTTCTTTTTGCATTTTCGGTTTTCTCGCAGAGTTTTTTCCGATATCGATTTCACACTTTTATTTTCTTTTTTCGTAAGTACTTCAATCGGTCCTGCTCCTATTGTGTATTTGCCATTTAACCGGGCCAATTTCGATACTTTCGAATTGTTTCTCTTCGAATTGAACTGATCTCTTCTTTCCTGGCGAAACGTCATTCCCATGTAATTATGACACAGGGTAAAATCAGCGGAATGATATCCAGGAGAATGATAAAATTGCGTATCGCTCTAACGTTAGACTAAAACCCAAACATTTACTTTACAAAAACTACAGAATTTTATAAAAAATATTTATTATATATAAAATATATAAAAATAAACCAAAAAAGGTCTTCGAGGGAAATGTATATTGTGTGTTCCTTTGAATTCATTGCTACTAAGTGGACTTTAAAACACATAACCTCACTATTTGAACAAACACATGCGACTGATATTTAAAAAGAAATTAAGTGCAAAGTGTATTCATTCTCTGCTCTCCATATCAAAATACTCAGACATGAAATGTACCGATTTTAACATTTTTACAGAGGAATGACGGCCCACAGAAGTGGACAATATTGGAAAAGTTGTAAAATTCGACACTTTCTTTTATTTTTCCAAAAATATATTCCTAGAGTTCCTGTAACATTTTCATAGATAAATTAATTGTTTTTGTTTCATAGTGGTGGGGGCAGCCAGGAGAATGAAAGTTGAGCAATTCAATAGAAAGGCATACAAATTTTTAAAAATGCAGGATTTTTTTAAGAACCAAGTAGATAAAAAAATTTATTACCTGCTTAATATTTTAAAAAGCCGGGGACAGACATACTCATTATTCGATGCCTATAATTATGACTGTTATTATTTCAATGTGTTGACCTTTTTAGTGTATTATATTCCGATTTTAAATAATTTAGTTGGAACAAGGTTTCCAGAAAATGCGACTAACAATAAATTATTTATTTATTAGTTAAGTTACTTGGTTTCTATATTTACCACAAAAACGAATATAATTCCCAATATTCAAAGCCACCATCACAACTGTTCTCTCCTAACATCCTTATTATAATTTATAGGAAAACTTATTCCAAGGATTTCTGTGATCCAATTTAATTAAAAATAAAAATAAAAAAATAAAAATCTAAAAACAATCACGAACGAATAAATAATTACAATTTTTTATTTTGTTTTTTTGCTTTTTAATTTATGGGCAAAAGAAGGACGACACCATTAGCATAAAATGACATTTTTATTATTATTTTGTGTTAGTTAAAAGTTTAATTAAAATTCAATAAATAATTGATGCGTGAACTGTTGGTGCCCACAATTAATGCGTTTACAGCGAGACAACGGGAGATTTAGTATTAAACCACTAATTCAACCAGTTCAATATGTAATTAACAATACGCGCGCGTTCGTTAAGTTTTTTTTTTTTGTTTTTTGATAAAATAAATTCCAAGCACAGAATTATTTAAATTGAAGCAAAAAAAAAAAATGATGGAAACGAAAAGTAAAATCTAAAATCTTTTCGTTCCAGATACACATAAATATCAGACATATTTTCCATAAAATTAGACGTCTGTGGCAAAAAGTTTTTTGATATTTTAAAATTTGAAATATGTTTTGAAAACGTCGAAATATCGATTTTCTCGCAGGCTAAAATTAATAATTCACGATGATTTTGGGTATTTCTTGACATCGCACATAAATAACTAAATTTTAATAAATGAATTAATATCACATATTTTACTTCCCGTTTCCCTAACGCTGTCGTCTTACACGAAAAACTTATTATACAATCTGCAGCCATTTTATGTCTAATTAGTTTAATGATCTCATTCCTTGAACATCTTTTATCGCTTTCATTTCGCCCGCAAGATGAATTTTTAAATTCAATTACTTTTAATCAACATTAAAATCATAATTAATAATAATTAATTTAGAAAATTATTTTTTGTTCGATTAATGCTAAGTTTCTATAAAAAATGGTTATTTTTAATATTATTTGCTATTTTGTTTGACAAAATATTTTTGTTTCAAGTGTCACAGTCATGGGTAAGTAAATATGTATTGTAAATATTGAGAATGATTCATGGCAGACAAAACTATAAAGACACCAATTGAAACTGTGCGTCACATCGAAAAGATGAATTACATCAATTCTGTCTACACATTAAACTACAGTGTATGAGTAGGGTATAGATTGAAATATGTTTGTATTAATATAAAATGTTACCATCATTTTGTTGAGTTGGTCTGAAATATGAAAATATTCATGAATGAATTACGATATTTCAATTTTTTTGCTTTTCTAAATAATGGACGATATTAGCATAAAATAAATTTGGCTTAATTCAAATTCATATTAAATTATTGATGCGTGAAATTAATGTTAAACATTAGGCTACAGTGTTTATTCAAAAAATAAAGAAAAAAATGAAACGATTCAAACACTTTCAGTCAGTTACTTGATGTGGAATCGATTTTTTGATGGACATAGTGTATGTTCATAATATCGTGTCAGCAGCAAAATGAAATTATTAACGGTTATAATACCGTATATTCCAAAAATATTCGTTCCTCCCAAATTATTTTAAGGGAAACAATGTTAAAGGGAAATCGGACAAATAACAAATTGAATTGTTGCAATAAGCTTGTGTAATATATTAAATGGGACATGATTGCCCTAAAACCTGTTGTGATTTAGTCTTAGTCTAGCTCACTTTATGTATTCCCGCTAGTAAAAATATGAAATCCGCAAGACGAACAATAAAGTAATTCGAACTGTTCCTTCTAATTAATAGAGAAATTAACTTTATTAGTAAAATAAGGTATGGTAACCAAGAACATTTTCAACTTCCAGCTTTTTGTCGATTTACACTTTATTTGGTCGATTAATATGAATCGGGAGAATCGGTATTCTAAAAGTGGCACTTCGACCTCATCTCGAAAAGTAATGGATTTAGGAACTGGAACGAAACTATTGTATTCCTTAACATGTTTTGATGAAATTCGGGAGGTTCCATGGCAAGGCAATGGAGTTCTAAAATAAGCTTTAGGTATGTTTAAGAATAAGACCAACTGAAATATACTAGGTTAATTCTTAGAATACGGGTAATTAGAATGGAACTTGGCAATTTCTTAACCTTAAACAATTTTTTGATGAAGTTCTGGTATATGGCCAACTGGAATGGAACTAGGCTTTTCTTGTATTATGGCCAATTAGAAAGGAACTTGGCAATGTTTTGACCAATTAAGATGTAATGGGACAATTGGGAAGAAATTCGACATAATGCGATGCAAAAGGGTTTTACAGTCTTTTGTTTATAAAGTTCTGGAATATGGCCAACTGGAATGGAACTCGGCATTTTCTTAGAATATAGGCAATTAGAACGGAACTTGGCTATTTCTCAAACGATTTAGATAAAATACAATATTTTCGAACTTGGCTATTTCTTAACCGACGATGAAATTTGTTATTTTGATCAGTGGAGTCGAAAAGATCGACATGTACTCGTAGTACCCTTACTAATTAGGCGAAGAACTTTTACATTATAAATAGAAAAAATACAAGAAATATTTTTGTTTTATATGGATATTTTATAAAAAAGGATTTTAAAGAGACCGTATTTTACTCAAATACAAATAAGATCAGTGCTGGATATAAAGGTTCTATTCCATGAGAAAAATTGACTGAAAGTAAAAAATTAAAATGGGATGAAAATATAGATTCTATAGTGGTGTAATGGAAACAAAAAACCATCTGAGCCAAACTTGATTGGAAAATTTTTCTGTTCGTAGTAGTGTGACTCCCATAAAAGTATCAATTCGAGTAGGAGAGAGGCGCTATAAAGTAAACAAGGCTGTAAAGTAGACAACCTTAGTTTCTCGGAATTGGTCGAAACAATACAACTCATTTAATTTTTTCTCGTTTTGTAAAACAATTTTAATCACCTGAGAAAAATAATTATTGTACTCTCAGTCGTGTTTGTATTTTTGTGGCGAAAACACGGATTTTACTGTCGGATTGTCAAAATAAGTTTTTTAGTTTTTTTAATATCCATATTATTTTTGAACGTAGTGCATTAATTTTGTGATATTAATTATAAGGTAGAATCTTATTGTTGAGTAGGATAAAGTACCGTTAAATAAATGATTAGCATGAATTTTATTATATCTCGAAATAATCGTAATAACACCTTAAGCGATAAAGTAGACAAAAACGCTATAAAGTAGACGTGTCTACTTTAAAATAAAAAATTACAAGTTAAAAATGTACGTTATGTAATGATAACGTTTGTCAAATTATAAAATTGAACAAAAAACTAAGATGGGGGAGTGTGTACAACTGTGTGAGATGGAATGTGTTGTTGTTGTGTTCTACGTTTTTTGTTTTGTTGGGTGAGTTCAGTTTCTTTTTTGTGTTTTCGTTGTCTTAGAGTCGTGTATAAGGGCGCAGAACACTGGTGCGATATGATCGGAGTCTTGTTTATGGTTCATGGATTCTTCGTCAATGATATGTAGAGCTTCCATTGTTAACCTTCGGTTAAAATTGTTAGCTTTTGCAAGGATTTTGGTGAAATTAAAATCAGGAGTATGGTTGTGTGTGAGGCAATGGTAAATTAAAGCAGTTTTCGGATGTGACTGATTATGCGCCAATCTTAGGTCATTTTTATGGTTTTTTATGCGTTTTTCCAGATATAGTTTAGTCTGGCCGACGTAAGTTTGGTTACAATGGGTCCCAGTTTCAATATTGCCTAAGCAAGGAATTTTGTATATTATATTGGTTTGTTTTTGTTTAGGGATCCTGTCTTTGAGTTTGGTGATATTGTGAGACTATTTGTCGTTTTGTGTGCTATTTGTACATTAGGGCAGTAGGTCTTAACCACCTTTTCGATTTGTTCTGATACGCTTTTGGTATAAGTGAGTGCTTTGTATTTTATAATTGTTTGATTTTGTATCATAGTATCATTGTGGCTGGTAACGTGCGGAGGCGAATTATTACTTCGATAAAATTGATTGACCAATTTTCTTATTAATATATGTGGATAATTGTTATATATTAGGGTGTCCTTGATCAATTTGATGTTTTTGGTGTGAAAGACGTTTGAACTTAGAGTGAGTATTCGACTTATAAAGTTTTTGGCTGTATTGATTTTTTGGGAATGTGGGTGGTGGCTATGGTAATTAAGTATTCTGTTAGATGCACAGCTTTTTTTATACCAATCTGTTAGGATGGTGTTGTGTGGACCTCTTTTTAATGTGATATCTAGATACGATAATTGTTTGTCAGTTTCTAATTTTGTGGTAAATATTAATCTGGGGTGGAATGAATTGAGGGCATTAAGGATAGTATCTACGGAATCTGTGGGGATAATGGCAAATATGACATCTACATACTTTACAAATATAGATGGGTTGTAGTCTATGGTGGCAAGTGTCGTATCTAATAATTTTCGTGTGACTATGTCAGCGATTACTGTCGATAATGGGTTGCCCATAGGCATACCCAATATTTGTTGATACGTTATGGATTTGCAGACGAAATAATTCCCGTCTATTAGGCAGAATTTTAGGAGTTGAAAAAACAGTGTTTTTGGTATGGACGTATATATTGCAACTGTATTCCATTGTTCTTCAATTATATTGATCGCTAAGTTAATCGGTATGTTGGTGAAAAGTGATACGATGTCGAAACTGACCATTATTTCGTTATTGTTGATGTTAATGTGTGAGATTTTTTCTTTGAAAATGAATGAGTTCTTTATGGTGTATGGGTCATCATTTGATAAGTTTTTTAGTATGTTTGATAACATATTTGAAAGTTCAGAAGTAAGCGTATTGATACATGCCGATACAGGTCTGCAGGGAACATTGGGTTTGTGGGTTTTAGGCAGTGCATAAAGTTTGGGGTCTGTGGAATTGTGTGTGGTGAGGCAATATTTTTGTTTTTTGTCAATCACACCTAATTTAAACAATTGATCGATAAATCTATTATTTTTGGTTTGCAGGCTATTGAGTGGATTTTTGTTTATAATTTTATAACTTTGTTTATCATTTAGGAGTTCACTTATTTTTTGATCGTATTCAGATCTATACATTATTACGGTGGATTTACCTTTGTCACTAGATACTATGATTAGATTCTTGTGTTTTTTGAAAAACTGTGAAGTTTTTTTGTATAATGGTTGAGGATAATGTTTATTATGTTTTTTTGTTGTTTTTTGAGTATCGACTTAGAATTAGTGATAACGTTGGCAATTCTGGCTCTATCTTTAATTCTTGTGTCTTGTATTAATCTAACAATTTCTTCGGTATCAGCAATTAGCTCGAAAAGTTGTGGGCGTGACCTGTTGTTGGGCATTTTGAATTTTGGGCCTAATGAAAGTAACCAACCAATGTCTTTTGGAATGGTTATAGACGTAAGATTTATAAACGCTTTTTCGTCGTAATTTATGTTTAATGAAGTTAGTGTTTTTTCATATAGGATATCAAATTTATTTTTATGACGAAGACCATGTTCAGTTTTTTGTTTTATTAAGTACTTATTCCGATTTGTTAGGAACGTGTGTGCGATATTGTATGGTAAAGTGTTAAGAATGTCTTCTTGTAAGGTGTATAGTAGGTTGTGTGAATTATTTGTGCGCGTACAGATGTCTCTTATTATAATGTTTAGTATTTTGGTATGGAAATTGTTAATTATATTTTCTAAGTTGTGTTTATACTTGCTATCATAGTTGAATAATTTAGGAATGTTTCTTGTGCTTGTTTTAATGAAATTTGGAATTATCGAGTGACGTTGACAATCCAGTAGAAAATGTCTAGTTGGTGTGAGTCTGGATATACGGTTGATTTCCTTTGTGTATTGTGGGTATTGACCGGTGTTTGGGTATTGTGTTACTTTCCTTCCCACCACATTGCACTCACCGTAAGCAACCACTAGCTATTGTGCCAGCAAAACACAATTTGCGGGAAGCACTGCTTTTTTGTTTTAATTTGAAGAAAAAGCAACTGTTGGACATCGATAGCTGTGTGAAGCATACGGAGAACATGTTCCATCAATAAAAACATGTGAGTACAGGGTTCGGCATTTTAAAAGTGGCTATTTTGACACCAGTGACAAAGAACGAGATGGGAGGCCAGTAAAGTTTGAAATGCTGAGTTGGAGGCGTTATTGGACCAAGATTTATGCCAAACTCAAGAGGAGCTCGCTGAAACTACTGTGGAAAAACAAAGAAATTGTGTTCCGTATGAACTCAAGCCAAGATACGTCGAAAGCCGTTTTTTCACGTACGAACAACTGTTCCAAAGACAAAATCGGAAGAATTTTTTTTTTTCGCATCAAATCGTGACGGGGGACGAAAAGTGGTCATGCATCAACTTCAACGGCTAAACCGAATAATCATGGGAAGAAGCTAATGCTGTACATCTGGTGGGATCAGTTCGGAGTAATCTACTATGAGCTACTCACTGGAGAAAGTTATCAACAACAATTGATGCAATTAAGCCGAACATTGAAGCTCAAATGACTACAATATGTCGAAAGACATGACAAAGTGATCTTTCAGCGCGACAACGCTCGGCCATATGTTGTAAAAGTTGTCAAGGAAACTTTGGAGGCGCTTCAATGGTACCAACCGTATTCACCAGACAATGCTCCTTCCGACTAACACTTGTTCCGATCGATGACTCATGGTCTGGCCGAGCAACACTTCACTGATTACCAAAAAGCCAAAAAGTGGGTCGATTTAAATGATCCAATAATTTCCTCACTGATGTATTTCATCCTAAAGTCATGATGAAGATCCACATTTTTTACGTACCAAGATGCATCAATAATACACCGTAAAACGTTGTTTTGGAACGTCTGAGGTTTGTGATACTCGTTTTCTCAGTACAATCCCAGAGCTAGGTACCATACGTCCATATAGGTTACAGAATTTTTCGATAAAGGAGTAATTAATTGTGAATAGACGTAATAAGGTAATACTGAATCAAATGTTAAGATGTTCCTTTTTCTTTTTTACGTGTTCTTTCCACTTTAATTTAGCGTCAAGAGCCACACCTAAATATTTGATTGTTTTAACATATGGAATCTGTTTTGATTTAATTTCTATTCGAATCCAGTTAACCTTCCGATTAGAGAAGTTGATGTGAACGGATTTCGTTTCGTTGTGTCCAGTTACAAACCTCATTAGTAATTCTCTGTAGTTTGATGGTTTCCCCATCTTGCAACAATTTCTTCTCTTGGTGTTGGTATCTTGTAAACAGTAGATTCAAAATTGGTCCCAACAAGCTGCCTTGCGGTATTCCTGCTGCTATTTTTTTTTCCCAAGGCTGAGTATATCATTCTATTCTCGAAAGTATTTATCAGTTATATATCAAGCTATATAGTAAGACTAACTCTTAACTTCTTTATTAAGCGAAATTAGTTTATTACAAAAGTTGTTTAACTTGGTCTTGTTTTTTGGAGATCCACTAATTTGCCAGGTTTTACGTGCCTTAAGTCTTTCTTTGACCAATTTTACTTCCACTGAATAAGTTTTTACGAATTTCTTATTAGTTTGACTGATCGGCGAGGTCTCATTGGCCGCATATTTTATTACTTCAAAAAGTAGTTCTAATTCATCTTCCAATTGTTGGGGATGTTTTATTGATGCATTTAAGTTGATTTTTGTTTCAGTCAACTGACATGTTCCTTTTAGATTAGTAATTCACTATAGTCGCCATGATAACTGAACTGACGAGAGTCTATCGAAAGATTTAATGTGAATGTAGTTGTCGGATACTGCTTTTCATATACAGAAATATATAAGATATGGGATCTTGTTTGCGTCTGCGCCCCAGAATTTTGGTGTACCACCGAAGTGAAAATCGCACGTTAATGTCCATTCTACTTGAACCAACTCATTGCCTCTTGGTGTAGGTAGTAGTTCTGGAACACCAATTTTTAATGTTCACATTAAAATCATCTCTAATGATTGAGCTACGACGTAGTGATTTAGGCAGTTTACCATAATCTTTCTCTAAAAGATTTAAGCAGTTTACCATAATCTTTCTCTAAAAGAATTTAAAATTGAATTTAATTCCACCAGGGTTTTGTCTTTTCTATAGTATTCTTGTTTCAATGAAATCTGCTTAATTTGTTTGTGCACACTGTTACTATGTTGCATTCTAGTATTTATTTTGAGCACCAAAGAATCGTAGACGCTTGTCGTGACCCAACCCGACTTTGTTTTTCTCTGCCATCGATTATTTCTTCTTGACTACATTCTTACCCCGCAAATAGCGCCTAATTATATTACAATGCCCTTTCGTATATAAAGCCTAGGCGTAATATTTAATATTCATCATAATATTATAGAAATACAAATAAATTTGTGCTTAAATTTATAAATTAATACAGTGAAATTAGTTTATAACAAACTCTAGTTTCAAAGAAATTTTCAGTATAACGAAGATTCGCAACCAAATTTTATTCGCTAAAATGGAAATTTTGTTATATGAAAATGGCCCCATGGCTAATCAAATAAGTTTATAGGAAGTATAGTAAGAACTAGAGTACCGTAAGAAGCGTAGTAAAAAGTTCCTTTAGCTTCATTTTATTGAGATTTCACTGTATTGAATTTACACAGTTAACGAAAATTTTATGCAAAAACTGTTCAAAAACGTGACGTAATAAAATGTTCAACAATGTTACGCGTGAATGAAGAGAAAATACATTATTTTGCTTCATTTCTATTGTGCGTGTTAAAAGTATCACCTTCTTTAAATTTTTCTCACCCAAAAAAGTAAGGAATGCAAAGCTTTAGTATAAGCAAGACTTCATAAACTAAACGTTTTCTTGCGAAATATTGGGAGGAAATAACAATATTATCCCGAGTAATCACGTATCACAAAAAACCAACAAAATTTCACATAAAACGGCGATTGGTGAAAAAAGGGGGAACATTTATGAATGGTTAAAATATGGTGCGCGGAGTTGACGCTGACTGTCACGCGAAAATGAACATTTTCCGGACCAAATTATTTATCAAAATCTTTTTTCTTTTGTAGGTAAAATCAACATGGTTTTATCACAAAATATCCGCATAAATATATCGCTAAATTGTCAACTTTTTTTGTGGCAAAAGTTAGTTACATTTTGTGATAAAATGGACTAAGATTTTGTGACAAAATGGACTAAGATTTTGTGATAATCATTCCCCTACGGGTTATTTTCGTCGAAGACAACAGCGCTTCGCATTTCTAAAGAGTCCGCTTTGGTTGTATTGGACGTAAAGTTGGATCGAGCATGTTGGTCCGATAAAATTAATTGAATGTGTCGGATGGAAATTCCATCCAACCGACCAACTCAACAAACCAAGTTGGATGGTGTGTATTGTTTTCGAAATGACTTCGAATTCCATGTGCTATATTTAAGAATGAGAAAGTTTTGTGTGTTTATGTAGATCTATTCCAACTAAAATATTAAAAAAATTAAAATTTCCGTTTTAAAACGCACTACTTAAAGTAAAAAAGACACAAATAAATTTTTAAAATGAAAGCAACAAAACAAAAATCCAAAAATAGGATGGTAAGTTGAGATCGTCTGTAGACAACATCCAATAAGGTCGGGTCGGGTCGACTGTCGATCCAACAAGTTGGATCATGTGTAGCGCTCTTAAAGCCGCAATGCTGTTTTCGAGTACGCCTTGCTGAATTTACGCAGTGAATCGGGCAGATCTGGAAAAAAAGTATATATCAGGGAACCTGCGCCAATTTTTTATAAATGAGAATGTTCCGCTGGCCGCTGGCCTTTATTACTGACAGTTATGAATAACTTTGGATAGGCTCAAAAGACGTTGTGAAAATCCGCGCCGCTGTTGAGACAATTCCAAATCAAACTTATATTTCTGTACATAGCCGTACATAGCAGAGCCGTAGTCGTTTGTTCACTTTGCTCAGGCTCATAACTCACTTATAAATTTCAACATTTTCAGAACTTGGCTTATTGAGATGTCTAATTGCGTAAGCCCAATAGTATTAAAAGGGGCATTAATCCGTTATGTAAAACTTTATCGTCAGACAAATAGTTTGCTTTTCGGCACAGGCTCACAGGCTCAACAGGTGGCCACAATCAGCACAACGCAAATGGTCCTTCAAGCCAACTCAACAGTGTCGTTCTATCTCCCGAGATAATAGCACAAAGACCGTACACACAGTTGTTGCCGTGATCGATAAATTCGTTATTCGACGAGGTTACTATGCAAAACTTCGCTCGAATCAACAGTTACGAAGAATTTCGAATAATTGTGATCGTGAACAAAACAACGAATATCTCGAAAATTCAAATAATCACCAAGCCGTGCACGTTAAGCAAACTAATCTATGTTAAATTCGAAAATTTATTAATATCTGAATAAATAACGTCGATTTGCACAGCGTTACGTGTCTTATTAGATGCACAGATTGTTTCAGATTGAGATTCTCGATACTATTCAAGTTCAGCATGGTGTTGAGGTGTCTAGCGAATAGCGTTGAAATTCCCAGAAGGACCTCTCAAAAATCGAGGTTTTTACACTAATCTAGCTAGGTTTGCGAATATACTTTCAGAGATTTTCGTTAAGATAAAATGTATTTTACATAAAGATTTTTCGAGATTATTCCAGAATTTTATGTTTTGGAATGTTCAAGAGTTTTTACATTATCGAAATTACTCGAGATAATCGAAGAATTGTAAGATTAAACGAAATTATTTATGTACGAGTATTTTAGAGTTGTTCGATATTACATGAATTTTGCATTAGAAAGATTAGTTTTTGTGTTCGATTTGTAAATTCTAGAATTCGCGGTGCCAAGATGGGTTTTCGAATAAGTTAACACATTGACACTGATTCATTAAAATTTTGTGATTTTAAAATATGAATTGAATTAAATCCGAAAACCGTAGATTTTCGGAACAGTTTTCGAATATGGTTTTTAAACATAAAATCCGGCTTTGCAGATCGAATAATTCGAACAACCAAACTAACTTTGTATGGTTTGGGGTTGTATGGTATGGGCGTAGAGAATCATAATATATTTCTCTCGTATAGCGTTGGGTTACTTAGTGTTGAGTTACATGACATTAACATCAATGAGCTGAGACTATTTGAGACCATTACTTGAAATTTCAATTTTTCGTTTTAATAAAAATGGTTAATTTTAGTAAGAAACTCAAAACAAATGTCATTTGTGGGATTTAGCCCCAGACATTATGTCGGCTAATTTCGGCATATGAAGAAACTCTAAACCGGATCGGTTTGTCATAGCAGGAATATAACTCTTAAAAAAGATTAGAGACGTATGTGGATATTATGTTCGTTTTTCAAAAACTTGACCAATATCGAATATTTTGAAAGGAATTGATTCGACCATAAAATTAATGAGTCCGCAAAAAATTTAAGTTAAATGATTGACAAACTACACTATGTGTATATCTAACAGCCTCCATTATTTTCTAATACTAATGTGTAGTGTAAACCATCCTTTATAGATAGAGAGATATGTTGGTAGCACTGTTTTGGTGACATGTAATTTGTGGACTAAAGAAGCAGCACAACACATTCTTTAGCTTGTGTAATATTGAGTTAATAAATATATAATTAAAGACATTTAACATCATCTTATGTTTTATTAAATATCGTTATAACCTAAGATGATACGCGGATTACAAAAACAATTAAAGAACAAAAATAACACGTAAATCAGTGAAACCAAAATGGAGATGAAATTACCGGGTGTGTTAAAAACAACTGGTAATATGGCCAAAAATTGGAGAAAGTTTCACAGTCAAGTGAAAATATATTTAAAGGCAAGCAGACTGGATAAAAAGGAACCAGATGTTAAAGCCGCAACACTGCTAAATATTGTTGGAGAGGAAGCCATTGATATTTTTGAAACATTTGATCTAGACGACAAGAAAAAAGAAAATTTTGATTGCATAGTTGATGCTTTCGAAAAGTATTGCACGCCGTTGAAAAATATTTTATTCGAGAAACATCTTTTCTATAATAGAAAGCAAGATGAAGGTGAAAAATTTTATGCTTTCTTGACAGACGTTCGTCGAAGAAACGATCCGGGACAGAATTGTTTTCGGAATACAAGACCTATCAGTTCAAGAAACACTGATAAAATTGGGTGACCCTAATCTGGAGAAGACATCAGAAACTTGCAGAATAGCTGAAAGAAATAGAGAACAAGTGAAGCAGATTCAAAAAAGTGAGGTAAATACTCTATATAATAGGAATAATAATCGTGAGAAAAATTATAGTAATAAGAATTATGAATATTATTAATAAGAACTCAAATAAGTTTGCAATGCATAGAAATAATGAAAATAATTGTGCAGATAATAATGTCGATAAAACAGTCGATCGAAAAATTTGTAGTAAATGCAACTAATGGCACGAAAAAGGGAGATGTCCTGCCTTTGGAAAGCGGTGCAGTAATTGTAGGTGTATGCATCATTTTGCGAGATGTTGTCGAGCTAAGAAAGTGCATGACGTAATTGAAGCCGAGAATGAGGGCACATATAGTTATTGCATCGATGTAGTGCATAAAATCAGTGACGTGACTAGACACGGTTGGTATGAAAAATTGTTAATTAATAATAGCATTTGTAGATTTAAGATAGATTCGGGTTCTGACGTAAATCTCTTACCTATGTCAATGTTCGAAAAGATAAATTCAAATAACTGTGTTAAAAGAGACAAAAGCTTGGAGGCATACGGTGGGACGATTATTCCAACATTCGGTATGGTCAATTTACGCGACGGCTTTTATCAAGTTAAGTTATCGGCAGAATCGTCCAATATATGTGCATTTAGCACACCTTTTGGTTGTTACAAGTTCAGGAGGTTTCCATTTGGGTTGAACAATGCCCCTGATGTTTTCAGAGATTGAATGAAAAAAGTTTTGATGATTTGAATGGAGTTTATATTTATATAGACGATCTGCTAATTACAGGTAGAACTGAATTGCAACACGACCATAATTTAAGAAAATTGTTGGAAAGGGCAAAAAATTTGAAGATCAAATTTAACTTAAACAAGCTACAGTTTAAGGTTAACCGTGTGAAATCCTTGGGTCAAATTTTCAGCGAAGATGGTGTAAGTCCAGATCCCGAGAGAATAAAAGCGATCACGGACATGGACAATCCGATTAATAAAAAAAAGTTGCAACGCTTCTTGGGTATGGCAAACTATTTGAGAAGTTTTATACCAAATATGGCTGAAGTATCTGAATCATTAAAAAGATTATTACGCAATGATACGGAGTTTCAGTGGACGGATGCTCAAAGTAAGGCGGTTCTAATTTTGAAAAACAAAATGTGTGAAGCTCCAATATTGAAGCCTTTTGATGCGAATCAGAAAGTGGTGATACAAACAGATGCTTCGAAATCAGGTGTAGGTTGTGTGTTACTGCAAAATAAGTGTCCTGTTGCATATGCTTCTCGTAGTCTCACCGACACAGAAGTCAACTATGCAAAGGTAGAAAAAGAGATGTTGGCTATTGTTTACGCGTGTGTGAAATATCATCATAATATTTACGGTAGACATTTTGAAATTAACACAGATAACAAGCCTCTTGTAGGAGTTATGAAGAATGAAATTCATAAATTTAATTGCTCTCGATTAAGACGAATGAAAATAAAACTGTTGATTTATGACTTAGAAGTTAAATGTGTTCCTGGCAAAGAGTTACACATCGCAGATCATCTTTCGAGGTCACATCTGAGTGATGAACCTGCAGATGAATTTAAGGAATATGCAGAAGTTGTACATTCCGTCGCTTTAATTGAACCAAAGAAGGAACAATTCAGAAGAGAAACTATTGTGATCCTGTTTTATCAAGTCTTACAAAAATGTATCAAGAAGGATGGCCTTCCGATAAGAAAAGAGTGCCCGAGATAGTAAAACATTATTTTAAGTTCAGAGATGATATTTATGTTGATGACGTGCTTGTTTTTTTGGGAAATCGTGTGATATTTCCACGAACTCTAATCGGAGATATGTTAGATAAACTTCTCGAAAGCCATATCGGCCTGACAAAGTGTAAGCAAAGAGCTAGAGGCATTCCTTACTGGCCCGGTGTCGATACCGATATTGAAAATTTTATCAGCAAGTGTCGGATATGCGAAAAATGGTTACCATCAAACGCAAAAGAGTCTCTGATTCCTCATGAGGTGCCTGAGTATCCATTTGAGAAGGTGGGGTGATTATTTGATGGCAGTCGATTATTTCTCGAAGTGGATAGAAGTATTAACACTGAAGAATAAACAAGCATGTCAAATAATAAAAAATTTCAAAATAATCTTTGCAACTCATGGCATACCAAAGACAGTTATTGCGGATAATATACCGTTTAATTCAAAGCAATGTTTGAAGTTCAGCAAAGAATGGAGCTTTGAGTTTAAAACTTCAAGTCCAACATATGCAAGATCAAATGGTCAGAGTCAAAAGGCAGTACACATTGCAAAAAATTTGATCAAAAAAGCTGTGGAAGACAATAAAGATATTGAATATGCTTTGCTTGAATACAAGAACCATCCTGTGACGAATCTGGGTGCATCGCCAGCACCAATTGCTATGAGCAGAATGACCAGAACAAAAGTTCCGGTCAAAAATGGGTTGGATTCCAAAAGTGTTGACAGAAATTAAAAACACACAACCATTTCAAACGGAACAAAATGTAATATATAGGTAAGGAAAAACTTGGAGACCAGCCAAGATCGTAGAGAAACATCCTAGTCCAGAAACTCATTACATTTGAGAAATTCGAAAAATGAGCCTAATTTCAAATACAACACATCGGACACTGGTCATGTACGGGAAGATGGGTTTGGTGACAGCAGTGAAGGTGGTCGTCGTTCTTTACTACCGGTGTCTCCTAGGGATGTTGACAGCACAGTAACGTATAATAATCAAAATCGTGCATATTTGAGAGATTACGTTCGGAGTTGAATTTAAAAGACCTTTAGTCGAAATTTGATGAAGGGAGAATGTTTATTGTTAATGATATACCATATATTTGTTTTATATGAAAAGTAAAATTTTTTTTTTTTGTATTATTAATATAAATATCTGAAATAAATATAAGGAAATTGAATTGATAAGGGGGAGGTGATGTGTAGTGTAAACCATCCTCTATAGATATAGAGATATGTTCAACATATCTCTTCTCAACAACACATTCTTTAGCTTGTGTAATATTGAGTTAATAAATATATAATTAAAGACATTTAACATCATCTTATGTTTTATTAAATATCGTTATAACCTAAGATGATACAAATACGAAAATGTTAAATTTTATTCGAGATTCTTCAAATCACCTTTATAATTTTCTTCGTCATTGTGAAACAAAATTCCACCTTCAACTTAATTAAATTCAGCTTTATCATTTTTGATCCACGAAATCTAAGAATGTAATTTAAAAACGGAAATAGGTAAACGACCGTCTGGTTCTTTCACCTCAAATGAAAATACTTTTGTAAGCTATGGCCTATCAATTACCTTTAGTACAGTAAATAAACAAGTACCTATTTTTCCATATGACTGACGTTTCCGTTTAAAAATCGCTCTAACTTATGTTATGTATACGTTTGAGATAAGATTATAAAGACGACCAAAAAAATCTCTGTAAACAATTGATTAGAGGAAATATGTTTTTTTTTTCAAGACAGTAGATCACAACATGAGTCGTCATAAAATGATCTACTTTGTTATTTACCTCTAGATTAATGAACTGAAACCATTTTGTCTATCAAAAAAAAAAAACGTTATTTTCGATTGATAAGGCGACTGACTTTTTGTTTCGACTAGGTAATGACTATTGATTAACTTTAAAAGTAAATTCCACTTACCAATTTTTGTTAAAAAAAATAAAATATTCGAGGCAAGAATAAAATGAGACTGCACACCTGTAAAGAAACAAAAAAATATTTCGGTTAGCAATAAATAAAAATTAAAAAATGTTCACGCTAGTAATTAAGAGTAGCAGTATCTATGTATCTTATAAAAATACCCAAAAGATGAAAAATTAAAGATAAACACTCACTCACCGCACACTACCGGTCTTTTATTTTTTATTGATCGGGATGGAAACAATTTAGGTAGAGGTATGTAGATTTGTTTTCAATGTTTTGATTCTGGACTGGGCAAGAATTTAACCGGCTTAAGTGATATCACACCTTCACACCTCACTATTTATAACTAATGGGACAGAAATAACACGATAACGTTTTATTTAACATTATAATATAAGGTGTGCAACACACAATCAAAATTTTGATTATATCGACCAATTAATGCTTTAATCACTAAGCATATACATATTACGTTATCAGATATTTACCTTTACGCGGATTCCAGGAAATCAATCACTTTATAGGTTATGTTGATTTTAAATTAAACTTTTACAATTTACTAAAATTTTAACATGTTAAATACTTTCAATATTATCAAAATAACTAACATTTAGAATAATTTACTTAAAATTTAATAATGCACTATTTATTTAGCGAATAAATCAATTTCAAATATTAAAAATTTTGTTTACAATTTTGCACCATTTTTGACAGTTTAATAGAATTTTTATTTTGACGTTCCATGATGTTTACATGTAGCCAAAAAGAAAAGGATATTGTGAGGCTATTTCACATAGAATAACCGATCTTTCGCATGTAATATGTAAATGCTAATATTGTTCGTTTAAATTAATCAATATTATGATGTATTTGGACCAAAAATATAAAAAACAACTTTTAATTTACTTTAATATTTTTTTAAGATTATAAAATAATAAGACTTGAATTCTAAAAAAAAGGAAGAATAATTTCAATTATTTATATCGCATCACAGATGGCAGTAATAAAAAAAAAATTAGGCTGTTTGATGGGTGCATCCAAAATGAAAAATGTGTATTTAGCGAAGACGCATTTAAAAGACTACATTCGATGTTATTTTTAATTGCATTTTTAATAACTCAGGGGGCCTATTTTCGAATTTCACATCCATTTTCCACATGTGGACATCTGTCAAAATTCCCTTAATAATTCCCTTGATAATTCCCTACGTATATTCCACATGCAACCAAATATCCTATTCTTGAATCATTCGGAATTTTTTATTCACCACTCTGAAATTGTGTCAAATTTCGTAGTTAACCGTTGAAATTATTTTTGATAATTGTTTGTGTTTGGTTTGTCAGCTTGATACAAAATTTACAAAATTTTGTTTATTTTGACCATGGTTTTGTTGTATTGTTTTGGTAAAGTTTATTGTTTAAGTTGTTTTAGCTGTTTTAGAATTATCCTAAGCAAGAACAACAATTTTATATATTTCTTCTAGGTGTTGTACGTTATTGGTTATATAAAATTTGTTTTGTTTTAATCAGCTAAAACATGTTTTGTTTTATTTTATAAAATCCAATTTTGTAAATTTACCAAAGCAGCAATTGTTGTAAGAATTCTTTTTATTTTTTATTCACAAAATAAAATTTTGTGAAATTTTAATTCACAAAAAATAAATGTAAAATGTATGTAATTATTGACATTTTCGTATATGGGGAATTTTTTTCACCTGCTTATACTCATTCGGAAATATTCCCTTAGTACCGAAAAAGTTCAATTGGTAGGGAATTCAAGAATATACAAATTAAAATTTCCGACCGTTTTTATGAATTTTGACAGAACTCCACAAGTGGAAAATGGATGTGGAATCCGAGAATAAGGACCTTGTGTGATGTTAATTTATGTTTTAATTAACCGTTATTTTTGATTGTTCACATATACAGTCGGTGAAATGGATGTACATGAAATGTATGGTTGTAGTATGGTTATTTTTATTCACCGGCCCGATCGAGGGACTGTTGTTTGTATTTCAATCACCCATTCCACACGAGTCGCGCTTACGCTTTTGCATTTCTTCGTCTCTTATCTCTTTGCATGCACTGTTTTTGCCTATAAACAAAATTTAGTTTATTGGCAAAAACAGTGCAAAGAGGTAAGAGACGAAGAAATGCAACAGCGTAAGCGCGACTCGTGTGGAATGGGTGAATTACATACAAAGCATTTGTATTCATTGAGCATTTGAATTGTTTTTTTTTTGTTCATTTTGGCGGGAGACCAAACCTGCGAGATCTTTATTTTTTTCCGCTAATTGCGGTTTCTCATGAGGTGATCTGTGGATTTTAAAAATTGAAAAAAAAAAAGATGATCATTACGTATTCAGATCTCAAACAATAAATTGTTCTAATAAGAAACATTACATGTAAAAGTTAAAACTTTCTGAAAAATATTAATTTCTTTGCTGTGATTTCAACTAATAAATTGTTCTAATAGAAAAAATATTATCTTTAAAAATTTAAGTTCGACTGTTAGGAAATTTATTAGATTTATAGTGATAGTCTAATCGGTGTTTAAGAAAAGTTTATGTGTGAACATTAAAGTTTCAACATTTATTTACGTTATTCAATTTGGGTCTGGAAATTATATGCCACAGCTAAGCGAATTATAAATAAATTAATTAGTATCTAACATTATTGTGTATTGATTTGTAATTGGGTGTTCAATTGCGTTAAATTTGAATTGAACTATTGCCCACATATTAGTTTGTTGAGAGTGCACGTAAGAAAGCATTAACCAATTGACCGCATCTGCCTATTGATCAACAAACAATCTTTTTTATTGCGGATTATATTTGTATTTTTGGAGGGCGATCACTTGGTGAAGCTGATTTGGGCGGTAGCTGTGTTATTACGAAGGAGCATGTTGTTTTGTGCCCTCTGTATACCATGTTAGAAAGCGGTGGGCGGTGTCTTACGGAGGGCTGGCGGCATTGAAACGGATTAAATTTGGATAAGTTTAACATTTTCTAATATATTTGATTCATAATTTTGTTTTTTGGGTCTATTTTTACAAATATCAGTTATACCTATACATTATTTTCTTAGTCTTGTTAATTCGGGTTTAAATTAATATTTCTCGTTCTGTTGCATCTTATTACAACGTTAGTTATTTAATTCATGCTTTCCACAGCTAACTAATATCTTTTTTTTTTAATTTATATGATTTTAATACGTTCCGAAGATTGTAAGAGAATTCAATCCAGTTTCGAACTGATGAGCTTATGATTATGAAAAAATCAATCTCCTCATCAGGCCGCGGCGACTGGACTGCGTTATGGACTAGCGAATCACATACTAATACAGATAAATTCTCTTACAATTTTTCTTCTTCACGACATTCACACAGCTCTATTTCTGTGTACGCTAATTTTACTTGATTAATTTTTTTTGTTGAAATGTTAATTAATTCGTGAGGCGATTAGACCATTCTGTATAAATAGAATGTAAATTGTGGTATAATCAGTCCAGTCGCCGCGGCCTGATGAGAAGATTGATTTTTTCATAATCATAAGCTCATCAGTTCGAAACTGGATTGAATTCTCTTACAATCTTCGGAACGTATTAAAATCATATAAATGAAAAAAATTAGTCAATTTCGTTGAATGATTGTTCGTAAATACTATTGTACGTAAATAAAAACACATTTAAAATGGTCTAATCGCCGGTAGCATATTAGAAATTACATAAATTAATTAACATTTTACAACATATTTTGAGATATTTCATTTTAGGAAACAACCTGTCGTATCGAGTTCGTGGGAAGCGCTTTCTTCGTCTTCGATAACATCCAGGTAACAATTCTTTTAGTAAAAAAAATTTTTCTTGTTTTTTGGTTTGTTTTTAGACCTGTTAAATGGAATAATAATATTTAGCTGCTAAGTTTTACAATATGATTTAATTTTAAATAAGGTGTAATTGTTTTTTTTTCTTTTCTAATTGTCAACGTATTCTAGACGGTTATAACTAAATGATAACTTTGTATTTTTGTTTTTTTTTTAATTGAAAAAATAACTTCACAATAAATGTATAAAACCCGTTAAAATTACATTACAATTTTTCTTTATCGTGAGCGGCTAAAATCAGGTAATGGATATGGTGTGATGTAAGTTGAAGGTGAATTGATGTGAGTGTGAGTAATCCTTGTCGTTTTATGCCATAGGTGTGATTAAAGTGCCAGAATACAAACCCCACGACTACTTTACCTCTCCGTTCGAGCTAGCGGCAGAAATATGGCATATTCTGGAATCATATCATTTTCTTGAAAAACAATTTCTTGTAACGTTATTCTCCTAAATGGAGACCGTTACAGAAATGGCGGTTAAAGATTTATTAATTTGGTTTTGTCCAATTTTAATTAATTTTATGATTTTAATGAAATTTCATTTAATCCAAAAATGCGCATTTTCAAAAATGTGCATTTAAATTCGCATTTAAATTTCGGACGCACCTTCAAGTAAATTTTAGTGGTAATAACTAAAAATCGGATTAGATTTACTAAATTGTTGCTGGACATTTTTGTAAATTTACCAAAGCAAGACACAGTTATTTTTCATGTGGGAAACAGGGGTGGGATGTTGTTTGTAACATCACTTTCGATTCGAATTCGACAGAGTTTATGTCTCTTGGTTCAAGAATAAAATTGTATTCTGTTTCGCTTTTTGATTACGATTTTTCTTTTGCGATCTCAGTTTGTCGTGTACTTTTTCTTCCTTTCACATCGATAAAACATAATAAACAAAAATTTGGGTGATAAAGAATCTTGAATAAAAGTAGAAATAGACTGTCATTTTATTCGAACAAGCTGAGATAGCAACATACAAATCATAATTGAAAAGCGAAATGGAGTACAATTTTATTCTTGAAACAAGAGACAAAACTCTATCGAATTCGATTCGAAAGTGATGTTACAACATTCCACCCCAGCCCAGGGGGTCAATTCTCGTTCTATGAAAAAACCTAATGAAAAAAATGTTTCCATTTTGTTTCCATCAAGTTTTTTTCATTTATAACATTCACAAAACGACAATAAGCGATTCTCGATGTCCAAATGAAAAAGAATCGTGAAAAAAAACGCTGAATAAGTTGTTTTCATAGTAAGCTATACTGTCAACAGACATTTTATCGAGTTTCATATAGATTTCCGCTAGATGATACAGCAATTGGTTGAAATATTAGCTAAATTAATGATAAAGTAGATTTAGTTAATCAGTTTTTGTCATTGGCTGTCAAAATATAAAATAAATTATAAAATTGACCAAATTATTTTTAAAACTTAACTAAATTAATTATTTGGAGGCTTTTCTTAAATAAACGGAATAGTTTTTAATAGATTTACTTATTAGTTAAGTTTAAAGTGAATCATATTATAGTTTTAACGCACGTTTATTAATGCTAAAAATACAAATTTAGTTTTTATAGAATTTTATTACCATATTTATGATGTTCTCACCGCCAAAATGGTCGGTGAGAAAGTTTTATTCATATGAAAAAGATTTTGACGCCATTTTTTTCCTTCTCAAGGAACATGAATCGGAAATGTGTATTTTTCACTGAAAATACTTTTCATTATACTTTTCACGGAACGAGAATTGACCCCCAGATGTGCAAAGTTTCTGCGTACTTACAGTTCCATATTGACAATTATTTATTTTTAAAATAATTAAACTAAATTAGTAATTTAAATGAAACAAAACCACATCTATAAGCGCTCTAAGGTGACATTACGCCCCGATCCTTAACGCATTTTCACCTAAAAAAGCGGTTTTGTTAAAGAGCCTGGAAATAGTAATCGTGACCCTCTTTTAACCAGTCAACATGCCAGAAAAGGAGTTTCCAACAAAATGACTGATAATCCGTATAAGGCCTTATTACAATCATTTTTTTCCAATGTTTATCAACTATTTATTACGCTTCTTTAATAGATGTTCCAATAGAATAATGCGCCCTTATATAATGCCCATGCTATAAAAGCTTGGATTACGAGTGAACCAATATAGATTTTCTACCATGTTCACCTTATTGCTGGGGTTGAATATCACTGAAAACGTTTGGAGTTAGCTCACTCGCTAAATTTATTAAAGACGCGGGCTATGCGAAACCAAAGAAGAAAGAGCAGAATTACTCAACATTTTTAACTGATTATCTTAAAAACTGAATTTTTGAAATCACAGAATGGCTGGAGTATTGTTAAGCAGGTCGGTCTATGTATTATGGTTAAAATAAACTGTATGAAAGGGTTTCGGATAGCCATTCATTTAAAATTTTATTTTCTGGTTTTATTTAAACTCCGTTCTAAATTATGTTGAGATCGAGGCAAATAAATGTTCAAAAGTGGACGGCTATGTTCTATAAACCACATAAATCACATGGACTCAGATAATCCTTAAAGCGACACATTAAAACTACCTATATTAAACTATTAGTACCCCAGGTTGATTGAATTCTACAGGGCATTCCTGTATAAGCAGATGTTGGTGACCAGAGAAATTTCTCCCAATCTAGGGGACGAAACTTATGAAATAAATTAGGAGCATCTCTTAAAAGACAAGAACAGCAGCAACCAGAGGATTAAAATTCTGGTGGCATTCAAAGCACTCAGTAGTAATTAAATCAGATTAAAAATAATTTAATGAGGGTCACAGTGCTGTAAATAAACAAAATACATCTACAAGCGCCAATCTAGGTGGAATCAAACCTTTCATTCAGCCATCTTCGTTTTGCGCCTTTAGTGGTGCAGCATAGTGGCGAGCAGCAGGAAATGGATCAAAAGAAACGTCTGGGAACACTTTGGCAATGAAAAGAGTACCTAAACTTTGACTAACGGGGGCCAAGACAACTATAGAGCTAAATAATAGCGATGTAACAATATTTTGGAACCCTAATAAGGCGGATTTGGATGCGAATTATGCTATGAGGAAATAAAGATTTCTGCAAAAAAAACACGTAAGTAATTCATAATCGAACATAACAAATGCCAATATACTTCAACTAAAGAAATCGCGAAATTCCTCCTGAAGATCCTCTAAAACAGTGTTTCTCAACGGGGGTTACGCGTATCTGTTAGGGTAAGCGACAAAATATCGAAGGTATTCCAGCAAAATATTTTTTTATTTGAGAAAATAAAATCCCAAATTTTCCGTATACGTGTATATTTTATGTATGGGATTGTAACTTATTCGCCTAAATGCCATTTTCAGAAATAATGCTTTTTAAATAATCGTCTTTTAGGGGAAATTCAATATTCAATTTAATTTAAAAGTAGGGGTCAGCGATATAAATAATAGGCAATAAATATGGCATGTTGCATCAAATTTCAACGATGAAATCTGTTCAACAAAAATCAAAAGATTGATATTCGACTACAGTTTCTGGCGATCTCTATTGTATGGGTTGGCTATATAAATAACAGGCAATGCATATACGGCATGTTGCACCAAATTTCAATGACGAAGAAAAATATTTGTGATCGCTGTCAACTGCTGCTGATTCAAATTTCAAATGCGAGGTTCGACTTTCTTTTCTTTCTCAAGTATGTTGAATTGTTTAGGAATATTCCGAGTTCCCATTGGTTGAGGTAGACCAAATTTAGCACATTCAGTACCATGTTGATGCAGCACATTAAATTACATACCGCTTCACTGTCATAATCTCACAAAAGACTTAACACCAAATCCAACTTGAATTTATCCCAGAGAACCAAAGCATTGATAGGATTGCAGAAAACACAAATGAACGCAAAAATTTGCCTCATTTGGTATGCCATTTGAAAACTTAATGCTTCATTAAAACATTTCTCCCACTTTTCTTCTGAGTCCAACGAATTGCGATGAAACGCTGCTTCCTTAAAGTTTGAATATTCAAAATAATTGACAGTTCGCATAGCTACTCAAATGCTACTCAAACAAAAAGAATCATTTGCTCTAACTGTGTACATTCTTCCAACCATTTTTGTCGTGCTCCTCGACGGTACACGTGATAATGAATTTTTGTATACTGGAAACTAATTGTATGTCTAGTGATTCCATTTCGAGCAACGTTTAAAGTTTCATTTTCCTGACCTTCTTCAAAAATTATACTCCGCTGTTATGGAGGATGAACTCACAGTCTTATTATTTCATGCGATCTGTAGTGCATTGGTGTCTCTAGCAAATATCATTTTACTTCTGGTGCATGCACATATCTACTAGCGACGTAATTGGCAATTTCATCATGACTTTAGCGTTTTTGTTCTTCATTCAAGATATCAACGTTAGTATCAATTATGGTCAGTTCTCATAGAACCAATTATGGACAGCCACTTTTGTCAATCTTTTGATTTTTGTTGTACAGATTTCGTATATATATTGCCTATTATTTATATCGCTGACCCCTAGGATTGACCAAGTGACATTTTACGTTCAAGGCCTATACAATACAGATCCCATAAACCATAATCGAATATCAATTTTTTGATTTTTATTGAACAGATTTCGTCGTTGAAATTTGATGCAACATGCCGTATATATGTATGTATATTGCCCGTTATTTATATCGCTGACCCCTAGGGTCGACCATGTGACATTTTACGTTCAAGGCCTATACAATAGAAATCCCAGAAATTTTAGTCGAATATAAATCTTTTGATTTTTGTTGAAAAGATTCGTCGTTGAAATTTGGTAGAACATGCCGTATATTTGGCCTATTATTTATATCGCCTACCAATAGGATCTATCATGTGACATTTTACATACAAGCCCTATACAATACAGATCCTAGAAACCATAGTCGAATATCAATATTTTGATATTTGCTGAACAGATTTTGTCGTTGAAATTTGATGCAACTTGCCGTATATACATATATAGTTATTGCCTGTTATTTATATCGCTGACCCCTAAGATTGATTATGTGAACGACCTTGCGACATTTAGCGCACTTGATGTACATAGCTAGTAGCGTAATATACAATATTTGATACTTCTGATTTCAAGTTCAACTTTTTTGGGATTTATATGCAACGTTTGCTGCACAAAATATCGCCTGAATGAATGCAAATTGTAAAACACATCCATACATATTTTTTGTTATTTGGGAAGAATTTCACTTCGGTACTTTTTTTTGATGTTTTTCATCTCGCTGTTTTATAAACAAAAAATGAAAAATTGGTAAACCGCGGTTAAATGAAATTTTTTCCCAGTATACACTGCAAAACAAAAGTCTACATACATTCAGATTTTATAGGTTGTATCAAAACTACAATTTTGAACCATCAGTTATTCTACGAAATCTTTGCTTCTACTATCAGAAACTATAATACGTCTAAAGTCTTTCTTGTCGAATGTGCTTCTAGCAAATACGGCATTAGAAATGACAAATTTTAAACCTACGAAGGAACATGGAAGTGGGAGTGTGATTGCTTGGGGAACAATGGTGGTGACTGGGCTGGGTAATTTAGTATTCATTAGTGGCATCTTGGACATACTAAAAGATAATTTTCAGCCGTCTATGGGTCTGCTTGGATCTTTCAATAGGATAATGTACGAAAACATACCACGGCAATCGTAAAGGAGTGGTTGCTTACAATGTTTCTGAACAACTAAAATTCCCACCTCACGCGCCAAACCTTAACCCAATAGAGCATCTTGGGGAAAATCGAAAGACAGGTCTTGAAATGTCAAATTGGTGCCCGATAACTCTAAAAGAAGCTCTAAAAAAGGCTTGGGCAGAACTCACACCTGAAACAACATCAAATATGGCATCATCGATTATATACCTAGACATATATTATATACCTCGATGATTGCAAGCGTAACTGATGGAAGGAGGGCCAACTAGATACTAAAAAAATATTTTGTTTCTTCCTCTCGCTTCGCTGTATGTAGACTTTTGTTTCATTAAATTTAAAGTTTTTTATAATTTTGAGAAATACAAATTACAAACTATTTATGCCATATGTGTTTCTGTTTTAAAAAAATAACTATTTTGGCAGTAAAAAATTTCAATGGTCATTTAGTTTTTAATATACCGGGTGATTTTGTTAACCTGATACACTCAAATATCTCGGAAAATAAGCACTTTATGAAAAAATAGTAACCATCAAAATTTAATTATTCCGTGGGGGAAATACATTAGTGTTAAAATGGGGGGTAGGGGTAACTTTGAAACTAAAATATGAACAACTATTTTTTATTGCAGATTCGGATTCTACGGCTAAAAATACGTAAGTTTTGACTGAAACATTTTTGTCGATTCATAATAGATGGCGCTGAAATTTACGATATTCAATTTTTTCGATTTCTCCTACTGAGAACCTATGCAAACGATTCTGCAATAGGTCTGCAATAAAAATACCACGGTTTCATTGTAAATAATCGAAGTTAGTCTTAAACAATTTGTATTTCTTAAATTTTCAACTACTGAAAATAGCTTCTCATTATCGTAACCCAGGAACATGCGATTAAATCGGCTTTCAAATGAATGAAATTGATTGTATTTTGGTTTAAAAATACCGATTCAGCCCGAAGATTATTTCGAAAACAACAATACCTGTATAAAGCTATCAATACTACTTAAGAATGGTGTATTTAACTGTACAAGAGAAAATTGAAATGATTCTGGTTTTTGGAGAAGCTGGCCGGAGTCTTGATAATGATGTCACCTCCTATGCTTCGCGTTTTCCAGATAGGATTCGGTCACGTGCGTCATTTCAGCGTACTGTCAAACAATTTATTACTGATGGAAGTGTTCAACCGAAAAAAAGGACTCGTCCAGCAACAGTCACTGAAGAAAATAATGAAATTGATGTATTGGCTGAAATAGCTAGCGATTCCGGATTGTCCCAGACCAGTGTTTAAAAAATTTTAAAACGTCATAAGTATCATCCGTATCATGTCTCATTACACCAAGATCTTCATGGCGTTGATTTCCAAAATCGGGTAACTTTTTGTCAGTGGGGCACGTGAACAAATACAGCAAAACCCAAATTTTTTTCGTTACGTATTGTTCTTCGACGAGTCGTCTTTTACAAACCATGGAACGGTTAATCGCCACAATATGCATTACTGGAATCTTGAAAATCCGTCCTGGCTTCGCCAAGTTAAACATCAGCGTCCTTGGACTGTCAATGTGTGGTGTGGAATAATTGGCAACAAACTCATCGGCCCCCACATTATTGAAGGCAGCTTGAATGGTCAAATGTACCGAAATATTTTGACAAATGAACTGCCAATATTATTTGAAGATTTGAGCTTAGAAGTGCGACGGAACATGTGGTTTCAACATGATGGTTGTCCCGCACACTATTCGTTGGTAGCACGTGCAGTTCTTGATCGTGATTTCAATGGTCGCTGGATCGGGAGAGAAGGTTCGGAAAATTGGCCTGCCAGATCACCAGATCTTGCTTCGCCAGATTTCTTTTTGTGGGGCTATCTCAAAGACCAAGTTTACAAACAAAAACCAACAACACGTGAGAATATGATTGAGCGAATCAGAAATGCTGGTGATGAAATTCAAGCAGACACACTTGTGCATTGAAGTCGATAGCCATCATTTTGCGCACTTAATTTAATTGAAAGATGATGAGGCGAGAGAACTCATGTAAATCAAGCACCCTTTTCCCAGTTATTCGAAATTTGCAAAATGAATAAATTTGTTGACGACCAATTTCGAGTATTTACAATGAAACCGTGGTATTTTTATTGTATACGTATTGCAGAATCGTTTGCGTAGGTTCTCAGTAGGAGAAATCGAAGAAAATTGAATATCGTTAATTACAGCGCCATCTATCATGAATCGAAAAAAATGTTTCAGTCAAATCCTACGTAATTTTAGCCGTAGAATCCGAATCTGCAATAAAAAATAGGGGTTCATATTTTAGTTTCAAAGTTACCCCCGCCCCACCTACAAGGAGGAGGGGTAATAATTTTAACACTAATGTATTTACCCCACGGAATAATTAAATTTTTATTTTACCATTTTTTTCGAATAGTGCTTATTTTCCGAGATATTTGAGTGTATCTCATCAAGAAGGGAATCACATCCCTTTCGTCTACATAGACAAATATAATCTGTCCAAAAATTTGAACCGATTTCACACTATTCAATAATTTTTGATGGTTATCCTCACAAATACAAAGAAAATAAATGACAGCACATAATAACAATTTTTTGTATTGTACATAGATCAATATGATTTACCTGTACGCATACAAAACTCTCTTTGAAAATCTCACATTTTTTGAACGAAATCGACCCTATTGGATGTTGAGGTCAAATGGCAAAGAAATGGCAAAGAAGTGCCTAAGCCTGCTTTCATTAATAATTATAATAATAATAATAACTTCAATATAAATTCGGCACGAACGTGTCAATATAAAAAATAAAACAAATAGTTTCGAAATAAAGTTGATGGAATCAGATGAGTTCATGAATTTTGATTATTCAATTTTTTAAGCGATTACAAACACAAAACTTGGAAAACATGTAGAATCCGTCAACTTAACACATTTTCAATAAATGACATATTGAAGTTTCTCGTTCGTATATAAAATATACTTATAAAACACATGTGCAGAATATGTGAATAGAATTATTATTATTATTATAAAAATTTCCTTTTTTTTTTGCACATACCTACTCGTACGAGTATATTGGGAAAATTTATAGATTTTTTTATTTTTTATTAGTTGTTGTTATTATTAGTACTTATTATTATTATTGTTATATTCTCTATGTTATGACAACATTATTTTTTATATTTATTAAATTGATATATAAAATTGTTTTTTACGATATTCAGGTAAGTATTTTTTAATGTTGTGTACGTTTTTCGATGCCATTTTGAATTTTATTTGATTTTAAAGGGTTGTCATCTTTAGGCGTCACTTTAAAATAAAAAACAAACCGTAAACGATTTTGATTTGATAAGACGATAGCTACCGTTACCTTTGTGTAAACAAGCAGTAGCTAAATATACAATTTGCAGTTTGATTTCATTAATAATTTGTTTATAATCTCAGTGAATCAATAAAGTTATTAAAATAAATAACAAATATTTTTGAAATATTATTAACAAATGCCCGCAGACAGTCAGATTTATTCAACATGTTTGCTGTTTGCTAACTCAAAATTTTGTTCTCAATTTTCTTTTTTTTTAATAATCAACCCTGAAGCTATGTTTTTTTACACTAAATAATTCGAGATTCGAAGAAATTTAATTAGTTTTGATTTAATAATTACTCAGTTTTGTGTTGTTTTAAATAAATAATTTTGGTTTTGTTTTGTCGAATAAAAACTTTTTAGAAATTATTCCTGGTTACAGGTTAAATGTACTAAATAAACAACAACTTTGCGAAAAACAAATTGTATACAATAATCTAATAAAATTATGGAAAATTAGAAAATTCAATTACATTGTTCATGAACTAAAATGTTGTTTCAATCGATTATTTAAATATTTATAACATTTCACTATATATTTGCATTCATGTAAATATAATCTGTTCAAAATATCAAAATTTATATAAAAAAAAAATGTAATTTCTCCAGAGCCAGGGCCCGAATTCCGGATCAATGACAAATGAGAATGAGAAATGACTTTATGTTTTATTTCGCCTACTCTAAATAAACATGCAACCGACTAGTTGAAATAAAAAATCAAGTCATTTCTCATTATCATTTGTCATCGAACCGGAATTCGGGCACAGGTCTAATTTTAGCAATTCATATACTTTGCATCCGTATGCGAACAAAGAACGAGGTTTAGAACCGTAAATCCCTTATCGTACAATAAATTTTGTAAACCATGTGTTTATACAGCTCTGTTGCTGAAGTACAACAAAAAAAAAATAAAAATCTTCATCATCCAATGTTAACAAGATTTACCACAAAATCGGGGTATTTATTTATCCCTCACTGTGCAACCAAATAGAGGATTATAAATTTAACTATTGCATGTAGTTTGCAACACAACATCGATACAATACACACACACACACACACACACATACATAAACTTAACAAATATATATTTTAGTTTCAATTTTATTTATGTACACATAGATAGCAAGTAGAAAAATAGTTTCTCGTTTATGTTGGGTAAAGCTTTGGTAATTTATTATCGATAATAGTGTATTATTGCATATATTTTGGACTTAAAACCATCTTTAATGTATTGTATGTACATTCCGAATACATACAAATTTTATTGACTTTGATAGAACAACTATTTTCGCCCTTACTATCTAAAAACTATATCTAAACATTGTATATAGAACCTATAATATATAAATTGGTTTTGGAAAATTACAACAGTTTACAGGGACAATAACAAATTTTCATAATTAATTTTGATTTTCTCTCTTTTTTTTTAGGAAAATTATATATTTACAAATAGAAAATTAATAACGTTTTTGTATGTGCTCTATTCTAAATATCTACATTATATATGGAAATATGTTTCCAGGAACGGTTATAGAGATATTACTATGTGTACATGTATCTGATGGTATCTGGCTTGAAAGCCAGTGTAGATTATTTTTTTGCTCATCCTTCCATTATACATACATAGTAGTATAATACGAGATGATATTATGAAAAAGGATAAAGCTGTTAAAGCTAAAAAAAAATTATGAATATGAGTTTATTTTGAGAATGGCGATTAAGTAAATTGGTTTGGTACAAACATTGTACAAAAATATAAAAGGAATTTGTCTAAATAGAAACGTCGTATCCATTTCAATATTATCATACCCGAAAACATTGTGACAAATTCTATTTATCTTACGAAGTTTCTATTGAAAATATTGTGATATAGGAAATATTTAACACTTCTCACATTTTATTACATTACAAATTCCGTTTGTGTTTTAAATTTTTCTCAAACACGTAAAGCGTGATTTGTCACTTGCATGAGAAAATCTTTAGCTTTTATTCCATTTTCAATACTTTTAAGATATTGTATTTTACAAAACATAAGAACGTTACTATTTCAATGATGTTTTTGGATTTACAAATAATCGAGATTAACTTCTAATATTTTGATACAAGTTAGAAATATTTCAGGAAATTCTTAATTGCGTTTAAATAATCGCACTTATACTGGCTCAAAAATTGTACTTGAAGTTACTAAATATTTAGAAGTATTTGAGACATTTAGTTTAAAAAATCAAAAATGAACAGTAATCCCAAGAATTTGATCAAAAGTGGTTGGGTTTTTCATTTTTGGTTTAGGAAATTATGGTTAATGCTGTACATTTATTTATTTTATTTATTTATTTCACTTTGGCAAATAATAAAACAAGAAGTATATCAAATGTGTACATTTTAATGTAGTTAATTAACATATCTGACATTTTTTCAACAGTTCTTTTTTTTTAAACTCTGAGAAACTATATCTGAATTTTTACACCTGCGTTGGTTCTAACAGTCAATTAACGTGGGTCCAGGAATTCAGGTGCAGTTTCTCACGGCGAACATTTGACTATCAAAGATGAATTTCCGAAAAAATTCAGATACTTTAATTCACTGTTAAGCTACACTGTAAACACATATTTTTTCGAGTTTCATGTATATTTCCGCTAGCTGATACAACAATTGGTTTAAATATTAGCTAAATAAATGATAAAGTAGATTTAGTTAATCAGTTTTTGTCATTGGCTGTCAAAATATAAAGTAAATTATAAAATTTACCAAATTATTTTTAAAACTTAACTAAATTAATTATTTGGAGGCTTTTCTTAAATATACGGAATAGTTTTTAATTGATTTACTTATTAGTTAAGTTTAAAGTGAATCATATTATAGTTTCAATGCACATTTAATGGTAAAAATACAAATTTAGTTTTTATAGAATTTTATTTCCATATTTATGATGTTCTCACCGCCAAAATGGTCGGTGAGAAAGTTTTATTCATATGAAAAGATTTTGACGTCATTTTTCTCCTTCTCATGGAACATGAATCGGAAATGTGTATTTCTCACTGAAAAAACTTTTCATTGTACTTTTCATAGAACGAGAATTGACCCCCAGGATAGGGATTCCGACGCATTTTGGATGATTTTCTTAAGCATGATTTTCAGCCTTAATTTAGGCAATCAAAATAAATATAAATCATTATTAATTGCATGCCTATCACTGAAAATGTAATAAAAAAATTTTTTTGTTATAATTTCTACAATATTATTTTATGATCGTGGTTTGAATGAATACAGTTGATCTCCAATTTACAAAACAAATTCGGTCAAAAGATCCCATCGTTTAGTGAAATTGTCTTAAATTGAAACCAACATTTGAATATTGTATAATTCGTTCTAAGGGTTCATAAATGTATGAAAGTTATTGATCATTTAATTGGAAAAACCCAGGTTAATGAGATTTGATCGCACATAGCGGACATAACGTAATATAGGGATTCGCCGTATATATTTGAGATATAACGTACATAGTTAAGTATGTAGGTAATTTTTTTTTGCTTTAATATACATGCATTGCTTTCAAATGAATTTATCAATATGTATTGTAAAATTTTGGTTACTACGGTAAATTTTCTTAATCTTTAATAAGACTTAATTCCCTTAATCGCATTTTGATAATTTATGCGTCTTGGTTGGTGTTCATCGTATAAAAATTTTACTTTCAATTAGTAATTCTTTAAATCATTCTAACAATATAGGTTTGCATTGCATTTTAGATGGAAGAATTATTTGTTATAATACAAATACTTACGACTAAAACTCAAAAAAAATTGTATGTCGTATGTACTTGAAATATATTTTAAAAAAATTAAGAACCGCCGAAATGTAGGGCTAATGAATTACTTACATATCATGGCGTTACACAAAAAATGCTAACCAAATTATAAAATTTTAGCAGTATCTTTCGAAACCATACTGCAAATTTAAAGTTAATGCCTTAAGTGCAAATCCGCAGAAAAACCAAACTAAAAATTGGCGTTCGTTTTTTCGCGGTTTCAGAAAAATGTTTAATTGGTTTGGAAAATTGAATTTTAATTTTTTCGGTCAGAAAAACATATTTGGTACAGAAAAAATTGAACTCTCATTTTCTAGTAGATTTGATAAATTTCCATAAGATTTTAGGGTCAAATATTTAAAAATCTAAATTTATTTACCAACTGGACATTTTATAGAATGGAATCCTTTTCGGTTCATATATGCATTTTCAATGTGCTTTCTTAATCCAGTTAGCGCAATATGAGTTCCATCAATAAGCCCAATTATATTTGGAAAACCATATTCTCGATGAAAACTAAAATCATATTTTAGTGTCACATAAATTATACTTCTAAATCGATTCTTCTCAAAAATGTTACGTACTTTATTTTAGTTTAATCGATTTCACCTTGCGTTTGCGGGAATTTGACATGAACATTTCCCAGCTGGGTGGGTATAATTTGGGTGAATTTTTTGACGCACCTGTGAACCGTTGTTTGACTCAAGCAAACTAGCGCGTCAGACCCAACCCTTCGTTGATAACTGCCACTACCTAAAAAATTTAGTACCGTTAGTATCTACAAATTAAAATAAAATATAAATAATTTATTTGTGAACGTTATTAATCAAAATCCAAATAAATTAATACCTCTAGATGAATAGGAATTTTCTTCTGATGATCATATTCTGTAATATCAACGGAACTTAAAGCTTTTATTTCCTCTATGAAATTTAAATAAATAGATGGAAGTAACCGATACATTTCTATGAACCTATTGTAAAATTATTTTTGTGAAAAATGTTTTATTTTAGATTTGTAATAAGGTAATTAGGTGCCTGATTCACAGGCTCCATACGTCATTTGTAATAATATTCTTATATTTGCCTAGCTTCCGAAATGTCAAATGGATCCATAGTGTCTCGTAAATATTTACGAAAAATAATCAATTTATTTCGCGTTCGACGACAAGACACAATACAGCTAAGGCACTCATTCCAAAATTTAAAATTCAATTTAAAATTATTATTTATCTATCCAACTACACGAAACGCACTTTTAAAATAAATAGGAAAATTTATTAATATCAAAGTTTGTTTATTTCCAGTTAGAAATAATTTTAGAATATAAGTGTAAAACTTATACACATAAGATATTAGTATATGTATAAAGAGTTTTTTTTCAATATCAGGCCGATTCTGAGTGCAACAATTTTATGTTATATTATTTTTGATTTTTCATTCAAATCAATATAGGAAGTGGGAAAATAAAATAATATAATAATAATTTCATCGTTCGATAAAATAAAACAAAATATTTTGTTTTATAAAATTTTTAATTACCTTATACATTGTATATTTAATTATTAATACATACTTTGATTATTTATATATCGGGTGGGCTAATGAAATGTGCACTTATTTATTCAACGTGTTTTTCTGAAAACAAAAAAATTGAACATGTTACCCAACGATTATAATGCAGAAAATAGCTCAATTCTAGATCAACCTATCGAGTGGTTTATGATTGTACGGTATTTTTATAATATCGTCACAATCGTTATTAAAAAAAATATATCAATATCACCCCCACGGCTGAATAGGCTCCCCGTTACGTTGAATCAATTAAGAAATTATCCACTTATATACACACCCCATTGTGATGGGTCTTTATAGCAAAGCATTCCAAGCAATCCAAAAGAGCTTCTATGTTTCGAATATTTACACCTCGTTTACGTTTTTTTCGAAAGAGTGTCCATAAATAAGTAAAAAAATTAAAAATTTTAAGACTAGGATTTTCATATTAAAATTTTTCATCTCACACTTTAGTTGACACAAGCCGTATTTTTTATTTACAATTTTTAAATTATATTTATAGCACGAGTTACCTTGATATTGTCAAAATTCTTTAATTTATTGTGTTCTTTAATAAAATCTAAATCCATAGAAAAACGAAAACAAAAACGTTTCATTTTTTCACAATAATTTCTAAATTTTGCTTTATTTTACCTTAAATCTTCTGGAAATTTATCGAATCTACTAGAAAATGAGAGTTCAATTTTTTCTGTACCAAATATATTTTTCTGACCGAAAAAATTAAAATTCAATTTTCCAAACCAATTAAACATTTTTCTGAAAACGCGAAAAAACGAACGCCAGTTTTTATTTTGGTTTTTCGGCGGATTTGCGCTTAAGGCATTAATTTTAAATTTGCAGTATGGTTTCGAAAGATACTGCTAAAATTTTATAATTTGGTTAGCATTTTTTGTGTAACGCATATTATGTAATTCATATTAGCCTACATTTCGGCGGTTCTTAATTTTTTTTAAATATATTTCAAGTACATACGACGTACAATTTTTTTAAGTTTTAGTCGTAAGTATTTGTATTATAACAAATAATTCTTCCATCTAAAATGCAAGGCAAACCTATATTGTTAGAATGATTTAAAGAATTACTAATTGAAAGTAAAATTTTTATACGATGAACACCAACCAAGACGCATAAATTATCAAAATGCGATTAAGGGAATCAAGTCTTATTAAAGATTAAGAGAATTTACCGTAGTAACCAAAATTTTACAATATTGATAAATTCATTTGAATGCAAATGTATGTATATTAAAAAAAAATTACCTACATATGTAACTATGTACGTTATCACCCCAATTCCCATAGTCGTGTCATTTCAGGCGACGTGACTTTAGTCACGTCACGTCGCCTAAAAATTGGTATTCTTGAAGTCGATTCAAGCGGAGACGAGTGAAACTAAAAATACGCTTGGAAACACTAATTATTGCTCAAATTTGACAAATTTTGCCCAAATTTGACAGCATATTATCTGTCAAAAATCTTATTTGTTTACATATTTTACCAAAGATTTATTAATACAGTTTATTAATTGGGTAGTTGTGGTTTAGTTATTAAAAAAGTTTATTAATTGGGTTCAATTTTGTTAATACGTTTATTTTACACTATGATGAGCAGTATAGAATTATTTTATGATAGTGCAAGTGATGACGGGGAAAATTCTCAACTAGCTATACAGTGCAAAATATTGCGAAATAAATCTAATCCTTTGGAAATGCCAGAAAATCTGTGAGTATATTTCTTGCCATAGGATACCGTAGCTCCTAACCTAATTTTTCTTTTAAGTTTTATCAAAAATTTTAGACTCGGTAAGGAAGCGTTCAATAATTTATTGACTAAGGTGGAATGTGGGTTAAAAGCAACAGTTCGGCCATCGTCTGTTTCTCCCATACTCAAACTGACTGCTGCATTGCGTTTCTTTACTGAAGGAGGTTACCAAACAGGTGCTGGTAGTGAGTATTTGGCGGGAGTGACACAACCCACCTTTTCAAAAAATTTGGCACACATTTTAAACTTGCTGGAAACGAATTTATGAACAGAAATGATAAAATTTCCAACAAGCGACGATGAAAAAAGAAAAATTAAATTGGGATTTTTCGAAAATACAGGATTTCCTGGCATAATAGGATGTGTGGATAGGACACACGTTAAAATTACAGCTCCCACCAAAGAAGAAAGGCATCTGTACTACAACCGGAAAGGATTCTTCAGCTTGGATGTGATGATAGTAAGTATATTGTTTATTCCGAAGTAACATAATTGTGTAGGTTAACAAACTTAATATATTTTAGGTATGCAATGACCAAATGTCCATTACCTATGTTGATGCAAACCATGCAGCGTTTCTTTGCTGAAGGAGGTTACCAAACAGGTGCTGGTAGTGAGTATTTGGCGGGAGTGACGCAACCCACCTTTTCAACAAATTTGGCACAAATTTTAAACTTGCTGGAAACGGATTTATGCCCAGAAATGATAAAATTTTCAACAAGCGACGATGAAAAACGAAAAGTGAAATTGGGATTTGTCGAAAATACAGGATTTTCTGGCATAATAGGATGTGTGGATAGGACACACGTTAAAATTACAGCTCCCACCAAAGAAGAAAGGCATCTGTACTGCAACCGGAAAGGATTCTTCAGCTTGAATGTGATGATAGTAAGTATATTATTTATTCCGAAGTAACATAATTGTGTAGATTAACAAACTTTATATATTTTAGGTATGCGATGACCAAATGTCCATTACCTATGTTGATGCAAACCACCCTGGTTCGTGTCACGATTCTTTTATATTCAATTCAAGTGACTTAGATACGCACCTTCAACGATCATATGATAATGGGGACACAAATACGTGGCTGTTAGGTAAAATTAGTTTCGGTATAAGTTTAATGTTATAATATAATGGTTTTAATTTTTAGGTGATGCTGGGTATGCTCTAAAGCCGTACCTTATCGCGCCATTTCGAAATGCACGGGAATCGAACGAGAAGACGTTTAATAATAAACATACAAAGGCCCGCAATATTATAGAGATGACTATAGGAGTCTTAAAAACCGGTTTCGGTGTTTATTAGGAGCAAGGCAGATGCATTATTCTCCGGATAAAGCAAGGCACATTGTAAATGTTTGCTGTGCCCTGCACAATCTGTGTATTGCATATTTTGTATATATGAATAGTATACACATCGCGTCACATTTCTCGCTTTGGTGTTTTTAATTGTTTTTTTGTATAAGAATTTCTAATTTTCTCTCTTTGTATTCAATTGCCCGCAATTGTAATTCCAAATTTTTCTTCTTCAATTTACTTTTTTGCAGCATATTTTCCTTCCATAATTCTATTTTGTTTAGTTTTAACTCGTACATTTTTCTTGTTGGCTATTTCCTTAGAACGTTTTTCCGTGTTAAAGATGGATTTAGTTTGTATTTCTAGAAACCGTCTTCTTTCCTCTTCAAATGTCTTTTTTCGACCGGAACTTCTTGTTTTTTTCTGAATTTCGGAAATAGTGTTGCTAATCGGCCGATTTTCAAGTCCACTTCCCACTTCCCTATCGATGGTTGGTGCAGGGTCTGGGGTGTCATTATTTGAAGATAAGTCGACGTAGGCGTCCTCGTCTTCTATAAGCACTGGGGGAACAATATGGCTAGTTAATGAAGTACTGGGTAGTGCTTCCGTGCTTGAAGATGAGGCCATTGAGCTTGCGCTTAAGCCGAAGGTTTTTCTTGATGTTTCAGCGACTACTTTCAGTAGCAAAACATCTATAACGCTCTCCTCTAACGCAGAGAATACAAAGAGCTTATTAGACCCTCCACCTGTTGCTTTTAGCTCTTTTTTATTGTGGGCTAGCTTCATTTTTATTGTTCCCTTAAAATCATTCCAAACCTAAAAGTGACAAACATTTTTATTAATAAATCAACAACCAATAAAATTTATGCATTTTACCTTTTGCCATTCTGTGCTGCAACGTATTGGAGGGCCGAGGCTATTGAACTGATCCCAGAAACCATTCCAAATATTATTAAAGTCGCTTTTTGAGTTTCCGAAACTTAAATAACCTCTCGCGATACTGGCATTATTCTCCATCAATCTAACAAGTAGTTCAAATTGCTTACAATTCGTGATTTTTAAGCTATAAAAAATATGTATAAACGAAAATAACTTATTTAATTTAACACCAATAAAAAAAAAAATTAATAAAAAAAAATATAAATACATTTTTCGTTCCATGTTTATTTGTTCGTGTCACTTGATAAAATGGCGCGACGATTGTCGTAAGAAGTGACTTTAGACGTAATACATGACTAAGAGAATATGAAAATTGATACGGCGTGACTATAGTCGTCTAAAATGACGTGACGCGACTATGGTAATTGGGGTGTATATCTCAAATATATACGGCGAACCCCTATATTACGTTATGTCCGCTATGTGCGATCAAATCTAATTAACTTGGGTTTTTCCAATTAAATGATCAATAACTTTCATACATTTATGAACCCTTAGAACGAATTATACAATATTCACGAAATGTTGGTTTCAATTTAAGACAATTTCACTAAACGATGGAATCTTTTGACCGAATTTGTTTTGTAAATTGGAGGTCAACTGTATACATTCAAACAACGATCATAAAATAATATTGTAGAAATTATAACAAAAAAATTTTTTTATTACATTTTCAGTGATATACACGCAATTAATAATGATTTATATTTATTTTGATTGCCTAAATTAAGACTAAAAATTATGCTTAAGAAAATCATCCAAAATGGAGTCGGAATCGCTATCCAGATCTTATCATTTACATAAGTTTCGTTCTGATCCCTATATACAGTGGGTGATCAAATTATTAGAACCACTTTGAATACTGATAATTTATTTAATTTACTAAACATTTTAAACGCGTGGTCTTATTAAAATATTATGTTTACCATTGTTGTTATAAACAATACGTGTTTTAAAAGAAATTATTTATGCATTAGATTATCTAAGTAAGTACAAAAAATGTAAATTACTAATATTTAGCTATATTTCTATTTTAAAAAAACTATTTCTAGCAGAACTTGCTCGAAATATTGAAAAGATGGATTGTTCTATAGGACTATAAACAAATACAGGTATTACAAATTAAAAATAAAATTTAATAAATTTAGTACAAATTAGTACATGTTAAATATAATATTTAGTACACAAGCAAAATTATATTTAAAGTACCCATAATCAATTGATCATTAAAAAAATAATTTTTACTTGTGTACTAAATATTAGGCGAACAAAAATTTAAAAAATTGAATCTGTATAAGATAAAGCACAAAAATTCTTACATACATTGTAAAATTGTATTCAAATCTTTTATTAAATTTAGACTCCTAAACTATGCAGTGCTGGAAAAAAAAATTGTTCAAACATATTTCATTACAAATTGGAGTCTGTTTTTGCTAAAATTACCAAACTATTGAAAGCAATTGGCTTATTGTTAATTTTAAATCAGGGTTTCGAACCGAACCCAAACCCGAACTTCGAACCCGCTCCGGTTCAAAGATTTTTAGTAATTTTTCGAACCCGAACCTGAACCCGAACCAAACATTTCGCGGGTTCGATTCAACCGGATTCCGGGATGACAAATAAAAAGTCGCATATAATTTATCATAAACCAATAATTTAGACAGCTGGGTTAACTTTGAACTAAGCGTATAACAGGAATTTACTGTTTTTGAAGCCTTCTCACGGGCCCACAAGGAGAAAAATATTATAGAATAGTGGGAAAACCATAAAATTGAAATTCCACTTTTTACGAAGCTGCAAAAGTTATGTTAGCGATTCCTGCAACGCAACTCAGTGTGGAATGGGCATTTCCGGCTTTAAGTTTTATTTTAGAACCACAAAGGGTACACCTTCAAGAAGAATAATTAAGAGATATCTTATTGATCAAACTAAACGAAATGTTTTTAATGAATATATAGATTTTTTTAATACACCTATGAAGTTTTATTTTTTTATTAACCCGAACCTGAACCCTATCCTGAACCTAAACCCAATTATTTTCTTTCTTTGAACCTGAACGCGAACCCGAACCCAAAATACTTATCTGAATTGTAGCAAACGAACGACCAATTCACTTCAGTAGCTTAATTATCTGAATAATTACTCAATTATCGGAATAGTAACTCAATATCAATTCAGTTAATTCACCACAAACGAACGTGCTTCTAGTAACATGGAATTTAAATTTCTAAATTTACCTAAAATACTTTGCTGGTGGCAAATAATTTAAAAATAAAATACATCTAGTAAGCTTTGAAATATAAATTATTTCTGTGACGTTTTATTGACATTGCAACGCAACTTAGTGTGGAATGGGCATTTCCGGCTTTAAGGTTTATTTTAGAACCACAAAGGGTACACCTTCAAGAAGAATAATTAAGAGATATCTTATTGATCAAACTAAACGAAATGTTTTTAATGAATATATAGATTTTTTTTTATACACCTGTGAAGTTTTATTTTTTTATTAACCCGAACCTGAACCCGATCCTGAACCTGAACCCAATTATTTTCTTTCTTTGAACCTGAACCCGAACCCGAACCCAAAATACTTATCTGAATTGTAGCAAACGAACGACCAATTCACTTCAGTAGCTTAATTATCTGAATAATTACTCAATTATCGGAATAGTAACTCAATATCAATTCAGTTAATTCACCACAAACGAACGTGCTTCTAGTAACATGGAATTTAAATTTCTAAATTTACCTAAAATACTTTGCTGGTGGCAAATAATTTAAAAATAAAATACATCTAGTAAGCTTTGAAATATAAATTATTTCTGTGACGTTTTATTGACATTTTATTGATTGATATTTCAATGACATGTTGATCGATACATTATTTGTGAATTCTTTCAATAAAATCGCCTTTAAAGGTATTATTTCGAGTATTATAGGTCGTATATAAAACTTGATGGTGAATTACTACGGGACAGCCTTTAAAATAATATCGCGCTATTAGGGCAGAGACGGTTGAGGTGGTATGCGGTAGGAAATATAGAAAATGAAATGCTATTCTATTGATTGAATTCCAACATATTTCGTTGAATGAATTCCAAACAATGTAAAGACAGCCATCTGTGACATTCCACCAAGAGGATTAAAAATATCTGCCACCTTCATTGGTAACTCTACCGATATCCACGAATTGTTCAAATGTATTTCTGAACAATTTACCGCTATGTTCCGTCGCAAAGCTTTCTTGCATTGGTACACTGGCGAAGGAATGGATGAGATGGAATTCACTGAAGCCGAAAGCAACATGAACGATTTAGTATCCGAATATCAACAATACCAAGAGGCAACCGCTGATGAGGAAGTCGAATTCGATGAGGATCAAGAACCAGGGCCCGTATTCTTGAAATTCACCGAAAAATTTCGCCGGTGACTTTGGTATGAAACAATTTAAATTTTCGACTGAAATGATGTATTTCACTAGAAAATAATTGGCGACTTTTTTTGATCGAATTTCAAGAATACGGGCCCAGAGGTTGATGAAAATTAAATTATCTGATTTAATAATCCACTGCCAACCCAGTTTTTCTTCCTCAAAACAACATTAAAACCGAAAAAAAAAATTGAAATTCAAACAAAACGCTTAAAGTAAAAGTCATTGGAGGAGTCGGATAGACCCAAATTTTTTCTTATTGAAGTCCCATTACGTTTCCTTGAATACAAGGAAACAATGTAGTTGTTGTGTAACAATCTTGCGGCAAGAATGTTATAATTGTGCAAACCTATTTATTTTCAACTGGTTTTCCAAGCAACAAAATTAATGCAACATATTACTTTGACGAAAAGTATTATTGCTTTCAGTAAGCAGTGTTCTCCAAAACCAATATAAAAATCTTGCAATTTTCAATTCGGGACTAGCTATCACTACTTACGTAAATTTGTTTTATTATTATTATTCCTTATTCATCAATTTTTATGTTCCATATAATACGAATACTTTACAAGCATCTTTAGACTAGAAATCAAATTCACTAAAACATGCATTGAAAGCAACTAAGACATTGAGCAGTGGTTCGGTGTTAAACTAAAAATCCGGTGCATAAATTAAATTGAAAATGTAATGAGTCTGTTACTTATGCCCAAATTATTTAAAGAAAACTGGTAGAAAGAACTAAATATTTTCACTTCGTAAAAACAAAATGAGGCAAGGTCAAGTTCAAAACAAATTGCTTCAGACTTTTTTCATGAATATATTATTAAAACTTACCTTATTTTCGGAAAATGCCTAACAACATTTCCTTTGATATTTAATTTGAAATCGCATTAAAATTAAACCCAAACGAAATTTTTGTGTCGAATAATTTTTGGTATTTTTGTTATTGAACTAACAAGCTGTGTTCTAAACCAAAGGTCGAAAAATTTGTTTGTTTGTAATTTAAAGAGATTTTGAAATTTGTAGCGGTTTCCAGTATTTTATCAATCAATATTTCTATTAAAAAAACGCCGCATGAAATTTTATTAAAATCAATCATTTCTGTCTCGTCGACAAAAAATATGTAACATACAAAACCACATACACAAATAATTTAAATATTCATCAATTAATCGAATTATAATTAAAAACTATTAGTATTGAGGGTACGCCCGTATTTAAAATTAAAAATCAAAATCAAATTTAAAAAATTATTTTCTCATACCAATAAAATAACTACATAATATGTAACATAATTATACGCTTAGTATTTAATTAGTATTTTTAATTTACATGTATTTTATTAGGCAAAAATGTACATTTCTCCATATTACAATATGTAGTTAGTTTGCCTACACAGTACAAACCCCAGTAAGATTAGAAGTTAAATGGAAAAAAAACAAATTTACCGAATGAAAAATTAGAAAATTTTCCACTTAATTAAATTTTAAAGCATATAAAAGCATACTTAAACGAAGATGCTTTTTAGATTTATACACTTATTACAATATAATTTATTATAAATTAATTGTTGAAATATTATATGCAAATTTTATTTGAAATTATAATTTCTATTTAATTTGAAAAGGATTTTTTTGTTTTTTAGATGTATCAAGATTATTTTAATTTATTATTCTGTTTTTATTTCTAATTTTACAAAATCAATTTAAATTAATGAATTTATTTATTTTTGTGTTAATTTAGTCAAATAAAAATAGTTTTACATAATATTGTATGTTTTATATTGATTCTATTGGTATATGTAGAACATAGCTACGTAGATTTATAGTTTACTCATTTTTTTTTGCTATTAAATCAAAAATAAATATTTTAAATTGATTGTTCATTGAAAAGTAATTGATGAATTGTAATTAAATAAATCTAAATATACTTATGTATGTTAATCTGCATTAATATATGTACAGAAAACATAAAGGTTGAGTGTGTGTCCATTTAATGTGATTATAATGTTGTGTAATTTTTGGATTATATGAGGTGCATTTATAGCAGGATTTATTTAAACAGATGAAGTGGATAAATTGTCTTTTAATTAGATATTTATTTAAGTAAGTAAATTTCATCGTACTTAAAAAATTTCTAAGTGTATTCAATTCTGAATTATTAAATAACCTAAAATTTGGAAAGTAAATCGGAAACAAATACAAACTACCTTTGCTTTGTGATTTCTATATTTAGTGAATGCCCCCTTTTGGATTGGGGAATCTGGTCAGCTAAGAATTTAGGTCTTGGTAGTATTATCCCATATTAAAAGCAATTTATTTAATTTACATATCTGTAATATATATATATATATATATATATATATATATATACACAGAAAGTATACAGATATATATATATATATATATATATATATATATATATATATATATATATATATATATATATATATATATATATATATATATATATATATATATATATATATACACCAAGGGGCGTTGCTGGACCACCTACTTGACGCCTCCTCAAGGTGGCGGATAGAGGAACGCTCACTAGTTGTACTAGGGTATCAGGGAAATAAAATACCTTAGGCGGACCAAAACCAGCAAAACATGATGATGGATGAGCAAAACAATAATCTACCCCAGGTGGGTACCGAAATAGTGGGAATTCCACTCCTCTGTATTAGAGGGGTGCCCCACGGATTTGGGGGGGGGGGGCAATCAACCATCTTGCAGGATGACGCTGGTGAACGACCAGGCCGGCACATCCGAAATAGTTACTGGCAAGGAAGGTGTTGGAAATCGTGACGCTGATGTTTTTAAAACATCCAAAGTTACTCCAAGATCCCCACCGCATCATAATTCGCTCCCTGAAATTTCAATGTGGGTTAATAATAAACGAAGCTACAACGAAGGCGGTTCAGGACACACACGGTACCAAGTTGAACTAGCCGAGGTCTTGGCAGCGATGGAGCAGGTAGAGAAGGAGTCTGCTAGTCTGAGTGCGCTTGTTGAAGCAGCCCCAACAACGAAGAACTAGATAAAGGATTCTGTATCAAGAGTTCGGATGGCTGCTTTCAGGTTGTCGCAGCATAAGCAAGTAGTACAAACATGGAATACCCGACCGGAGGGAAATGAAAAGAAGCAAAGAATTACTGATAGCCTAGGAGGACGCAACGCGCTGCAACAGGAAGTCGCCACTCAAACTGAACATGACTCAAAGGAGATGTCTACACAGACAATGGTGGCAAGAGGAATCGACAAGGATTTACTGGCTGATGAACTCTGTAGCAAGATACATCCAGCGATGATGTCGCAGGAAATAACTACGATAGCTGCAAAAGAGTGGCCACAGAAAGTATACAGAGTAACAAAAATCAGCCGTAAAATGCTAGGGTGTTGCTTCATCGACAGTGGTGTGAGCATGATTATCTACGCTAAAAAAGAGAAAGAAAACTTAAGATCTCAAACGAAGTAACGGAGAACGTTAACTCAAAATCCGACACAACGGAACGACAGCTCCCAGACGGTTTCGTTGAAGTCAGACATAATAGGAGGAAACGGAAACCAAGTAAGGAGACAGTAATAGTAAAGGCCGAGGGAAAAACCTACGCCGACATATTAAAAACTATCAAAGAGGGTGTGAACATCAAGTATGTAGGTGTGGAGATAACCTCCATTAAAAAGACTAGTTCAGATGAACTTAGGATCCAACTGAAGGGCGGGAAGAACAAGGCAGAGACTCTGAGGCAGGCAATCTCCGCCAAAGTTGAGGGAGTAGTGGTTGTACACCAGAAGGAGATGGCAGTCTTGCATATACGTGACCTAGACGAGGAGACAGTTGTTTCTGACATAACGCAGGGTATCTTGTCGGCTCTCGGAAACATAAATGCTGCAGAAATAATCGTGACATCGGTGAGGAATGCATATTAAAATACAAAAAAGGCAACAGTGAAACTGCCCAAGGAATATGCAAAGCAGTTGGTTGACAGAAAGCGCATCAGAATTGGTTGGATGTCTTGTCGAATTCAAATGCGTACTGAGTATCGCCGATGTTATAGGTGTTGGGAGAAAGGGCATACAGCAAGAAACTGCTGTGGACTGGTTCGCAGTGCCCTGTGCTTCAGCTGCGGGAAGAGTGGTCATAGGAGGAACGAGTGCAATGAAGCAAAACGTAACCATTTTACGAAGAAGGGAAATACGGAGAGCGCGAGTCCTCCAGAAAACTTATCCAACGAGTCACCAAATACGGGAGAAGACGCAACACGTCAAGCGCTTCCTCCAACTTAATACCCATCGTAGTAGACCGGACCGGCACAGGACCTCTTGGTCGCTACTGCTAATAAACAACATGTAGACGTATTGTTGGTGAGCGAACCAAACCGACGAATATTACAGGGAGGTAAATGGAAGGCAGACCTAGAGGGCGATGCAGCGCTAACTATATTATTCGAAAATATTGCGGTGAACCGATTCGGTATAGGAAAGGGAGTTGTCTGGGTAGAACTTGAAGATATTGTTATTATGAGCTGCTACTTCTCTCCTAACAAGCCGCTGGAGGAATTTTCCATGGGATTAGACGAGCTCAGCTTGTATATATGTAATCACCATAAGGACGTGATTGTTGCAGGGGATTTCAACTCAAAATCGTCGGAGTGGGGAGGGGAGATACTGGGCCGTATCATTTAACCTTACCAGTCTCAACACAGGGCAAATGCCTACCTTCGAAAGAGGTAACTACGGTTCCTTTCTTGATGTAACTTTCGCATCTGAAAGAATCATGAGACGCCTTCAAAATTGGGAAGTATTAGAGACTGAAAGCCTCAGTGACCACCGTTATATTAGTTTTGAGGTGAACACTAACATATCAGTTAAGCAATCGCGGAAAATTACCTGTACCAGTAAAAGATGGCGTATTGGAGAAGCTGCACCTGATCGGCTCCGTAGTGCTGTCCAGCGCTGCCTCGACCCCCCAAACATAACATGATCGGTACAACTAGTAGAGGCTGTTAGAACCGCATGCGAAGTGGCATTAACACCGCGAAGCCATAACAGAAGAAGAGCTGTTTATTGATGGAACTCAGAGATCAGCGAACTACGCAAAGTTTGTAACAACGCTAGGAGGAAGCTAATGAGAAAAAACAAGCGAACACACGGACAGGCTGATATCTCCTTCCAACATGAACTTAAGTGCGCTAGAAGGGCCCATGAGGGTGGCTATATGGCAATCAAAGAAGAAATGATGGAAATCTCTCTGGTGCACAATTAAAAACGATGCGTGGGGAGATGCTTATAAGATAGTAATGAAGAGGTTTGGCCGAACGGTTCCCACGATTGCACCGGCAATGATGACCACTATTGTGCACGCGCTCTTTCCACTTCATGAACGAGTAATTCGCGAAGTCATACAAACTCAAGATATACCGTTTTTCACTACAGAGGAATTGGAGGTAGCATGGCGCAAAATGAAGACCAAGAAAAGTGCCGGACCGGATGGGATCCCACCAGAGGCAGTCCGAATTGCATTCGAAGTGAACCCAAAAAGGATTCTGGACGTTATGAATATGTCGCTTGAAAACGGGCAGTTTCCCTATAATTGGAAAAAGGCCCGTTTGGTCCTGCTCAAGAAAGATGGGGAACCAGAAGGCGCACCAACATCGTATAAACCACTTTGCTTGTTGGACACTTTTGGAAAACTGTTCGAACATTTACAGCTACGCCGGCTGGTGAACGAAGTAAACAGATCGGGTGGACTGGCGGATAATCAGTTTGGATTTCGTTCAGGACATTCCACAATAAATGCCATAGCAGAGGTCATATAGATAGTAGACATAGCTGCGAATGGGTCTCGATACACGAGGAGCATTCCAGTGGTTATCACCCTGGACGTACGAAACGCATTTAATAGTGCAGCCTGGGAGGTGATACACCAAAAGCTAAAGGAGCTACAAGTGAATCCATACCTTAGGAATATTATTCATAGCTACCTGAGTGAGCGACGTATTGTTATGGAAGCAAATGGCATTTCAACTGAGATATAGGTTACGAGCGGCGTCCCACAAGGATCAATCCTGGGACCAATGCTCTAGAATATTTTGTACGACGGAGTTCTTCGAATTCCACTGCCGGAGGGTGCCAAGTTAGTAGGTTATGCTGATGACCTATCACTTATCGTCTGTGACAGAATCGAGGAACAACTGATAAAAAGAGTGGAAGCAGCAGTGGAGGTGATCTCTAAGTGGCTCCACAACCACCGTCTGCAGCTGGCCCCGGAGAAGACAGAAGCAGTTGTAATGGCGGGCAGGAGAGCTCTTTCTTCGGTGGTTCTCAATATTGACGGCACTAGAATAAACCCAAAGACAAGAATTAAGTATCTGGGTGTATGGCTAGATTATCGGCGTAGTTTCCAAGATCATATTAGAAAAACAGTAACAAAGGAAACCAGAACAACAACAAGCATTTTTCGACTTATGACAAACGCTGAAGGTCCTAGTTCAAGCAAAAGAAGACTAATGTCATCGGGGGTTACATCAATCATGCTGTATGGAGCACCGATATGGATCAGAGCATTACAAACTGCGAGAGCTCGCGACCAATTAGAACGTGTACAACGTACCGTAGCACTTCGGGTAAGCAGTGCGAATAGGACAGTATCAAAAGAGGCTGCCTTTGTACTAAGTAGCATGCCACCCATCACATTGATGGCCAAAAAAAGGGTGGCAATTCTCGGTGGAACTTCAAAGGAAGAGGCCAAAGAAGAAATGATGCAACAATGGCAATCACGATGGCAGAATTCTGAATCGGGGTCATGGACGAAACAACTAATACCTAGTGTCAAGGAGTGGGTGGAGCGAAAGCATGGCGAGGTCGACTTCCACCTAACGCAGTTTCTATCCGGACATGGCTGCTTCAAAAATTACTTCTACAGGATGAAGATTAGAGAGTCACCAAACTGTTCTTATTGCGGTGAGCTGGATACACCAGAACATAAGGTAATGCAATGCACAAGGTGGCAGCAGGAGCGGGAAGGATGTACGAACCTGGTAGGACAACTAACACTGGGATGCATCGTCTCAAGGATGTTGGATGGCGAACAGGCCTGGAACCATATAAGTCAAATGATCACGATGATAATAAAGAGAAAAATGAGAGAGCAGATGAACTCTAACTAGACCAAAAAATTTACAAAGGACATCCAGCGGCTGAACTAATGCATATTAAGCGGTCCCGGTCGGTGTGAGGAGGTTTAGGGGGTGGGGTTTTTAGTCGGTAAGAATCCGGCACAACGTCCATGAGGATTTTCCCCTACTCATTAAAAAAAAAATATATATTTATATATATATATATATATATATATATATATATATATATATATATATATATATATATACATATACCATATATGATATTATCCGTTACTTTTTTAAAAAACCGGGCGCATGCATTTCATTACATTCACCGATTTAGCTGTAAATGTTTTCAGGAGCAGTAGTCGATGGAAAACTATTTTTCCCAAAATTTTACCACTTTCTGAACCCTACTTTTTGAGTTATGATTTTTTCAAGTTAAAAAATTCAGTGATTTTAGACTATTTTCTACAGCCAACCATTCGGTTGGCTGTAGAAAATAGCCTAAAATCGATTACCTAAAGGGCACAAAATCGTGGGATAAGCCCGACCATGGAGAAACTTCAACGGCAGTACCGAATATTCATGGCAAGAAGCTGATGCTATGCATCAGGTGGGGTCAGTTCAGAGTGATCTACTATGAGCTAGTCCAGCCTAACGAAACTATCACTGGAGAATGTTATCAACAAAAATTGATGCAGTTAAGATGATCATTGAAGCTCAAATGGCCACAATCTGCCAAAAGACAAGACAAATTGGTCTTTCAGCACGACAACACTCGGCCACATGTTGCAAAAGTCGTCAAGGAAACTTTGGAGGGGCTTCAATGGGAAGTTGTGATTTTCTTTTATAGCACTAAATCAAGATATATTATAAATATGAGTCATTGTGGTCCATAAATATAGAATTTGTTAATATATTGACTAAAGCGCCACCTATCGGATCCTAGCATAGCTTTGAAACATCATCTCGACAAACCAAATATATTGTGTGAATATGACCTCAATCGGTCAAGTCGCTCAGAAGTTACACGATCACTAACAAACGCACAAACAATTATATAGATTCTTGCCACCATATTGAGCCGCCATCTTGTTTTTGTTTTCAAAAACGGCATTCGGCATTCGAAAGTAGACGTTTTAACGATAATATTGATACCCTTAAGATATTGTTACGTTTTTGCCTTGTCAATTATCGTATCACTGGATTGTGAATAATACAAAATCCACCAACGAATTTAATTAGTTAACACAAGAATTATTACAACACAGTTTATTAATAAAAATTGACAAAATCACTTTATATAAATTATTCTCAAATTTTACTGTACACTTATAATTTTTATTTCGCACAAAAACACTTGGTAAATCACTTTTTAATTCCTTTTTAATCTTTACTCTATCGCTTTCCAAATACTAATAATTCTTACAAGTTTACACCATCGCGTTCCAAATTCAAATAATCCAATTCGATTTCGTTCGCCTTTTTATATACACAAACCAAACTTCTAGAAAGCTCATGACTTTTCCAGTACTAATAGTCTAGAAACATTTAGAACTGTTTTATCATGGAAAATTCCATTTTAGTACAGTAAAACATTGAGCTATTAATTTAACTTATTCTATCACACCCTAGGTGTCACCGTCACAATATTTTTTGTATGCTTTAAATTTTGGGCATGGATGTGGTGTCACCCGGTTGACGCCATATATGTATATGACGTAAGATTTGATAAGTTTGAATTATTTAAACATTTTTTACATATGTTTAAACGCTTTAATTCAATAATGTCATGTAGACACATCGCACGCACTTGTGTAAATTTTGTCGAACGGCATCTTTGCCTCGTATAACCCAGTATTTACTGGGAAATATATTACTGGTTTAGTTGATATTATAACGTATGAAATTACGCATTTCGCGGTTAGAACCATTGTGGCTAAACGTTGCTCTACAAAGTCCCCATCATACTACTAAAAGCTGCTAAAAAACTTTGTGACGTTAAATCGCACTTAGTTTATAGGTGTATTGCCTTCGTGTTAAAACATATAAAAGATCTTAAATGTCCTTTGTTTGACACATCTCACGCACTTATGTACAATTTCTCCAACAACATCTTTGGCTCGTATATACCAGTAGGTGCTGCGTAATATATTACAGGTTGATATAGATTTATGCGGTACATTTATTGGATGCTTTGGGATATATGGAGCAGCTGAATTCCTTAGTCTACCGCCGACTCGTAAAACCCTAATTTTGTCTATAAAAGGGTTTAATGATTTTACTTTGCTGGTTTTGTGCACTGCTAAGTTATTTTTTAGATGTATGAGGCGAGAACCGAAGCATCAATGCTAATACAGCTATTTCTACTATACAGCTACTTCTTTGTCTACACTTTCGCTTTTTCATTTGTACCATATATTTGTACACTGAGTGCCATTCCACCACAACTTATTTTTTAACAATTCAGTTTAGTTTATTCCATGGGACGCAAAATCAGTGGGATTATCATCAGAGCTTTCATGCTTCCAGTGTCCTCTCTTAAATTGATTGAGGGTATCTGATGTGCGATTGGCGATAAACTTTGGCCATTTTCGGGATGTGAGGGTAGCCAATCAAGTACAATTTTTGAATCTCTCGAAAGCGTCATTTTCTCAATAGTCAAATTCAGGGCATTTTGGACTACTAACATTACCTTTGTGAGCAAGAATGGGCCGTTAAGCTTCAGTCGAGGTATGCTCGGCTGCTTAATCGGTGCTACTTTTATCTTGCAACCAATAGCTTGCAGCAAGGTGCTCTGTAATAAAATGTTTACTCGAACGATTGTAGGAGCAAGCCATCACAACGGATCGAAAATTCCGCTTGGTTCTGATAACATTGTTCTGTTAGAATGCGTTGTAAGATTTTCGTTTTAGGACTCCTGCCTGTCGTGTCGCAAATTTTTCGACAAATTTCATTGTCGTTTGATGACCACTTTCTCATGTGAAATTTGGCTGTTTGTACAATTTTCGGAATGCTGATTTCTAATTCTACTAGCTCTTACTTCGAATTGGCTCCTGTCATTAAGTCGTCTACATAAATATCCTTCTCTATTGTTGTTGCTGCTGCTTCAAGCTGTTGTTGGCCCAATTTAGCTAATTCCTTTAGAAACCTTGTATACAAAAATGAGCTATTGCTGGGCTTATCGGATGGTTCCTGCTGCTTTGCCAAACAATGTTTTTCATTTTTACGTCCTACGGATCAACTAACACCTGACGATACATTTTTCGACATCTCCAGTCAAGACAAATTGATGTTGACGAAATACAAAACGATATCCATTAATGGTGATTGTATCATCGGGCCCATAAGCAAGACTGTTGGGATAATTGATCTTTGGCTATTTTCTCCATATGGCCCAATTCTGCATACTACTTCATAAAGGCAACGTACGAATCTCGAAATTTATTATCGCGCTCAAATCTCCTACCAGAAATGTTGGACTAATGGTAGTTAGACAAATTTTTGTTGTTGATGACAAATTTTCATTCTGGGCTTCTTTTAGTCGTATTAGAAAATAGTTCTTCTCACTTTTGCTCATCTTGGCTTGGTTGGTACTGATTCTACTTTCCAAAAAGCTCGCAACGATGTGTCAATGTCGATCAATAAATTAAAACAGAAACCTTCCTGCTAAGACCCAGCCCAGTGATGTCTCCTCTGCGACCAAACGATTATTTAAATGTAATCTTTTGCCTCCAGTTATGCCATCGTAAATTTCGGTACCTAGCATAAACTCTCACTTTTTAACTGTATTTTCTTTAGTTTAAAATACCACCGGTATTTTAGCTAGCGCCCATTTTTAAACAAAAATTGTAAATAAAAATCGTTCGCCAAAAAGTGGACTAACTCAAATTGGAGGGCAATAATATAACTTAACTGCCAAAGCAACTATTTTATACTGTCACTGAAATAGTAATTGCTTTGTTCTTGTACCTATATCAAATCAAACTAAGCAACAAATAATAATTCCATAGCATTAGAAAACAAATTTACATTTTTGGTGAATTGAACAATGATTCAATATTTACCGCGAAGGTAAATACAAAATGCACGGCACAATCAAAAATTTGAAAAGCAAAAAAACAATTTTCATTTTAGGTTTTTCTTCTTATTCCATTTGAAATCACGTTTCATTCAACCAGGTAATAAATTTATTTGTTTAATTTTACAATATAAAAGGTAACTAAAAAATTGAGTTAAAAAACAAAGCATTATTTTTTCCAATTTTTCTTCTACTCTCCAGGTCTGTTTGTATAAACTGTAATGGAAATATTGGTTTAGAAATTGAATGAGTATTAAAGGTGAGTATGCGGTGCATTTAGATTAGGTTAAAAGAGTTTTAAATTGAAAATTAAATTAATTTACAACTTTTCTTCATTTACCCGCAACCCGCATGTTATTATACGTAGTAATCAAATTCTAACATGTTTACAGTTTATTATACATCGTTCGTTATCACAAAGCACTATATATTTTTCATCCATTAGGAATTGCTTATTTAGATTTCAAGCTATATAATTCAACAAAAATTCAATCATAATCGTTCGTTTCCATCTTCTCGCTGCTCCCAATTCTCAAGAAAATAACATTTTCTTACAAGCACATAACACATACAGAATAAAAATAAATAAAGCTACAAATAAAAATTGGACAAACTAAATAAAAGTCCATCACAACTTTTATTATAGTTAGCACAACAAATACAACACTTTAGACGCTGGTATGTGCTATATTATGTGTTCAAAAGTGCATTTTAACAAAATCTATAAATTTTCATCGTGTTACATATAATATACGAGTATAAAATGAAATGAAATTTTCCTCACATACTATAGAACATACTAGACGGGCTGAAAAGTTTCCTGTATTGATAATAAAACGCAAATTTTTTGGCATTATTTTTATTTGCCTCTTCTTGCGTTAAGCTTTAAGCAAGATATTTCCTATACGTCCTTTTGAAAGGTTTACGATGTCAACAATCCCACTCAACTTCACACTTTTTTGACCCAAAATAGGCCCAAAAACGGACAGTATCATAGGATGCTGTAAACGCACCTAAAATTAAATCCGTATCCTTTTTGATATCGGTTGCATACGACAATTTTGTTGCTTGTGGAAGTCAAGTTCAATATCGGAAACTTTTCAGCCCATATTGTATTACATACTAGAAAATGGAAAATATCTGTACGTAAGTACAATTGTCGATTTTCTCCACATACAAACCTTTTTTTTTTCAGAAAATTCTTTCAAATGTGTACCCAATTTTTAGTTTTTATTTGAGATTTTTTATCTTAACTTTTCTGAATATAAGTACATATACACAAAAATAAATTGTAAAAACAAAATTGATTATTACTAGTTTTTGCCCCAGTGCAGAGAATAAATTTAGCCAATTTAAACTGTCACATTTTATAAAAGTATCAATCGATTAATTACTGGCGAAACCAAGTTTGACAGTCTGATTTCTTCTGGTAATCCAAAACATTTATTTAGTCTAAAAGTCCAAACTTTTTGAAACATTCGCTGGGGACAACAAGATTATGCACCAAATTGTGGTATTCCCCGAATAAATTTGAAAATCAGACTGCATTTCTTTTTAAATGAACCAAAAATGTTACCAAATGCAGTTCTGCAATTTTAACCAACTTTATGTTTACAATAATTTTACCCAGGATAATGTAAAACTCGTTTTATTTGTACCATAAAACGCCGTTTAAATTTTTAAATCAAAAAAACCTTGTGCGGCGATGCACGTTGAGCGGCGATGACAACTGATGAAGTTTCTAGTACCTCCGATGTAGATACACTTCAGCATAGTAATACTTTTTTAATATACCTGGTCTAAGGGATCAAACCATATTTACATGCAAATGTTCGAAATTATAGAAAGAAAAATCAATTGAACAGTCTGCCAAGTTGGGATTCGTACCGGGTAACTTTTAACGCAAACCCATTAGCTTTAAACTCGCTCGGTAAAAAGCAATTTTTTCACTAATATGTTCTTCCATAGAGTAGTAAATTTCATTCCACCAGATTGGGTGATTTACAAAATCGATTCTAGAGGTTTACGTATTTTATATTTTTCCTAATCCGCCGAACCGAGATTTTTGGTAGTCTGCAAAATTGTTAAGAGAAAGGTTAGCTTGCTATCCTTAAATTACTTAGTTGTTAATTTTTATGCGTAATTTACTTTTCGCCAAACGACATTATTCGTTAGAGGATGGTCTCTACATTACAATAAAATGTATTATTGTAAAAATCTATCTATCCAATCAACATCCAAAATTAGTTAATTCTGAAGCTAGGAATTTTACAAAATTTGGAATTCAGAACCTCAAAACAAAAAAATTATGAAATTTGAAAATTTTGTTTAATTCTGGAATTTAAAAATTTAAAAATTTTTAAGATTTAAAAATTTTGAAATTTCTATGTTTGTATTCTATAAAAATGATCGGTTACTATAGCCGCATTTCATGAAATCAAGTGATCCGGATCAAATTAAAGTTTACATTGAAAGCAACAAAAAAATTTGAACTAAAAAAATGTTGATTCAAAGCAGCTGTTTGATTATGTGATTATGTGATTTGTCATCATAAAGATTGATCTGATCCGGAACAGATCAAACATTAAGAAATACAGCATATGTATTTTAAATGAAATGGTTACTGTAATATTCTGCAAATGCAACACAGCTATTCTCCGAGAACAACAATGAAATGTATATGCTCTTCAAAATCGTAACTCTCAAGTATTCTGTTATGAACAAAGTTCCCGTTCTGAGCAAGGATTTTGGTCGCTAAATGAGATGCGAGAGCAACGAAATTCTCGTGTCGGTGAATATCACAACCCTCATGTCTCATTTTACGACCAAAATTCTTTTTCTGGCATCACTCCAGAAAATTTATTTTATCAAATAAAATTTTTAGCTATTGGTGGAAATCGGTCAGTCTGACAAAATCGTTTTTCTATTTAAATAATTATTTAAATATTACTTAGTAGTAGTTTAGTATTGATTGGTTTTCTCTAAATGTTGCTTTAAATTTTCATTTTATAGTAGATCTAGCGTTCACTTATGACGGTTAATGGGAAAAAATTGAAAATGCTAGAATTAATAAAATTAGAAAGCTGAAAATTTAGAAAATTTAGATTTTTTCTTTTTGTTTTCAACATTGCAATTTAGATAATTAATTGCTAGTTTATGATTTTAGAAATTTGCTAATTCAAAATTTTAGACATACGAACATTTTTAAACTGTCAAAAAGAAAGAGTTTTATAGTTACAATTTCAAAAACAAAATTCAATATAACTAGTTCGCTGACCAATATTATTATTTTAAAAAGAGACACAACAAGAATTGGACGATCTTCAAAGACTAAATGCAGTGAGATCTTTTTCTACGGAGCAAATTTGCAATACAACAAGAGTTAAACGTCAAGGCAAAGTTTTTGGAAAACGAATATATTCTGCTGCTTCTATAGCAAACGCAACAAGTGCGTAATGGGTGTCGTGCATTGAATTTTATCTCGGCTGAAACTTATTATTTGAAGGATACCCATGAGCGAGTTTATGATGCTCGGAATAACTTTCCAACAGTCGACTGGTAGCAGTTGCTCCGAAGGCGTGACAAAAATGTAATACTTTTTTAAATTACTCAAATCTAGAACTCGTTTTACCAAGAGGGAGTTGTCAAGTTGCAAGCTTGAAATTTTGATGAATTTTGATTAAATTTTTCCCTATTGAAAAATTTTGGTGATGTCTTGTGGCAGTTACACGTGATTTCGTTTTCCTTTAATTAAAGCGGGATAATTTGTATTTTTGCGAACCTGTAACCATAAGATAAAATGTTATCTGCTTAAGAATAGAAAGAATTAAGCTTAGACTGTAATAGATCATTGGTGAACATTAAGAAAAGGGTTGGAGAAATAACAGTCTGAGTTTTACCATATTTTCCGATGTTAGAATTGAATAAATCTATCTGTTATAATTAATCATCAGATCACCTATGCTGACTTCTTTTGACAATCCTAGAAACAACGTAGTGCGAGGTGGCTTGAATGCTCACACGGTCCTTCAGTAATAATAATAATAATAGGGGCAACGAAATAAGGTCGCGGGAATATAATGTCATAAAAAATTGGAATTAGAATCGGGCAAAAATGGAAATAAAACTGAAGAAATTTTCTAGTTTTATTCCAAAAAAAATTCTACATTTAACTAGGGAGAAAAATTGGAATTAAACTAGGAGTTTGGATTCTGGGGTTCCGCGGATTTGAGGTTCCGCGTTTATTCTGTGGTTTATTGTTTTCCGCTCAACATTAAATTTCCATTTTTCAGAATTTCATATGAGCATCAAAATTTAACTCAGCAGAACATTATATGTTTCCTGCTTTAATACGCAAAAAATGGAGGTAAGCTCAGAAAATTACGGAATTAAACTAAGAAACTAACTTTTTTTACGAGTTTAATTCCATTTTTTATATTCATATTTTCCCGGATTTTTTATAGACAAATATATTAATTATTCATGACAATCCCAATATTTTCGATTTAGTAAATCAGAAAATATAAAAAGGCCAATCCCTCATAACATATCTACTGAAAAAAGTAGAAATATCATTCCCCCTTCCTCGTAATTTTACCCCAAGGGCCAAGAGCTATACCAATGTATTACTTTTCAAAAATGAGAACTCTGCATGAGTTCTTTATGTTGGTAGTTTGGTTTCCTACTGAAAAGTTGGTCTACTCATCAGGTAGCTACGATCAAACTACAAAAATATAACTCTCGCCATAGCGAATTATATTCACTACATCAAATATCAAAAACCCACGGAGAAACCTTATTTGTGTGCTTATTATGCCCACACGAATATTTATTTTTCGGTTATTTTTTAGACAAATATATTAATTGTTCATGACAATCCCAATATTTTCGATTTGGTAAATCAGAAAAAATAAAGAGGTCAACCCCTCATAACATATCTACTGAAAAAAGTAGAAATATTATTCCCCCTCCCCGTAATTTTAGTCTAAAGGCCAAGAGTTATACCAATCTCCCGTAAAATTACGGGGAGCTGAATTTTGGTGCAAAAACCGGACAAACTTTTTTCTTTACCCAATAGAATCGGTTTACCGTCTCAGCTATAAAATGCTGTGTTCCATTTTTTTGCTTAAGGCAGAAAAAATTGCCTGGGTTGGCCGAGTATGGAAAACCAAGATTGGCAAACATAAATTTGAGTTTTAGCATAGACCATGCGATTATGCATCAATTCCATTAAAATTTAATATCTGACTTAACTAACATATTCGATGATTAATGAATTAGTTGCAACATGCCCAAATGATGAATCAAGGTAGCGCAAATAGTAGTGAAAATACATAACATACTCGGAGATTTAATTAAAATACTGTTAATAAATATTGTGGGGAAGGAGTGACGTTGGAGTGACGTTGAAGTGTAGTGACGTGTTGCATTAGACTCCTTCCTGTAACACTTTCCTCATTTTGGTCCTAGTCTAATTCAAGTGGAAATATAAAAGAAAAAAGTAAAAATATATTATCGGTTTCGGCCTTCGGCTTCTGGACATTGGAAAGAACAATCTTCAGTGTATGACTAATACTTTCACATTTATGGCAATTAAAAGAAGAAAAACGGGGAACAAAGAAGGGGCATGGTCCAAGGGTGAAAAAACATGAGGGGCTTGAAGGAGACAGAGACAATTCGGGCAGACTTTGTGAATGAGTGGAGTGATGAAGGCGAGAAACAGGAGTCTGATTGGGCGTCGGTGGTTTAAATGGAAAAAACGTGAATGATAAGTGGATGATCTTGGATCTTGATGAGCAATCGGTGAGAGGCGCACCCCAACGGAACGGTGCCGACAAAACTACGAAATGAGATAGCGAAATAGATCTGTGGACTGTCCTATAAACGGCCTAGTCCTAAAGTGCAAGAAATCTGAAAAAAGCAAACGTCGTAGCGAATGAAGTAAAACTTGGTAATTAAGTTAAGCGACATTTTTTTTTTGCTTTTTTCTTTTTTGTTTTTCACTAAATTATATGAACTACAAAGACCAATTGCATATTGCATATTACGTGGTCCAGAGCAAGAATGGGTATGCTCGCTCAAATCCCTAGTTCATATGCAAGGGGGGATGGGGGGGGGATTAACGTTGATTTGACAAAAGGAAAAAAAAGAGGAAAAGGGCGACAACGCATTTGTAGTCATAATGATTAGCTGGGTTGCGTTATAACCAATCCTTGATGGGGACTTAGAATGTAGTAAGCACTGGGAGCGTAATGTAAATTGAAGTTGTTGTGTAACACATTACGCTGCTTTTAACTAAATTTTCGTACATGGTGCATAGTGGCATGGGGTTGGCCACAAGGAAGTGGTGCTTATCCCTGGCAGTATATATAAGCCCTTAGGTGATCTATCTGGCGAAACATTAAGCTGCAAACTTCGCATTGGAAAGGGTTTACGCCAGTACCCAACATGCGATGGGTTCGCCACGATTACTGAAAACCGAACCCTACCTAACACTTTCACAGTAGGCACGAAGGAATGTTTGATGGGTGTTGCACTCGATCTCTCAACGAATGTGGCTCATTATGCGGATTTGGGTGGCACTATGTTGTGTTTCTTGCAAGAACGCCACATTCAAGTGGCCTTACCACGAGACGAACGATGTGATGTCGTAGGGTGGATGGTCACGAGAACCCCTTATGTATACCACAAATGTTTTCGATCCGATGATTTAAGTCCCCGTGGAGGAAATTTTACTGCAATCATTACTTTGACGTTTGGAAGAGAGTTTCTCCTGTGCGGGCAACCAATTGGTTGCGCAAAGGGTGTCGTTTCATCTGGGAGCGATACGATCAATCGTGGTAAACGGTACCCCGCCGTCCAATGACAAATATCAATATTGTGTCAAACTTTTCCGTTCTAGGAATCGAAACAATAACTTGATGTACGCGAAACAAAAAAAGCAACAACAAATGTCAAATAACATTCAATAGAGTGTGAACCAGAATTTTCTTAAAAGCAATGTTAATTTTAGTACTAAATCAAAACTCTAGTATATTTGATTGCAATTCTCAATGTTTTGATTCGAGGTAGAGTGAAAATCCCCAAGGCCGGAAACTGACGGGACCGCAAAATTTTCCTATTTTTCATTATGAGAAAATGCTTCATTTTGTAAGTATGGATAAAATAGATTAATTTAAGAAGCACATCTATGCACTCCAATGTGTAAAAAAAATTCTATTTTCTGCAAAACCACTTAAATAAAAATTCATAAGGCGACTAATTATTCCACGTGTACATCATATTTTCGTTTAAATTTTGAATTTTAAAATTAATTTAGTACTCATTTATCTATGTAGATAACGTAAAATAATATACAGAATAATCCACTTTATAGAAGTGTAATGGTGAAAATAAATTTTTAGAGTAATCAATAATAATATTAAGAGCTATTACACACACAATGAAGGAAGAAAGAAAAATTTCACATTTAATTTTGTTTATTTTTCGCGTCCCAGGATTCCAAAAATATAAATTAGTACTGTAATTAGCCTAACGGAGATAATTTTCGATAATTTTTCGCCTCTCTCAAGTTTTCGCGATAAATGACTTTCGGCTTTCAGGATTTTCTGCACGTCACAAATTTTGTTTGATGCCGATGTTGTGTATGAGTACTTACTTCGTCAGCTTTGTAAATCTTTCCCACGTAGAAAAAGTTTTGTGATTAGGAAATTTCGTCTTAATAAGGGTCTGCCACTGTCTAGAGACACAATAGTAGTTATTCCGGATAGTAGGAAAAGAGTGAGAAGGCTCACTCCGAGTGAGAAGACTCACTCAGTCCGAGTTACGGACTGAGCAAAAAAAAAAAAAAAAGGGGAAAGAGGAGAAAGGCAAAAAGGAAAAAAGGAGGATTAAAGAAAGAAGCAAAAAAAAAATCAACTTAATATATTATTATTTAAGGAGTAAGTTTAACTCTAAGTCTAATTTTAAATTTGAATTCAAATTAAGATTGGATTAGATATATTAGGATTCCAGAAGGACGAAACCAGGGCCCCTATTTCTGAATACGAATATGAACAAAAAATCTACGAATTCGTATCATTAGTATTTTTGAATACGAATACGTTTATTTCTTGTACGAATTCGTGTAAGAATGATTCGTGACAAAATTTCCCTTATTTCACAATACGAATTCGAGCAGTTTTTGTTCGTTCATGAACGGATTTTGGTTCAATGACATAATAGTTAACGACACCAAAAATAAACAAGCAAAAAATGCAAGATGTATACAAGAAACTTATATTTTTAATTTGTAAAAGAAATACAAATTTTTTAAAACTAAAAGCCAAATTTTTTTAATTGAAAATATTTTTTATTTAGCAAAATTTCACATATTTTATGTATACACCAATTTGTTGACTAATTTGCGGGTCCTTCAACGTCGCAATCACAATAAACTAAATAAATAAAACTCAAATTTTACGAAATATGTAGCTATGGATTTTTCTAGGTGCTTGTATTTGCTTTTATTAAATAAAATTTTGATATAAAATAATATTTATCCAATAAGGCGCGGATTCGTTTTTATTCACGTAGCCAACTAAAAACTAAATTGATGCCAAAAATTTGACATATTTACGTTTATTTTCAGTTTTACACTGTCATTTTAAGGATGTTTCACGTAAAACAAAATGTCCCTTTGCCTACACTACAAAAATTAAAATAGGTCATATGTTCGTATTCAGAAATACCAATTAATTTTCGTATCGAATATCATTTTCGTTTCGTATAAAAATTCGTATCGTATTCAGAAATAGGGCCCCAGGAGCAGCGGTTTGCTAATTTTTCCATCAGTTATTATTTATTAATATAAGTTCAACAGGAAATCTGCCCGGGTTTCCGGAAACATAAAGCAACCAATGAAAAGGAGTTTAGAAGTTGTGTGTGAGCTAATTAAGTTATTGTATATCACGAACAAGAAGAAGACCAAAAACAATCTAAACCATCAGAATTTCAGAGTTTAATATTTTTTAGTTAATTTGAAAGTAATACCTAGTCATAATTAAAAATTTGATCTGGATCTGGATTCCAGAAACTTTAAGCGGACACGTCATTAATTTGCACCGTAGGTTTTACTCCTCGGTGAGAGCCTGGAAATGACGGCTATAATATTAACATTAAGGTTTTATAGTACTTAAAGATTAATTCAGAACAGGTTCATAGAAATTAAATTAAACTTAAATTTAAACTTAATTGGCTGAAAGTAGGATTAGTGATTTAAAAATTGATTGATCAATAAAAAAAGGCCAAGGAAGTAAGGTGGTGGGAAACATGTAAGGGATAGTTGATAAGTAATTATTATTTACTTTAGGATGCCAAGGACTGAATGCAGTTTTTAGAAAACATATATTAAAGTAATTTTTAGGACAAATGTAACTACTAACAATTAACCACCAAGGTGTTTGTAACCGGGTCGATCTCAATCCTATACTAACAATCCTATCCAATCCTTCCAAGTAAATGTAAAAAAGGATGTACGGTGGGCCCGGCGTCTAAAATTCAACACAATCTATTTTAAGCAGATGCTCATTCATAATAGATTGTGTAAGATGAGGTGGTTTAACAACATATTAATAAATTAAAAATAAAACAGAAAATACAGCTTCATAGTTTAAGATCGCCAACACCACAAATTCATCCGGTAAAATTAAACGTTTTTCTCAAGTATCATGGTTTTTTGCAATTAATGTAAGGTCTCACTTGTAGGATGTGTACTTATAGAATTCGTTGTGAATAAATAACACGGCAATGTATGCCAAACAATATTCTTTGAATTCCTTTTTATTTTGAAAATATCCAATATATACAAAATTATATTTTTTAATATATTTTACCACCGTACTATTTCAATATAAAATGCGTTTTTTTTATGAAAAATTTAGAAATTCATTTTTATTTTCCGAATGTCGAATTCGTGAAAACTCACAGAAGTAATTGTTTCCTGTCTCATCAAAAAATATATAATATATATAAATCCGAACACCAAAAAGTATTTTTGTTTCGTCGTATTGCTGTGTATCGAAATTTAGTGTGGTCATATGAGGAGAATCACATGTCAAATTTTCGATGTGCTTTTTGCACCTGAGATAGAGACACAGAGAAAAAATATTAACTCGAAATTGAATTGAAAAAGATACTTACAGCAAGATGGAACACCAGAGGAAAATATAAATTCGGTGTCGAATTGTATTCCCTGTTGACCAGATATATTCGCTAGATGTCAGTATGTGACGCAAAAGATATTTAATGCATTAACCCTGTATTGTAGTGGTAAGTGAATGTTAATTTATATAAATGAATGAATGAGCCGCTACAGGACTCCCCGCAAGTGAGTTCCCCTCCTTAAGGCAGTTCAGTGTTAGGCTGGAAACGAACTGATTTATGTTGTCGAGAAACTGATTTCGCATCATTGGAACATAGTACGCCGTAAGCCGGTTTGAGCCGGTCAATTGAAATGGTTTGGTTTTTTACATTAATTGACACGGTGAATTGTTTCCGAAGGCGTCAAGTAACTTTAAACGGACCTTCATAAGGAGGAGATAAGCCTGTGCGAACCTTGTCCGTTCTTACGAACACAAAATCACAGTTGGCAAGTGATTTGGGAACAAAAACGTCATCTTGTTTGGCTTGCCGAGTTGATTTTGGGATAAGGTTTTGCATTGTGTATCGGAGTTGATCGACGACTGTTTCGCTAGTTGGTAAAGTTGAGAGAGGATTTTCAACGGAGAACTCACCGGGTAGCTTGATGGGTTGTCCATAAACCATTTCCGCTGGTGAGCACTTCAGATCTTCAGCAGTACGATGGGTATTTTCGAACTCCAATTGATTGTGTTTCCTCTGGCCATTAACGCGGCTTTGAGTTGCCGGTGGAAACGTTCTACCATGCCATTGGCCTGAGGGTGGTAAGCCGTTGTACGAATACGATGTGAGCCAAGGAGTTTTGTTAACTCGGTGAAAAGCTTGGACTCGAACTGCGTTCCTTGATCAGTAGTGATATTAAGGGGCACGCCGAATCGTGAAACGTAATTGTTGACGAAAGTCAAGGCAATGGTTGCAGTTGACATTTTAGTCATGCAGTAGGTTTCGGGCCAGCGAGTGAATCGATCGACACAGGTGAGCAGGTAAGTATATCCATTAGATGGAGGAAGTGGTCCTACTATGTCTATATGAATGTGTTCAAAATGACCTGATGTATGTTGGTATTTGGAACTGTCCATGGGATGATTTAGTATGCCTTTGGACTAGACGATAGATTGTGCAAGTATTTAGCTTTCTCAGACTTGACCCCTGGAAGGTCGAACTGTATTTCAGCCAAGAGGAAACAATTATGTGCCTTTCGTGGCCAGAATGGTTGTAATTTTACTGTACTGCTACATAGTGGCTGACACCTCTAAGGGTGTTTGATCCTCTGAATCCTTACATTGGGTTTGTGGAGTATTGATTTCGGTTTTTCGTCACCGTCGCTCATTTTAGCAACTTTGAGTTTAACTTATTTACTTTAATTTTGCACTCCAGACGAGTAATGAAATCAGATCCCCAAATAGTTAAAATAGGTATGGAATACACTATCAATTTTTGACCGTCTACTAATATTTCAATTTTCAATCCAAATAAAATTTAATGAAATATAAGGTTAATGTTAACGAACAATCTAACCAAAAAGAAGGAAGGAATGGCTACCTTGTAAATGAATAACAACAACAACAAAAAAAAAAATATATAGGAATGGATACCTTGTTGTGAAAAAAATAAATCCGGCACGTATTGGCCGACGAGATACCCCCGAATTACGAGACGAGCGTGTCCCAGCATATTGAGGGGGGGGGGGGCTCGTTGAAATGTATTAAATATGAGAGAAAAAACAAAAATATATAAGTAATTTGTATATTGAAAAAGATACTGACAGCAAGATGGAGCAACAGAGAAAAAGATAAGATAAATTCGGTGTCGAATTGTATTTTCTATTGACCAGTCAGTATGTGACGCAAAAGTTATTTAATGCGTTAACCCTGTATTGTAGTGGTAAGTGAATATTAATTTATGTAAATGAATGAATGAGCCGCTACATACTTTATACCTTTAAAGTCACTTGGCTAGTTCCCGTGGTTGAATCTTTTTGAATTTTTGAATATACATAGATATAAAATTACCGGGAGATCTTGCTAAATGCTTGGTCGTACATGCAAAATCAATCAATCAATCAATTAAATCAAATACATAATATACTCGTATTTCAAGACTTAATAACTGTCCTGCACCCGAATTCCGGTTCGATGACAAATGAGAATGATAAACGAGTTGACTTTTTTTTCGACCAGTCGGTTCCCATTATCAGAAAATTTCCGATTCCCATTCTACAAATGAGTTTTCGCTTACTATAAATTTTATAGCATGCGTGTTTTGGTTAATTGTTTGTTTTTGACAGAAAGTAAACAATAATATTTTGACAAAACTAAAATTTTTTCGAGGAAGGCTGCACATACCAAAAATGTCCAAATAATTTGAGACGCTGATCTAATGATCTTAAATGTGAATGGACGGTATGGAGGATCGGCGCATGATAGTTTCGTGTGGAACAACTCTCTTATTAAACAAAAAATGACCGACCATTTTGAAAATGATGGAAGAAATACATATTTGCTTGGTAAGTTAATTAAACATTAAATGTACATATTTACAGTGTTTTTATTTAACTATTTCTTACAATTTTAGGTGATAGCGGATATGGTCAGCAACCATGGCTGATGACCCCGTTTACAGATCCAATTAATGCGCGACAGGGAAAATATAATGTAGCCCACAAAAACAAGGCATCTAGTGGAACGATGCATCGGTGTGCTAAAATCGAGGTTCCGATGTCTTAGTAAACAACGAATGCTTATGTATTCCCCACAAAAAGCAGGATTAATCATTGATTCGTGTGCAATCCTGCACAATATTATGATGCTGCATGGTGTTCCACTTCCACCAGAAGAGGATATTTTGGCAGAAATGGACAGTGAACCAGCGAATCCAGAAACAGAGGATCCCGCAAGAATTCTTGTTGTTGGAAGACAAATAAGAGAGACTGTACCGAATTCGTTTATAGTTTAAAAAAATTTTGTTAATGATATTGTAATAAATTAAAATCATATAAATTATTATTTATAAATTATATCATATACATATTACAGCAATTTTTTAATTCGTTTTAATAATAAATAATAAATTCATACAAATTTCACAGCAATATTAGTAAATCAGTTTTCCTTAATTAATCTATCCCGTACCTAGTCCCCACTCAAGTATTCTCCATGCAGCGAGAAGTATTCTTTTTCTTTTAAAACCAACTTGCGACTTCTTATTTCCAACTCTTCTTTGTCTATTTGAATTTCAACAAGTTCTCGTTCTCATGAAAAAAAGAATTATGGTTTTTTTTGACATTATTTACGAGTTTTATTTACTCGGTGATCAAACGGGAATCGCGTTTCCTGAGTTTTTAGACCAATAGGATTTTTTATACAATTAAAACCCATATGAGAAATTTATCATCGAACCGGAATTCGGGTGCTGGGGTGCTATTCTTGAACCATTACGAAAACTTTCGTATTGCGAGTTAGTGTCAAAGTATTACGAAAACCCTAAAATCGTATTCTTGAAATCGAATTACGAAAATTTTCGCAACGGAACGTTACTAAAATTTTCGTAATGGTTTTTTCGTTTCCCATTGCATTTCGTAATGAAATCATTTGGATTTTTGTGTTAATTATATTGATAAGGATGTTCATAAAACTCAATATTTTCTATTCTCAAAATTTTATAAAAAAGTGAAAACAAAAGCGTACCTTTTTTTTCTTTATGAAAGAAGATTCTTTATGAGAGAATATTAAGCGAAGCGGACGCTTTCTTTACTTAAAATAATAAATTGTTGTGAATTTTTGTCAATAATGGCTTATTTATTTAATATTATATTAAATATATTAAAAATGATTGTGTATGCTACTTTTTCTTTTAAAGGGAAAATTACTTCGGTCTAAAAAGACCAATGTATTGAAATCTTGTCAAAAATGGCCAAAAATTTGTTTGATCCAAAATCATTTATCTCGACGTTTTGAAAGTCCTTGAGTCCGAAAAAGAAAAAAAAAAAATATATCTGTCCGTCTTTCTGGACGTCTGGATGTACCCATGATATCTCGAGAATCGCTTATCCGATTTAGAATTTGTTTTTTCCAAAAATCTGTTTTTATGGTACGGCGGTACATATGATTGTATGATGGTACGATTGAACGATGATATAATGTTATGTCGTGTATGATGGCATGATGGTTTGATGGTATGGTAGTACTACATAAAAAGCCATGAAAAAAAAACTTGTAGTGGTGTTAAGGCAATAAAGATTTTTATTTTCCAATGGAACGTAAACACAATCATATGGGATTTTGTGTTGCCTTTATTTTCAATTTAAAAGAAAATTTTTATTGATAAATAGAAATAATTTTAAATTAAAGACAATCTGTTTCGTCGGCAAGTGACCCCTTGTGTGTTGGTGATAGCTTTTCACATTTTTCATCATATCTTCCAAGTTATGGGCTCGATTTTAATTCTGTTTGCGGTTTTTAAAGCTTTTGAGTCACTTTATTGGTTAATTTGCACGCTAAGCCAGGTTTTTGTAAGGAATGTAACAAATTATGGGAAAATCACATTTTTTTACTTAAACCATTTTTTTATTTAAAAAAACCTCTACTTTTTAAAAAAATGAACTGTAAGTCGAAAAAATAAATGTCCCATGGCATGGTTATTTTATATATAATTATTAAAACATTGTTACTACCTAACTCATAAAATATTCGAACACCAATTTGTCGAAAAAATGGCGTTTGTAGCCGTTTAGGTAGAGTGATGTTATCTAACCAAATCTTTTAAATGATCGAAAACTCAAATTGGTAAGTAATAATAAATAGTTCAGTTGTTCGCTAACCGATCATGTGACACTGTCACACATGTACTCTCAGTGTTCTGTGTTTTAACAATTTTAAGTTTGTGTGAAAATTAAAAGGACAGTTTGTGTTAAGTAAACGCTTAATCATTACAATGACACATTTGAGTGATCTACCACCTTCTCATGTAGCCGATATGCATTTTTAAACCTGTTCTGTAATGGAAATGCACGCGTTGCTGTCGAAAAATACAGGCGTCGATATCCAACAGGCCAGTACTTGGGTATAGGACATTCATTGCAATACATCGACGTTTTCCCGAACAAGGATTATTCCAACAACAACACGAGTCCAGCGTGAATATTAACGTACACGTTGGAAGAGGATTTATTACGATTAATACGCGCTGACCCTACGATAAGTATCAGCCGCCTGTCTATTAGATTAGGCATATCGAGGTCAAGAAGGCCTTAATCCTTATCACTTCCGTCGTGCTCAATATCTAGGAAATGTGGACCATCGTGCCAGATCAGTTTTTTGTAACTGGATAATTTCACAGCAAAGAAGTGATGTCAATTTTATAAGGAGAATATTGTAGACAGATAAAGCTACTTTCACCAGGGCGGGTATAACAAATTATAGAAACCTCCATGTTTGCGCCGTCGAAAACCCAAACGTTGTAAGGGAGACAGCTTTCCAGAGCCAATTTGCTATAAATGTATGGGCGGGAATGATCCACGATTAACTTATCGGACCTTACGTGGTAATAAACAGGCTTGATCAACATGTATTATTAGAATTTTCAGGAATCACGTTGTCATGGAAAAAGTGCCATTGTTGAGGAGAAGGCGAATGCAGCTGCAATTAGATGGAGCTCAGCACATTTTGCAAAGATAATACGTGATAATTTGAATGAAAATAATCCACGGTGGATCGGTAGAGGAGGTCCTGTAGCCTGGCCGCAAAGGTCCCCTGATCGTAAGCCCCTAGATTTTTATTTCTGACAGCAAGAATTTTCGCTGCTGCAGCAGAAACAAGAGGCAACCCTTAACAATTGCGTTGGACAACAACTAGTGTGATCAGGAGGGCCCTTGTTGGTTTACAAGAGAGTGGAGAGCATTTCGAACATGTCATTTAATTAAAAATGTTTAATAATTTGTAATAAAAATTGTTTTTATTGATTATTAATAAAATAGTATTATTTTATTTCTTTGACTTTAATTTAAACATCTTTTTTGTTTAATTTCCCTACTTTCTCTAGGTGATTTTTGCGCGGTATTTTTAAGAGTTAGCTAGTAACAAAGTTTTGTCAATTTGTAGATATTATGCTGTAGATTAATAGTAATAATTAAAATAATTTACTTAATGGGACGTTTTCACGGTTTACAGTTCAGTTTTCTAAAAAGTAGAGGTTTTCTTTACTACAAAAAATGGTTTTTTCCCGAAATTTTTTACATTCTTTAAAAAACCTAGCTAAGTGCGCGAACTATCAAATAAAGTGACTTCATCTTTTCAAAAACCGCAAACAGAATTATAATCGAGCCCATAACTTGAAAATGAGACACCCACTTTAAAGGATTTTTTGCGATAATCTTACTTAAATATTCAGAATTTTCCGGCCGGTCACTTGACGACCAAACACATTGTTTATCTTGCAGCTTGTACAGAATTTTAATTGAAATTAATAAAATTTTAATTAACAATTTTGCATTTTAGTAAATTGATTTTTAGAGAAATTTAGAGAAATCGTTAGGCTTCGTGTTTTTTTTTAAATTTCTTTTCGTAGATTACTAGATTAGTTTTATTATAAATCATGGCTGTTTATGTAGTAGCATTGGTAAAGTAATAAAACTAATCTAGTAATCTACGAAATGAAATTTTTAAAAAAAGCACGGAGCCTGACGATGTTTGAGAATAAAAATCAATTTACTAAAACGCAAAATTGTGAATTAAAATTTTATTAATTTTAATTAAAATTGTGGACAAACTGCAATTCGATATATTTAATTTAAAATTGTTTATATTTATCAATAAAAATGTTCATTCAAATTGAAAATAAAGACAACACAAAATAATTCCCCATATGATACTGTTTACGTTTCATAGGAAAATAAAAATCTTTATTCCCCTCTTTATATTGGGGATTTGACTTTTGTAGACTGATGTCACGGCTATTGATGTAGGGGCATTGTCCTATGATTCTATGGCGATATGATTTTAGATCGTACTGTCGTACGATACTATTATGGTATGATGGTATGATTGTATGACTTTACGTACCATTAGTATTAGCCGCCTGTGACGGTATATCAATCTAATTCCAATTACAACACGCGACATTTAAAAATACATCCCAAATTGTCAATTAGTATTGTAGCTATTACCCTTATTTTTAAGAAAATAATAAACATACCACAAGCAAATAGGTACCTTTTTTTTGTGGTAATAAAATAATAAATATTTAGCGAAATGTAAATACATATTATTTTTAACCATCAACAGAAATTATTGAGTTTTATGAACGTCTTTGTATGAATATAATTAAAACAAAAATCTAAATGATTTCATTACGAAATGCAATAAGAAACAAAAAAACCATCCGAAAATTTTCGTAATCCGGATTTCAAGAATACCATTTTAAGAACTTACATTTTCATCTTCTCTCTCGAAATTTTATTATTTCTTTTTGCCTCTCTTCGTTATATTCGTAATGGTTTCAAGAATACTAAATTATGATTTCACCATTCCTATAACGAAAATAGCATTACGAAAATTTTCGGTTACGAAAATTTTCGTAATGTTTCAAGAATAGCACCACTGGTTTTTTTAAGTCGAAATGTGTTGGTTTTTTCAAACTTTTTCACACTTCATCTAGGTTTAGTCATTTTTCATCTACCTAGTCACCCTAGTGATTAAATAGTGGATATATCTATTGAGCCCGAGAGTGATCCATAGATGGAAATGAAGAGGCAAACAAATTAAACAAACTTAACTAAAAACTGGAAATATAATGTGAAGTAAAATTTTGGCCAAGTTTGGGTTGTGGTTAAATTAACTTTAAATTACTATTTAGAAGGTTTTATTTAAATGCATCTACATCTAAATGTAGACTATTTGCCTTTTTTAGTTGAAATTTGACAAATATTTTATTTTTAGAGCACGATATTTAAAATGTTTTATGTTTATTAATTATACAGGGAACCACATGCATTTTTAACCTTTTAAAATATAACAAAAAATATCGATTGACCTAAATTGTTTCCAAAAGCGTTAAGGATTTATTTTCAAAATATAAAATGAAATCATCCAACACCCCAAATAAAACCATATATTCATCATCAATATAACATGTCAAAATTATTTTACTAAATCAGGTTAAAACATTGTATGTCATACGTATAGTCATAATCATCATCAAAAACCTTAATTACTGTTATTCCATACTACATATTGACGTAATGGCAACATAAAGTTATTTTTTTTTTGTTTAAAAACATAACAAAATTAAATTATGTATTCGTGATAATAGTTTATTTCTGAGCGCATAATAGCTACTTAGTCTAGATTTCACAGTAACGAAAATTACTAACTATTATAAAATATAATTTACTTAGTTAAATAGTATTTTACTTAACTACCACTAGAAAAAAAAATGTATAATATATAAATCAGCGCCTTTACATCACATCAAATATAGAATTATAGAGGAAGGCACACACAGTATACATTTTTGTTGTGAGCTTTTTGTTTATATATTGTACATATGTAACATACAGTTTGTGATTCAACAAAAGCTTTACATGGTACTACTGTTTTTATTACTAAAGTCGTAAAATAAAATAAAATAAAAAAAATTTTGTATTACATACAACACAAATGTTACATTTTTTATAGTATCTCTGTACATAGTATGTTTTATAGTTAGTAGATGAGAACAAAACCAGTGTTTGCTCGTATAATATAAAAAGGTTTTAAGAGGATTAAAAACAACAACACCAACAAAAACAAAAGGTTTAGTTTTAAATCATAAGAGTATACATGTCATGCGACACATGCGTGTATGTCTATGTGTGTGTGTGTGTGTGTGTTTTTATATGTTATTATAGATGTCAATCGATTCGGGGTTGTGTAATATATCAATAAATCTGGTGATTGTCGAAAAGTTAAAATCCACTGCGTACACACCAGTAGATTTTGGTATTCAAATCGATCGACCTTATATTCTTGTGTATATTGTATGTGTGATTATCACGGAGATTAATTTAATTTGTTTTTCTTATTGTGTATCTTAGTGTATTCGAAATGAATTTAAAATTAGATCGAAAATAAAAATCTAATTTAATTTCTCAACGGGTGGTGGGTGAACAAAAAAACATTAAATAAAAATTCTAAATCTCTTCTTGAAAAAAACGTTTTGTGCCTTTTTAATAAACCTGAAACCCTATGTATAATCGATTCAGTTAAAAGTTATGTATATCGTAGCTTAGAATATTGTTATGATGATTTTTGAGTTTAGAATTTGTATTGATTTCTCCCATTGTATGCGGTTTGTTTTCATGTTTCTAGCACAAATTTTAAATGCTGAGCTTGGTGTTTAATTTTTTTTTTTTTTTTTAACAAAATTTGGGGTTTGTATGTCTTATCAGATAATACATTTAATGCTGAGTTAATGTGTTATTTTCCGTTCATTACTTGTTGAACTTTTCTTTGTGCGGGCAAAAAAAAAAAATCGCTCCACATAGAATATAAAAACAAAATCGAAATTCTTTGATGTGGAAAATCTTATTTTAAAGTTTTTTTTTAAAGATTTTGTATACTGGGAATTTGTAAATTGCTTAATTTAGATTTTTGGCTTCATCAACTAATTAGATAAATTTTCGGAATTAAATTATAAAGTTATTGGGTTGTACTTGGAAACAACTTGATTAACATTTTATAGATTCAATTATATTATGTGTAATATTATAAACAGTTTATATTAACTTACCGTCCTTGAGATGTTCAACTCCAATTTTTAATGATCCTAATTGTAAAAAAATCGTTTTCTGCAAAAGATAAGACAAACAAAAGTTTACATTAATAATTTTCCGCATTTTGATCTACAAAGTAAAATTATAGGCAGCAACGCATACGCGTTATAAGTACAAAACAAAATATTACAAATTTGAAGGAGGCCTTAAGGGATTTATATGACATAATACAGCGATATCTCATTCGTTTCGTATTTTCAATGTTTCAAAAATAAAAATGTGAATTCTAAACATAAAATAAATATTCTGCATGATACATCAAACAACTGTACGTATACATATGGTATTGGATCGCATATATATAAATTTAACCAATTAAATACTCATTTCAAGTCACATTAAAGTTGTCATCCTTTTTTTTTTTTGAGCAGACATGACCGAACGCAAAAAAAAAATCCAAATTGACAAGAAAAAATTGCATCGTTTTTCCAGTTTTTTCTGTAATATGAATATTCTAAATATCTGGAGGATATAAGCAGACAATATGGTGGGTGGTGGTAGTTGCCCGCCCACATCTATATAGAAAACCAATGAAAATGAGAAAACAAATATGAATTCAATAGACAAATAGAAGTTAAATACCTATTTTTCATATCACATTGTATACACACAAGAAAACTTCGTTATTATGCTGGAAGACAAAACTTCTAATATGTTGCTATGAGTGTGATGTGGTAATATAATATAATGATCCTGGGTTTGAATTCATCATTACGACAACCAATGCCAAACCAAACCAAAAAATAAATTACATAATCTAAAAACCCATAACCATAAATTCGTTTATTGTCCTATCAAGTTTTAAGAGAGATTAATAATTTCGAAAAATATGACAAATAAATTTCAAATCTATCATTTTTTTTTTGTCGGTCTGGCACTGGTATATTATTTGTTTGTTTGTTTGTGGAATACATCATCTCGACTATATATCTCTGTTTATTAAGTTGATGAGAATTTATATCGATACTCCGTATACGTATTACTGTCTTTGCATAATATACATATATCATAAAATCATGATGATGTTGAATGAGTATATCGATAATAAAGTACATAGGATACATAAAATGAGGATGACATTTTCTTTTGAATTCGTAACATCCGTTTGGGTAAAAAAGTATTTCCGATTGAATTTTTGGATAAGATTTAACTTTTAATTAAAGATCATATCGATATATGTATTAACATGATTTAACATAGAATAAAGTGTATGGGTTTTTATTTGTTAGGTTATTGATGATAATCATCGGTTAACACCTTTTGGACTATAAATCTAAACAAGCTCTTGTTAAAGGCATCGATTTCCATTTTTAACTTAGTTCCGACAACAGGAAAAGGGAAACTTTTCTATTTATGTAAACATTTCTGACGATTCTTTATGACAAATACTAATTTTAAAGTCTCAGAAAAGATGATAAATATTAGAAAAAAAGGTTGAAACATTTTTTAAAATTGTTCTGAATTCATTCTGAAAATTTAACATTGAATTCTCTTTAAATTTAATATTTTCAAAATTTTCAAATTTTTTTTTTATATTATGTTTATTCAAAAGATTTTAATTCTATTTTTTTAAAATTAATGGAATTCTTTAAATTCTAAATTTTTTTGATTTTTTTTAAATTCTTATAATTGTATTACGTATTTGAAACTCTTTTAAATTATGAAAAAGCTCTAAATTAATTTAATTTGTACTTTTGAAAATCTTGAAATCCTAAAATTGATTAAATTCTTTAATTTGTTTAATTTTTCAAAATCAAAAATTTTTGAATTTCTTAGAATCTAAAGTACCTACTTCTCAAAAAAGTATTTCCTATTAGTCCAGCTAAGGGCAACCCATTCGAAAAACACAGAAAAAAATACTGTATAAAGGCGGCAAAATAAGTAACTCGCCTTCACGCGTTAAGTAGGATTTTTGAATTGGACTAAAATCGAGGTTTTAAAATAAATAAATTGGTTAGAAGCTTTTGGTTTTTAATCGATGTATTTTTTCATATAGATTAAGAAATCGATGAGTATCGAGGTCGGACAGAATGAGGAAAGGGTGTAACATTTGCTCCGTCGCTTTAATGTTACAGAGGTACGAGGTTTTGCTGTATATTCAATATTTTGTTTTCATTAATTCTTTTTGTCATTCATTCATTAATAAATGTTAAAATATTCCTTGATTGAAACGGTTGTTCCAATTTATTTATTTATAAAGCAAAACATGTCATGCACCACAATACTCGAGGGTCTATTGCTTTCTTATGAATGGTAGCACTGTGTATTGTTGTATAATAGCGTTGATTTCATGAAATTTTTTTTACGGGGAAAAATTAGAAAACCCGATATTTGTTTTTTTTGGTAGAGAATGCCGTTTGCCAAATAGAAAGGACAGGATGAAAAAATCGAACGATTTGGCAAGACGGTAGTTGGTAAACGATATTCATGTGATAATGACATAAAAACAGAAAATATACATAAATAGTGAAGAAAATAATGAAAGAAAATTAAATTAAAACACTCAAAGTTTAGAGTCGAACTTAAAATAAAAGTAAAAGTTATGTTGGTGAATAATTTTCGTTTATTATGTATTATTAAGTGAATAAAATAAAATAAAAACTATTGGGTCATAACCTGAGACCTATACAAAAAAAATATAAATATCAAAACCAAAGGAGAAAATATACGTTGTGTAGTGATTAATTAATATGTAATTGTTTGAACCTGCTCTTATAAAGTTGTACCTATTTCAGTAATACGGTGTGTGCAAAGAAAAAGAAATAGTGACCGAAAAACAATATAAACGTTTGTGAAAAATTGGTCTGTTTGAGTGAGAATTGGTTTGCTTGGTTGAATTAGACGAAGTCAATTAGTGTCTAATAATAATAATTGTTGTTGATTGACATAATACATGATTGTGGATAAAGTTAATATTAATTGAGATACACATGGCGAGTTTGTCACTCACGAATCATTGGCGTAAATGAACAGTTTGTTCATTCCGGTTGTGCAGAATCATCCAGAACGTGCTTGTGCAGTTTGGCGAGATTGCAGTTATAATATTGTTGTTGGCTGTTTAAATGGCGGAATTTCTAAGGAGGAAGTCCTAAGTTATTTCTAATTATTATTCCTAAGTTTTCTTATTATTTATATACATTGTTAATTTTTTATTTTATTTTTTTTTTCTCTATATTTATTAATTTGGATATTTGTCTTGTTATAAGTTAATTAATATGTTCCTTTTCTCTTTATATAACAGCACATAATATTATTTACCAGGCTTCTTTGCAGCTTCAAGGTCACATGGAAGCGCTTTCATCGGTCCTTCAGTTACGCAGGGAGCATCGTAAGTAGGTTCACACTTGATTTTTTTTTCTGGGATTTAACGTGTTTAAAAAAAATCCAAAATATTAATTAACTTTTATTAATTTAAATAAGAGGTTCAATACCGTTTTAGTAATTTTTTTTTGTTTTGTAACCTGTATATAAATTTTCATTTTTCTTTTGCTAAATCCAAATAAATTAATTTCATTGTACCTGTTTAAATCAAATTGTTCTTATTATTTAAAACTAATAAATAAAATGATTGAGTGAGCTGAGTCTGAAACCATGAAGTGATGGAGTTTAAGGTAAGACGATAGTGAGAGTATTTCCCCCAACTTTGCCATTTGTTGTGCTGGGAGCTAAGGTACAAAATCCACGACCAATATACCTCGAACCGACTGAGCCAAGGCGAATATGGCGTACCTTAGTAGCACAACCACATTGTTTTTTTTCATTATTATTATTTTTGCTAACGGCGACTACGCTTTCCAAGAGTGGTCCCGTTACAAGGGTCGAAAAAAGGTAGTTACGGTTACATTTTCACAAATAACTCGGTTATTTGGAAAACTGGACCAACTTTTAAGTTGTCATAAACTTAAAGATTATTTTAAAAATTAGAAATATAAAAAGGGAAACTATAGGAATTATAATCATTTCAAGTTCTTTAATAAAAACAGAGACAATAATTAAGAAAAACGAATTAAATAACCAACTATATATAAAAATAAGAAATTTCCCGTAGAATAACTGTACCTTATTAATTTTTTGTTGAATATTAATTAATTCATGTAATATCTAATATGCTACCGGTGGTTAGACCATTTTAATTGTGTTTCGATTAACACGAGAAGTATATTAGTATTTACGAACAGTAAAAAGAAGAAAAATTGTAAGAGAGTTCATCTGTATTAGTTATGATTCGCTAATACTTAAATGCACAGCACATTCTGTATATATAGAATGTAAATTGTGGTATAATCAGTCCAGTCGCCGCGGCCTGATGAGAAGATTGATTTTTTCATAATTATAAGCTCATCAGTTCGAAACTGGATTGAATTCTCTTACAATCTTCGGAATATACTCGTATTAAAATCATATAACTGTACCATTTGATATTTATCCTAAAATGCAAAATATTCGAGTTGTTTGTGAAAACATGAATTCATTCAAACTGGTAAAAAGCCCCTTCTTCGACTCTTTGCCCAATTGCTTGACATCGGCGACTCATCGAATTCTTAATCTACGAACAAAATACATAGATTACAAAGTAACTTTTGATCAATTACTTCGGTCTAAAACGACCAAAGTATTGAAATCCTGTCAAAAATGACCAAAAATTTGGTGGATCCAAACCCAATATTCTCGACGTTTTGAAAGTCCCTGAGTCTAAAAAAGCAAAACAAAAAAATGTCCACCCATCTGTCTGTATGCCTGTACCCATGGTATCTCGAGAACGGCTTGTACGATTTAGATTTTTTTTTCGCTAATCTTCTATGGTCTGGGGTCGGGTACCTGCCATACGAATTGACACATAACACCTCGTTATAGAAATATTTACCAATTTGTTATGTATGCTGGTTAGAATGAGTTGATGGTAAAGTTAGGAGTCAATTTGCGGGTTGAGTTGAAGTTGAGTTGCAGTTGAGTTGGGGTTGGATTATCATTTACTGAGCATTGATCAATTTTTTATATATGCAGGTTAGAGGATTGAGTTGAAAGAGAGTTTGCGTTTGGGTTGAGAGTTCAGTTGGGGGCTATTTGCGGGTTGAATTAGGGTTGAGTTGGGATTGGATTAGTGTTTAGTGAGATTGACCTGCCTTGACCGATTTGAACCAAACTGTACATAAATATTGTTTAATTGAAGAAAGGCCACTGTTAACACATATCCCAAACCTCAAATTGAACCATTTAAATTGAACCTTTAGCAAATTATATGAACGGCCAATTAGGATGTAACTTATCTATTTGTTAACGGATGTTAGTAAAAATTGACATCCGCTTTCGAAAAGAGCTAAAATTATTTTTAGATGAAGTTCTGGAATATGGATAGGTATGATGTAACTTGCCTTTTCCTCAACCGATTATGATGAAATTTGACAAGGCATTGCAAATGAGATTCTAAAATAATTTTTAATCAAGTTCTGGAATATGGCCAAGTATGATTGAATTTGGCTATTTCTAATCCAATTATGATGATTTTCGGAAATGGGATTTTAAAATGGTTTTTGGAAGAACTTCTACAGAAAGGCCAAGTATGATGGGATCTGCCTATTTCTCAACCGATTATGATGAAATTTACATGTGCCTTGGAAATGGGATTCTAAAATGGTTTTAGGATGAAGTTTTCGAATATGACCAAGTATCATGGAACTTGCGTATGTTTAACAAGTTAAGATTAAATTCGGCTTATACATTGGAAATGAAATTCTAAAATGATTTTTAGACGAAGTTCTGAAATATGGTCAAGTATGATAGAATTTGGCTATTTCTCAATCAATTATGATGAAGTTCGATAGGTAGATCAGTATTGGGATCTAAAAGTATTTTTAGATGAAATCTGGAATATTTATTTAATTTAATTTAATTACAAAAAATGTATTTCATTTTCGTTGGAATATGGCCAGTTAGGATAGAACTTGTCCATTATTTAACGGATTTTAATGAAATTTTACATGTGAATGGGATTTTAAAATGATTTTTAGACAAAGTTATGGAATATGGCCAAATAGGACGAAACTTGGTTATTTCTTAGCAGAGTAAGGCTGCACTATCGTTAGTAGTTTCAACACTGAGGCGCGTGTCCGCTACACACGATATTTTCCTTAAGAAGGCCAAACTTACCGCTCTGGCAGTAAATACTCAGAAAACATAACCCAAAGTTTAAAGCGAAGGATTGGCAAGAAAAATTTCTAATGGAACTTGAATATTATTAAGTAGATAGGCTGTCTTAAAGAAACCTTAACAGCTGCATTCTCAGAAACCCGATTAGACAACATTATAGAAGTCATATTTGTCTATTTTCATCATCAAGACAGTTTATATTTATGTTTGTACTAAAATTTGAATTTTCCCTTACCTGATTTTAAATTGCGCCCTAATGGCCTCTATATATTAGTATACTTGAATTTGTGAATAATATAGTAAATATTGTAAATATGCCTGAAGCAAATTGTAAATAAGTACCAAATTATACCTTCATCGACCATAGATGTCGTATTAGTCTTAATGACTTTACAGATTATTGTATAAAACACGAATGAAAAGATATTAACGAGGAGTCGAGTCATGTAAATAAAATTAAGCGGTCATCCATTTTGGTAAATAAAATTTTTTTTTACAAGTGCGGAAATTAAAGTACCAGTTTCCTTTTGAATTAAATTATAAATTATTAATTTGTTAAAATAAAAGTGTTAATTCCAACCTAGTATCTTTTGGCTTGTGTTTATTTATTATTGGAATTCTTCGCCAACCACCAACATTTTTTTTGGTCCTTCGAGCCGGATTTCGATTTGGATTAAATCGACCGGTTTACCATTGTTATTAGTTGGAGAAGTTTTACATCATCACCATCGTCTCACTACCATTTGACCCTGATGCTGCCGCACTTGGAGAATCGAAATCTCAAGCCATCAGAAAACTTCAATCAATCGAACGTAAGCTAACAAGAGATCCAGACCTGAAAAGGGAATATACACCTGTCCCTCGCGATTAACACGGTAATTACGTTCCGCCAAATTACCGTGTAACTCAAAACCGTGTTAATCGCGACTAATACACTAATACAGTCGTCCCTCGATTAACACGGTATTTGATTAATGCGGTGAAACTTCTGTGCGTGTTAATCAAGACTTTGTCTCAATTCGTTGACCGTGTTAAATCAAATCCGTGTTAATCAAGTACCGTGTTAATCGAGGAACAGGTGTATTAAGTTTATGAGAGATTACGAGGAGTTGGGACATATGCAACCTATACCAGACAACGAAATAGGTATCCCCTGGAACAAGTCTCAGCTAAAACCAGGTCAGGCAGATCACTCAACGAAATTCTGCTCGTTGGGCCATCAATCCAGCAAACTCTGCAACAAATTCTGCTACGCTGTCGTTTCCACAGATACGTTATGACAGCAGACCTGGAGAAAATGTTCAGGCAAATATTAATCGCTCAACCGCATGCCGATTTTCAGAGAATATTATGGAGAGAGGAACCAACTGATGCCACACAGGAATATCGTTTGCTCACTGTCACCTACGAAACCACATCAGCACCATTTTTGTCAACCCGTATCCTGAAACAGATTGCTGATAAGAATAAACAATCTTTTCCGAAAGCAGCAAAGATTATCGGTAGATATTTCTACGTAGATGACCTTATGACGGGTGCAGATACAATGGAACAACTCATTACCCTTAAAAATGAAATATCATTAATAATGAAAGCATCAGGATTTAATATTCAAAAGTGGCTAGCCAATTGCCCACTTAACGATATAGTTTCAACGGACACCACAAAACTTATTGAAAATGTTCACGAAGCACAAAACTCAAAGGTTTTAGGTATGTACTGGAACACTAAATCTGATTATTTTACTTACAAGGATCGCTAAACGAGAAACCTGCTCTTACCAAACGAGGCTTGCTTTCAGAAGCGTCTAAACTTTTTGACCCTCAAGGTTGGCTAGCTCCAATAACCATTTATGTTAAAATAATCTTCCAGAGAACATGGGCAAAATGTTTAAATTGGGATGACCCACTACCAATGGATATTTCTGTCGATTGGTGCAACTTTTGGAAAGAACTAAATTTAATTGAGTCTGTTACCGTACCAAGATATACAATTTTACCTCTAATCCAATAACGTTACACGGATTTTCAGATGCGTCCCAGAATGTTTATGCGGCCGTCATATATGCTGTTTATACCAATGCAACTGGTGAAATATAAGTAAGAATCGTATCATCAAAAACCAAGGTTGCACCAGCACAGAAGCAGATTACCATACCAAAGCTTGAACTTTGTGCCGCCTTACTTCTCTCAACTTTAAAGAATACCGTTCAAGAATTAATGATTGATCGAAAACCGAAGGTTTATATGTGGAGTGATTCAACAATCGATTATTCATGGTTAGAATCAGTACCTCGCTCACTTGACGTTTTTGTGGGAAATCGAATATCCCAAATCATTACCAATTATCCCAGAAAATATTGGCAACACATAACCACCAAACACAACCCAGCCGATTGTGCCTCTAGGGATATACTACCATCTGAATTGATTAATCACAACCTCTGGTGGACAGGACGAGAATGGCGAAAACAACCTATAACCAAATGGCCAGTGAAACTCCAGTCAGCAGTTACCTGTAACCTAACGTCATATCCATCACCAATTCAGTTGATTGTATCAAAATACAAAAATTTCAATAAAATTATTCGTGTATTAGCGTATTGTAAACGTTATGTCAACAATTGTAAGTTAAAACCTGAAGAAGACCAAAAGCATTCCTTAATTGTATAGAGCTAAATGAATCTAAGGAACTGTTAATAAAATATGTGCAAGAAAACCACTTTCATACCGAAATAAAGACACTAAAGAACAATTGTCAATTACCAAAAACCCATAAATTAATCAACCTTAATCCTTTCCTAGATAATAATGGTGTACTTAGAGTTGGCGGGCGTATAGAACGAGCAACTGTACCGTTTGATGTGAAACACCCAATAATATTACCGACCGAAGGTGACATCACTGAAATTCTGGTTCGCACAACTCATGAAGCACTACTTTGCGGGAATCATACGCTATTGTTTACAACCTTGAAACAAAACTATTGGATCATAAATTGTAAAATACGCAACAAAACCTGTTCCACCAATCATGGCCAGCTTACCATCCAACTGGGTCACCTTTGTCCGACATTTCTTATCGACAGGGGTCGACTATGCTGGACCAATTTACGTTCGACCGTCAAGGTGCAGAGGAATAAAACTAGATAAGGCCTACATTGCAGTTTTTATATGTCTGAGCACCAAGGCAATTCACCCATTCACTATCGCCCCTCACTTTGGGGGGATTTATGAAGCAGCTGTAAAATCAACAAAGTATCATCTGAAGAGAACACTTTCGGAGGCTTCATTTACCTATGAAGAAATGTCAACCCTTTTGGCACAGATTGAGGCGATCCTGAACTCACGACCACTTTGTGTCAACTCGAACGATGACATAAATTCATTAACACCGGCACATTTCCTAATTGGACACCCTTATACATCTCTACCTGATCCAGATATCAATCATATTAAATTGAGTCACCTTTCCAGATGGCAATACCTACAGAAATTACGAAAGGAATTCTGGAAAAAATGGCACCTAACATATTTGTCATCCCTACAAAATAGGACAAAGTGGCAAACAAATTCATCAGCAATGAAAAATTGATGATATTGTCATGATACGAGATGATAACTCACCTCCGAATAAATGGCACCTAGGACGAGTAGTCGCACTCCATACCGGAGAGGACAACATTGTGCGAGTAGTCACCTTAAAGACAGCAACTGGCATGTTGAAGCGGCCTGTTGTTAAATTATCCATACTACCAATAGACGAATAAGTCCTGCATTTGGCCGCGGCGGGAGGATGTCTATTTTCATCATGAAGACAGTTTATATTTATGTTTGTACTAAAATTTGAATTTTCCCTTACCTGAATTTAAATTGCGCCCTAGATGTCGTATTAGTCGTAATGACTTTACAAATTGTTGTATAAAAGACGAATGAAAAGATATTAACGAGGAGTCGAGTCGTGTATATAAAATTAAGCGGTCAACCATTTTGGTAAATACAATTTTTTTTACAAGTGCGAAATTAAAGTACCACTTTCCTTTTGAATTAAATTATAAATTATTAATTTGTTAAAATAAAAGTGTTATTTCCAACCTAGTATCTTTAGGCTTGTGTTTATTTATTATTGGAATTCTTCGCCAACCACCAACAATATTGACATATTTCTCACAACCTTGTCCAAAAATAATTTTTGGTCATATTTCCTTCTATTCGCTGGAAACGTCAAAATTCATCGTAATCGGTTAATAGCTAAGTTATATTCTTATTGACCATATTACAGAACTTTATCCAAAAAACATTATAGAATCCCATTTCTAGCGCACATATCAATTTTCCTAATAATCGGTTAAGGAATAGCCAAGCTCCATCCTAATTGGCCATTCATATAATTTGTTATGGGTTCAATTTGAAGTGTAAAAAGTTTAGTTTGAAGTGTAAAACGATCAATTTGAAGTGTAAAACCTGTATGATGGTATAATGGTATGATGGTAAGTTGGTATAATGGTATGCTGGTATGTTGGTACGATGGTATGATGGTATCGTATATAGTGGTACGTTGAATTGATATTATTGTTTGATGGTGTGATGGTATGATGGTACTCGTATAATGGAATAATGGTATGATGGAATGGTTGCTTAAGGTGATGGTACGACGGTACGTTTGCTGGTATGATGGTGAGTAGGGTTTGAGTTGAAATTGAGTTGGATTTGAAAACGAAGTTCGATTAGGGATTAATTTGAGGTCGAGTTTTGGGTTTAGTGGGAGGATAGATTGAGTTGAGTTCATACCCGCATGTAGCCCACCAATTGAGTTAATCTTGGGATTGGGTTGGAAAATAAGTGTAGAGTTGAGCAGAGGGTTGAGATTTGAGTCGAGCTAAGTTTAGTTGACGTAGAATTAATATTTAGTTAGCTTGCATTGGGGTGTGAGTTGGTCGGTTGAGGAATTACTTAAGGGTTGATTTGGAGTTAGATTAAGGGTTGATTTGAAAGTTGATTAAGGGTTAAATTGGTGATTTAATTGAGGGCTGGGTTGGCCATTAATTTGGTGATTGCGGTTAGGATTGTGTTGCGATTGAGAGGTAAATTGAGTTGGAGGTTAAGCTGATGATTGATATAAGAAGTTCATTTCGGGATTGATTTGGGAGTTGAATTAATCAAGACCGAAGTTCTGATCACCTTATCGAGGTTTCAGCCCTTTATATTTTCTTTTCTTCAGAACCCTAATTCTGCTGTACTATAGTAACTGTTGACATTTTCAAAATGCGTAAGAGTTTGTAAACATCTGAAACTTTGCAATGCCTTTAATACTGATTTTATTAGTTTTCTATATATTTCAATTAAAGAAGTTTTTAGATTTCTAAAATAGTTATTTTCATCATCAGAAGTGCTTTAAAGCTTAAAAACTCTAAGTGCTATGCGTTTACTAAATTATTAAAAAATTTTAAATTTCGCAAATTATACATTTTTTGATAAAGAATTTTGTAAATTCTGTCAATTCTATAAATTGTGTACAAATTCTACAAATTATTTAAATTATTTAAAATTAATAAATTCTTCAAATTAATTCATACAAATTCTTTAAATCTTGTAAATTTAAAAAATTCTTCAACAAAATAATTTTAAAAATTCTGAATCCCTAAATTAAAGAATTTTTATAATTATTTATAACCTGAACCCGATTTTATTATAAGTTTTTTGTTTGAGGGCTAAAGCCACAGTTCGAATAAAGGTACTTTTTTGACGGATTCAAGTCCAGTGAAAATCTGGAGATTATCATTGTTCAGTGTAACTGTATGATAATTCATACTTGATTAAACTTCGGACTTCTATCAATATTGTAGGAAAAATTAAAGAATACTAGGACAAATTAAAGAATACTATATGATTAAATGTTTAAGTTTCAACTAAATTTATTCGCCTTAAAATGGCTTTTTTCTTTAAATCGTTTTATAGCACACGTCCAATTTTTATGTTAGCCAAATTTGCTGTTGAGATTGGCCCAACCAAAGTTGAAAGATAAAAAATAAATTAAATAAATTTGTTGAATTCTCTAACATATAACAAAACTTGAGCAATTTTATTTTGCGAAATATATTCATGTAAAACTCACAAACAGAAGTTAACAAAATTAAAGTTTGTGAAGTGAATTTTCAAAATTTGCAACTAACGAAATAAACCAATGTTTTTAACAATATTTTGGTTAAGTTTTATCCACAATAGAGTTTTGTTTCTTATACCGCAAATAAAATACTTTACATTAACAATTTGTAAGTTTTAAGAACAAAAAAAAAAAAAAATCCCGTCTATTTTTCATGTCACCAACATTTCCGTCGAATCACAATGAACTGGCGCCACAATTCTTTTCAATAATTTTCCAAATCACAAAACTTCAACGACTTCGCACAGCATCGACATTACTTCACCCCTCCCTCTCGCATCGCATAACAAAATACAATACAAATCTAAACCAAATTTGACATTATGTGTTAATTTCCTGCAATGCTGAGCGTATTATTATTATTATGATTTTCTTATCAGTTCAATAGAACAGTAGCAACAACAAATTACAAAAGAAATTTTTTTTTTTCTTATTAATATTTATCAAATCCATATACAATACAATATTTATTTAATTCGATTTCATTTATTCCATCTAAAATATAATAGATTATTATATAGAGTTACTAAATATATAAATACAAATATGACTTATGATGTCATTAGGAAATGATCAATAAATTTTCTTCATAATTAATATTTCGACATTTTCTTTGTCTTTACTCTATAATCGTATGTACGAGTATATTGTACAGTGGCTATAAATTGTGAATTGATGAATGTTCTCTTACCAAAAATTGATAAGCATTTAATCTTTATTGGTAAATATATGAGTTCTGGTTTTAGTAGTGACATCGAGTTAATCTATTTCCTAATTAATTATTAACAAATAATTTATGTCATATAGTCGGTTTTTTTCTTTTGTTTGTATTGACACAGTACAATGCTTTCTAGGGCGGGCTGTGTACACAATACACAGCACAAACTAATCTTTCGATAGTAATCATAAAGTAATTATTAAATATTATTAAATGTTTTGTAAACGAAATGCAAGTAAAAAGGTTCCAAGAATTAAAAAGTCGATAAAGCAATATTTATGTACTCATATGTCTGATTAAAGGTTAAAACAACAAGTGCAACGATATGAAAATGTTACGTTAAACTTACTTTTAAACGTGGTTAAATTCAATTAACTTACTTTGATTACTTTGGCCTACTTTCGAGATTTTATGAACATGCTTTACTTTATGTTTTATTTTATAAAGAAAGCGATGGTATAATTGCCAGCTACTTTTATATCATAAGGGCTCTAAATGCCAGTAAATCTGAAGGTGCACTAATCCAAAAGAGCATGTTAAATCTACTGCTCAAAAACGGTAACTTCCGGTACGCCTACGTTGTCTTGTATACTATGCAATTGATAACTTCTTGCTAGAAGCAGTGCAATACTAATGAGTAACACTCTATGTCAGAAGCCAACCAATTGGAATCTATGATCAGCAAGGTTCTTTCTATGTCTTGTGGCATATAAATACGGAAATGGTTTACCAATCCTTCAGTTACCATTGCTGATGTAACTACTAACTGCGTGACTTTTTTAGGCGCCAAACCTTTATTTTGATGTTGGTATGGTAAAGTGGAGTACATTCGTCATTTTTTCCAAACACTGTACAAAAAAATTGATCTCATTTCCGAACAGAACAATATGATACCAGGGATTTGAAGCGGAGCGTGGAGCTGGAGCGCGGAGCACTGGAGCACAAAGTTTTTCCCCGGAGCTGGAGTGGAGCTCGGAGCACAATAATTTTGATTGCTCCACTGCTCCAGCTTATTAAAAAAATCCATATATAGTACATTTATTAAATGTACTAAACTAGTACATACATACATTGCGTAAATACACAAAAAAATCTACTACCTTTTTTGCTTTAATGTTATGTATTTCTTTTCATGTAATTTTGTTGAGTGTTTGTGAATTTTGAGGTTATGATAAGTTTTTTGTGGCTAATTCTTATAAAACTGTTTGTTTTTGTTATAATAAATTGTTATAAGTAAAAAAAAAAACATTTTTGTTAATATGTAAATGTAACAATGTTTTTTTAGGTTTTTTTTTTTTAGTTTTAAGATAACTTTTTATTATTATTATTATTATTATATTACAATGAAGGTAAAAAAAAGTTACAAAAATCCTTAAATTACGTATTTTTTTTTTTTTTTTTTTGAATTATTCTGTCTTTACGGATACTCAATAATTTTTCATAATTTATAATACCTATGACTTTAACTTATCGTTATTATAATTATTGCAAATTAATTACAATTAAATTTTTTAAATAATAGTAGAAAAAATTGTTATAAAACCTACCAGTGATCTTTGTTTTCTAAAGTTAATTATAAAAATACAAATAAAATTAGACATCAGCTTATTAGGCTATTATCTACTTAAACTAAAATGCTAATTTTTCCACCAAAATTTATATATGTTGCACATAAATTTTCTTATGTCATATGTGGATATATTCTTGTCAAATCGAAGCATTTCTGGATTATTTATTTCTTCTAGTGAAATTGTCTTTTTATTAGGGCGCCGGTTGATATGATATATGATTGGAGTGCCATCATTCAATTGTAATAATTGATTTTTGTCCATAAATACAAAAGACTCGGGTGGTAGTATACCCTTTTCCATAGCGTAAATTATTTCGTTGTCATCAGTGAGGTATGATGCGTATATCATAGAATTATCTAGGTTCATTGTTGACCTTTGAATATGTTTTCTTATTAAATTTAATATAAACATATCTATCCTTGGCACTTTAACACTATTATACAAATTTTTGTTTGAGATATATTTCATTCGATCCTGGTTTTGTCGGTACTGTGATGTACATGCTCGTATACATTTTCGTTCAAAAATGCGTAGTTTTTCCATATTAGATGCATTAATGTTAAACCATATCGGTGCCCCATACATATGTGATGATGGGTCGGATTAACGACTTGTAACACAAAAGTTTGACATTTTGGTTAAGGTATTTTCCATGGAATAATTTTCCTAGTGTACCATAAGCCCCTTTTGCTACATTCAGTTGAATAGCAATATGTTTGTTAAAATATAGAAAATGATCAATTTTTATCCCCAAATATTTGACCATTATTTTTTGTTCTATAATTGTGTCATCCAGCTGAATATTCAGGTTTTTCCAATTTTTCCTTATATCTTTGTTCGCAAAATTTAATGGTTTTCGAAATAATATTGTTTCGCATTTGTTTTTATTTATCGTAATTTTCCACTTTAATAGTATGTCATTAACTCTATTAAAGCTTGCTTGTAATTTTTGTTTAATGATATTTATATTGGATCCTGGAGAGTAGATGATCATATCGTCCGCATACGCAATTGATTGGCATGTTTGGGAATTAATATGTTTACTTTTGATGAGTTGTGACGTATATATATTATAGAGAATTGGATCCAATATCGTTCCTTGCTGTAATCCATTTTCCCATTTAAATGATTTTTCTGTTGTAATTTTTCCATTTGTCATTTTAAATTCGCGATTGTATAATAGTTTTATAATAATATTAATTAAATGTTTATTAATATTTAATTGTGTTAAGCAGAATATTAGACCATTCAACCAAACGGAATCAAACGCACGTTCAATGTCTATGAGAATAGCCCCTATTACTTGGCCACTGTTCAGGTTTCTTGTTAAATCCGAGACTAATTTATGAATAGCGTGTGTTGTGGAATGTCCTTTTTTAAATCCAAACTGATTATCTGGGATTATTTCATTGGCAAGCACAAAATCTTGTAGTTCATTGTAAATTATCTTTTCAAAAATTTTACTTATGTATATTCGGCAATAGGTTTATAGCTCTATAATTGTTGTGTCTAGATTTGTCTTTGTTTTTCTTGGCGATCGGTATTATTTTTGCAATTTTCCAATTTTCTGGGATATGATTGTTGTTTATTAAATTATTGAAGATAGTGCAGTACTCCTCTATAATTGGTAGTGGTAAGTATTTTAATGCTATATTGGGGATTCGGTCTAGCCCACTAGATTTTTTTGTATTCGTAAATTTAAATAAAAATTTCACTTCAGATGGAGTTACAAATATGGTTGATATTTCTTTTAATTTTTCATCAGTTGCTGTCATTTGTTCATTAAAAGTTGTTATTGTTGAGTGTGAAATATTGGCAGTATTGGTCCATTGTTCCATTGTGTTATTTATGTTTTGTTCTAATTTGGTGAATGGTCTGGATACATTTATACAGGATGATTCTTGTATGTAGGCCCCTATTAAGTTTAATTTTTCAGCTGTAGATGTTATGTGTAATGTGTTGTTTGTTTTCCTCTGCGTATTTGGGTCAATTCCACTCATGTCTAATATTTTTGAATCCCCGATGTTATTTGTGTCTATTGTTAGGTTTTCGATATCGAGTTGATCTTTAGGCCGGTATAATTGATTTATACTATCAAATACATTTTTATTATTTTTAAGAGTAATGTTTTCAATTTTTGTCTTCCAGTATTTTTGCACTTGTAATTTTATGTTTTGTTTTATTAGGTCGTTCACATTATTTAGTATAGATTTGAGTCGGCTTATAAGGTGGAGGTGGGTATTATTATTACCTAATGTTATTCTTTTAATTTTTTTTATTGCTGTGATAATTTTACTTTTCTTTCGGTATAAGCGTTCTATAGTTGTGTTTGTATACAAGTCCCAAAGATTGTGCGATTTTCTTTTAGTTGATGAATCTTTCATTGACTGACTAATTAGTCGATCTATAGAATTCAGATGCTGATCAATTTCGTTATTTGATAATATTTTGCTGTTTTCTGCTATGCGGTTAATTCTGTGTTCACTTAAGAGCTTGGTGTAATTTTGATCAATTTTTATTTTGTAGATTTCCCATTTTATTCCTCTCAACCAAATCGATTGTTCATTCAGTGTATCGGGGGTGAATGCATCTTGAGTTGTTAAGTTTAGATCCAGCGAGAATAGAATTCCTCTATGATCACTGTCGTATCTTACACTACGTACTTCTTGTGATATGGATATTCTATTATCGAAGAAAACCATGTCTAAATAAGAATTCGCTAGTATAAATGTGGGCTTCTCGGTCGATGTTTTATATTCTAATTTAAACAATGCTTTATTATCATCAAGCCAATTATTTAATTTGATACCTCTAGCGTTATTTGTGTTATTCCTCCAATTGCTATGCCTGGTGTTTATGTCACCAGTTAAAATGTAGTATATGTTACTATTTATTAAATTTAGTTTATTAAATATTTGTTCCCAACTGTTTATAAATTCGTTATTTGTTCCATGCGCTGAGTACAGTGCTACTATGATTAGTTTAGAGTTATCACTTAAATTTAATTGGATAGTTGTTGTTTCAATATAAGAATTTATTTGGTTTAAAATGTTTATTTCACTATATTTAATATTAGTTTTAATTATTATGGCGGTTCCTCCTCCCGCTGTGTTTGTGTTTGGACGGTCTGTGCGAATTATGTTGTATCCATTTATGTTTAATTTATGTTTTTTATTTAATTTTGTTTCAGTTATAACTAGTATATCAGGATTATGAGTATTTAAAAATTTAATTAAATTAGTCCTGCGGTATATTGCAATTATTGAGTTTACATTTAGTGTTATTATTTTTAAGCGGCGCATATTTTATCCATTATGTACTTCAGAGCTTTCGTTATTTGTTCAATATTTTCTTCATATTTCTTAAGCTGTAATTTCATGTTAATTAGTTCTTGATTTATATTAATTTCGGTGGAATTTTGTTGTGGTTTCAATAGATCGGCAAATGATATTTTTGGATCAATTAATCTATTGAAGTTAATATTTGTACTTGTGTTGCTTTCTTTTTTTTGGTTGACACTGTAAGTATTTGTTTTCGTTGAATTATTGTTTCGTTTTTCTTCTTTTTGTTGGTGTAGTTTTTGTATTAGTGTTTTGTAAACCGGGCATCCTTTGTATGATGCCGGGTGTCCAATCGATTTACAATTAATGCAGAAAGCTGGTTCTTCTTTTGTCAGTTTTTCACATGTTCCCGGTTTATGGTCTTTATTACATTTCACACATCGGAATGCAAGACGACAGTTAAAAGCTGAATGCCCATACCGTTGACACCTTTTACATTGGCATACTACTTTGTTTCTTAGTGTTTCCCATCTAACTTTCTGATAATTAATAATTTTTATATTAACTAGCTTCCTAATTTCACTTTTAGGGCCAATTTGAACTAAGAAAATTGGAAGTTTTCGCTGTTCTCGCAATGCTTTATCCGTAACTAACTGACTCACTTTAATTATAGACAAAGTTTCATCTTCGAAATTTTTTAGTTCGTTATGGATGTCATCTATGTTCTCACAAGTTGTTAACCCCTTTAGAACTAGTGTTTTTGGTCGCTCGTCTCTTATGGTATAAGAAAAGTAATTAGTTTCAACTTCGTCTAACGTATTCTTGATGAGTGTAAAGGTTTCTTTATCTTTGGTGTAAATAGTGTGCTTATAGTCATCTATTGTTTTAATTTCAGCATTATGAATATTCTTCAATTTAAGAATTTTGATGGTATCTGCGACAGACTGTTTATGTATGTTAATAGGTGGAAGTTTAATATTTTTGTTTACAATGGTATTATTGCTGTTTGTTTTATTTTTGTTGTTACAAATATTGCTGTTTGTTTGATTATGATGTTGTTGACCTTGAAATGGAGATCGATTTTTTTTTTTAATAATTTCAAATTCGTTCTGCTCTGAATCGATATTATTTGTTGATTGTCCCGTATCTTCATTCATCTCCTGTTCATTGTCCATTAAAATATTAAATTGATTGGATGTCAATATGTTTGTGTCATTATTTATGCTGTTTAATTCATTGTTATTGGAATTTGGGTTACTATGGGATTGTATTAGTAATTTTAATTGTTGTTTTAGTTCAATCACTTCTTTTTTTAAACCTGCATTTTCTTTTATTATCTTTTTATTGGCGTTTGACTGTTGTGGTGTTGATGACATTTTTGTTTTTTTTATTGTAGCTGTTCGAAATTTTGTACGTGTTTTTGGCATTAATTGGTTGGTTATCCCGTTATTAAATATTGAAGCGGAGGTCAAAGCAATGGTATTGCTAGTGACCTCACTATTTAATTCGGTACCAACATTTATTGGTTGACAGAGACTATGCTCTGATATATGTGTGGTAACACCACTAATAACTTTTATTTTGTTTGCACTTAATTTATTTCACTATTTATTCGTTTACTCGCGTTTTTAACTTTCCCGTTTTAATAATTGTTTATTTCACAATAAAATCAATTTAGGTGTTGCTCGTTCAAAATTCAAAACAAGACTCCATGTTTTTTTAAGTGTTTTAAGTAAGTTTAACCATGGCGTCAACAAATGAAAATGCAAAACTGCCGTCCATGATAGATAGCCGATTTACGGAAGAGGATTTAAGAAACAACTTTGAAATTAATAATACGAGAAAGCCGGCAACGTGCAAGGTGGAAAATGAAGTAAATGGCCAACTCAAACGATGCAACTTTAAATTCAATGTCAATGAATCTAGTATCGTGAAAAAAATTAATCTTTGGCGGCAGGTCAAACGTAACCATCCGGAAATTTATATGTCTCTAACGAAAAAGAAAGACCAAAAAGATAAAGTTAAAGTCGCCACGGAAAAGCGAAGTGGTTGTGATTGTGAAGGAAATAATACTTACGACGGAGCATCAACTAATAAGAAACACAAAATGGAACAAACGAAAATTGATTCATTTTTGAAGTCTTCAAAAGTTACAGTTACTATGGATGCTGATACTTTCCGTGAAGGTCTATTGGAAATGGTTTGCTTGAGTACAACACCCCTCACTACATTCAGACTAGAAAATAAGGGATTCCAAAAAATTGCGGGTGAAATGGCTCAAAAGCTTGGTATTTCGACAGGACACGATGCAATTCGTCATTTGGTTATCAGTACAGCTGATTCTGTTCGTGCTGATCTGAAGGAATTATTAAAAGAAAAGTTGTGCTACCTGAAGATGGACACAGCAACCCGTGGAAATAGAAATTTACTAGCAGTAAAGGTCCTGAACGATGAAAAGAAAAATAAGCTCGTTATAAAAACATTGTACATTGTGGATACCAAAGGAAAACATGATTCGTCTTATGTGAAAAATCAAGTGAAATCAATTTTAGAAAAGATTTTGAGTATCTGCGTTGACAATGCCGCAAATATGACTTGTGTCGTAAAGAATTTCAGCAGCTGCGATGAAGACTCTAATTCGGACAATGATATTATAAACGGAACTAGTACTGAATCAATTATGATAGAGGAAGAAATTGAGAAACATGGTTACCGAAGAATTGAGAATGCTGATGCTGAACTGGCTGGCTTACATACACTTCAGTTGGCAATCTGGGATGGATTAAAGAAAAAGCACGCAACTAAATTTTTGGGAAAAATTCGATAAGTCGTTGTTAAGTTACGAACACCAAACATTCGCAGTATTCTGCTTCAATTACATGGATTAACTCAACCACTAGATACTGTAACTCGTTGGGGTTCAACATTTACAATGATTGATCGACTTCTCGTGTTTCAATCTTACTGTGAACAAGCAGCTGCTGCAGGAACAAGAGAGCTGAAGTTAACCAAAGCTGAATGGGATGAAGTAAAAAACCTGAAAGAACTCTTGGCAAAGCCAAATTGTACAACAGTAAAACTTCAATCTGCAGATGTAACTCCTATCCAGGAATTTTTATGAAAGTGGCATAAACTCGCTAAATTAATGCAAGAAAATGCTGGTCTAATGGCACATGAAATTGTATCCTCCATGCGAAAACGCGAAGAGAATCTTTTTAAAAACATGCATTTCCTTGCTGTAATTTATGTTGATCCACGCTATAGGATTTTACTAAGTTCATCGCAAAAATTGAAAGCTAAAGAAGGACTCTTAGATATTGCCCAAAGGCTTGAGAAACAAAGTATCCTTCGACGTTTCAATACATTGCAACCGAGTGAAGAACAACAATTAATAGTTGTAACAGTCGAATCAGATCGTCAAGAAAATAACTGTACCATTGCCAGTGCCACAAGCATAAATTCTTCAGAAGAGGATGATTTGAGAGAGTACACAACTCTTCAAAGGTGAACTTTGCTCTTCCGGTAATGATACGCAGGTGTGTTTTCATCGACTTAACAGCGGCCTCCCAAACTCCGCCAAAATGTGGAGCTGCGGAAGGTGAAAAATGCCAATTGATGATTTTTTTCTCCATAAAATAGACGAATTCTTTCATAATTTGAGGTCAGTTCAGCTTTTGAGAATATTGTATAAAATTTCCTATGAGCGCCTACAAAATTAGTACCGTTGTCTGTATAAACATCAGAAGGCAAGCCCCCTCTGCTCATAAAACGTTTGAATGCTGCTATGAATGCATCTGAACTAAGATCCCGTATGAGTAAATGGTCGTGACTGTAGTACTCTGGCTTGTGCTAATGTACCCATCATTTGGTTTGAAGTTTTTGCTCGATATCTCACACATCGTTTCGTCAGAAAGCTGCCACCTATAACCAATAAATATTTCTGAGAAGAGAGGAAAGTAAAGATGGACCGGGATGTAAGAACAATTGGTGTTGATAGGATACTATAATTTTGCTAAGGATATGTGTATGATGCAAAATTATAGGATGCTTTGTGTTGTAATTAAGCGAAGAATTTTGGAGTCTCCCTCCAACCCTTAAAATACCCTCTGAGTCCAAAAATGGTGATAACTTCGATAGGGTTGATTTGCTTTTGAGGTACTTATGTTTTCTTAGTTCCTTAATTTCTGATGCAAAGCTGGTTTCTTGTGCAGTTAAAATGCAAACTTTTTCCGCTGTTCGCAATTCTGTTGCTGTGAATATATCTTGCCGTCGAGACGTAGGATTTCGACAATTATGTATGAATCGCTTACAAAATGCAATGATACGTTTTAATTGTGGCCAGGATGAAATTCGATTGAACAAATTATCTATCGAGTCATTAATTTTTATAATTGTTTGAAACACAAGTTTTTTCTTTTCTAGTTCCGTGGACTGCTGCAACCCGATTTATGTTGATGGCCAGTCACTCTCGTTTTTAATTAGCCAAGTAGGTCCAGAAAATCAGAATTCATTTTCAACAAGATCTGCTGGTTGTATACCTCGTGATGCTAAGTCAGCCGGATTGTCATTTGAACTAATGTGATGGCCAATGTTTACGAGGTAATATGTCCAGAATTTCCGACGTTCTATTAGCCACATAAGTTTTCCATCGCTTTGGGTGACTGGACAGCCAAGCGAGAACGATCTCTGAATCACTCCAAGAGTAAACTTTTACTTCGTAATCCTTGAAACCTTGTTCCACTTGTGAAAATATCCGTGCTAATAGTAGTGCTCCGTTCAATTCCAGGCGTGGTATTGAAATTGAAGGAAGTGGTGCAACTTTGGTTTTTGCGGTGACTAGTTGAATTCTTGGATATCCATTTGAGTCGTAACTTCTACAATAGGTGGCTGCTGCTGATGCAAATTCACTAGCATCGCAAAACCCGTGTATTTGGATGTGGCGATGATTAAACAGCATTTGTCTGTGAATTTTAATTTGCTCCAAGCATTCCAGGTTCAATTTAATATTTCCCCATTTTTCAGCAAACTTTCTTGGAAGAGGATCATCCCATGTTAAATTGTACAGCCATAACTCTTGAAATAGTATTTTAGTAGTTACTAATACTGGAGGTAGCCATCCAAATGGGTCAAATAATTTTGATGCTTGTGACAAAAATTTACGTTTGGTAAGTACCGTGTTTGATGAGTAACTTTGTACTTAGTAAGTAAAGTGGTCCTTTTCAGGTTGACAGTGCAGGCCTAGCACTTTTATTATGTGGTCTTCAACTTTGAAGATTGGAATACTCTTTTTGGTATCTAATTGCGTAGTGTAAACCCACCGGAATCGAGAAGCTTAACTATATCGTCCTGTAACTTTAAAGCTTCCTCAACGGTTGAAGCTCCAGCGAGAAGATCATCAACGTAACAGTCTCTAGAAACGATTTTTGATGCTAGTGAATATGTCGCTTTGTTATCTTCTGACAGCTGTTTCAATGTCCTTGTGGCCAAAAACGGAGCGGCTGCTGTTCCGTAAGTTATAGTATTTAGCCTGTAATGATCGATTTCGGCTTTTGGATCATCAAGTGATGAGGTAAATAAAAATGTTCCGAATTGATGTTTATTTGGTTGTTTCAAATTTTCTCCATGCGATTCAGCGCTATATACTCTGCGATGAAGGAATGACACTCAAGTTTTAATTGATTATCTTTGTCCAGTTTTTCTCGATGGCCAATAACCGTGAAACTGCTGATCGTAACGAATCACCAAGTTGTTGCTGAATGTCGTTGAATAACCTTACTATGCACCGTCCAGTGCAGTCCCTCTTAATGGTTTGTTTGTAGAAATGTTCACATTGCTTTTCATGACGAGTAAATTGGGACGATGGTGACACTTCCTCTGACTTCCAAAACAGTTACAATGTTTTATCGCTATCAATACAAGATGAGTGCATAGAATATAGTGGCTTGGGCGATATGAAAGTTAATATGGATGCAACATCCCAAACTAGTACCCATCCAAAAATGTTTTTTTGCGCGATCACTGAACTGTTAGGATCCCTTAAACTGCCAGACAGCAACATACTGAAAACTGTACCGGCACTTAATATGATGTCAACTGGATTTCGGATATTGAAATTTGGATCTGCCAAATCTAATTGTTCAAATTGATGTATGTGTGGTTTTGTGAATGTTTGATTTGGCACTGATGATAATGATGCAAGAATATGTACATCTATTGTTAGATGTTGAAGTGGATCAAATCGGGACGACAGTTTGACCGTTGATTTCCATCGTGACGTTGTATTCAAAGCTACTCCGCTCACGATAGTGTTTGACTTCTTTTATGGAAGTTGTAATTGTTTCACTAATGATTGTGAAATGAGATTATTCTGCACTGTTGTACTTTGCCATAAACATTTTCAATGTTCACTACAGCTTTGGGTAGTAAATGTTCAGTGGCTGCGGTGTGAGCCATATGGACTTCATAATTCCCTTGTATGGATTGTTGTTGATCAGATGGTGTACATGGTTCAATTAATGGTGATAGCCTATTTTGAGTGTGCGTTTGAGAAATTGATGATTGGTTGTGCTCATTGTTCACTTGATTGCTTGGTTGATCGTTCTCTTGAAGACAAGTTGTAAGTGTGGTTGTTGTTGAGGCCCATGGTTGTTCTGATTCGACTGATGATATTGCTGTTGATGACAAATGCAGTGATGAGTGATGCTTTCCTTTGCAATAGTGACACGAATACTTTAATCTGCAAAATTTTGATGAGTGTCCTACAATTAAACAATTGAAACAGATGTTATGTTTTAAAACGAAGTCTCTGCGATCTGGAATGTTCATGGATTTAAATTTAGTTGAAGATACATTGGTTGTATGATGAACTCCAATCTTTTTTATTGGATATATAGCAGAACGTGTAACCGTTATTCACTATTTTCGATGGTATCGCAATATTCGCCAATAAATTTTAAAAATGATTCTAATGATGTAAAATAATTATGTAACGTTTTTTGAGACAACAACCTGCGTGTGCCTATGTCTAATTTACCTAGCAAGATGTTAACCAGCCATGGACCTCTTCCTTCTGCCTCAGCTCCCAACGCTCGCAAACCTCGGATGACTTCGTCTGCTGTATTGTGTAACGCTCTAAATGTAATTGATTTGACTATAGAATCCAATCCCGGATACCCGGTTTCCCGGGAATCCCGGAATTTTTCCGGCATCGAAAACCGGTTCTGATATCAGCCAAATACCCGGTTTTCGAGTATATTTTTTTTTTAAATTTTTTTTCCATTCAGTCGTTAAAAAAACAAACAAAGCAATGTTGCAACAAAACGTATTAAAAAAAAAATGAAAACACACAATTTAAAAATTGTTCTTTTCCACTCTTCCACTTACACAACTACGAAAAAGAGACGACAGAAATACGAAAAAATATACTTGTCTCAGAAAATGAAAACACACAATTTAAAAATTTTTCTTTTCCACTCTTACACTTACACAAGTCAACTACGAAAACGTTCAAACGTCAAAAGGTGGTGAGTGAGGTGAGAGAAGCTTACATCAATAATTTATTTTAAAATTTAAATTGAATCAGATTTGAACTGACAGTAAGTATTATACGATAAAATTTTATTTTAGAAAGCAAAAGAACATTATAGTTTACACAAAAATATTCATGCTTATTATTATAAACCCCCATTAACCCAGACATGTCTACAAACGCAAAATTTGAGTTGTGCAGCCAACTACTCATTCAAAAAACTCCAGTGTGGGAGTATTTTTATCGTGACACTTCAGGTGAGTGTGCCAAGTGCAAAAAGTGTGAAAAAATATTGAAGACATCTGGTGGAACAACAAATTCTCTCCATAAGCACATGTTATCGATTCACAATATTGTTACAAAACCTGTGAAGAGACCCGCACCTGAAAGTACGACACCAGCAGCACCACCAGAAAAGCAATTACAAAAAACATCGATTACAAACTACCCTACTGTTCGTGATGACAACTCCCTCGAAGCTGTACTAGCTCGTATGACGGCTAGCGATGGTTTACCATTCAAAATTTTTATAACATCAGTCGAGATGCGGAAATTACTGATGGCTCGTGGTTTTGATATACTAAAATCGGCTACCACAATTCGAGGCATGGTAATGCAATATGGAAAAATTCTGCAACAAAAGTACAAGATTGAATTTCAAAACTTGAAATCTCAAGGTAAACGTTTCAGCCTCTCTTTTGACGAATGGACTTCGTCTAAGAATCGGCGTTATTTGAATATAAATACGCATATTAAGTGTAAATTTTTTAATTTGGGACTGGCTCGAGTACGTGGATCTTTGCCGGCAGAAAGTTGTATCAAACTTATTGAAGAACGGCTGAAGTTATTTGGATTAAACTTACACGAAGACATTGGTTGCATTAAGATGGATGGTGCCGCAGTGATGTAAAAAGTTGGAAAATTACTTTCAGTTTCATGTGAGCAGCAACTATGCTTGGCACATGCTATCCATCTAGGGATGGATAGCATGTGCCAAGCATAGTTGCTGCTTTGGATGTCCTTTACAAAAACCTAAATCCGTACAAAATGAAGAAGTGAATGATGATGATGATTCAGGTGATGAAGATGAAGAAGATCAAGATGACGGATTTCAAATTGTTTGCACCGAAAAAGAATCAGAAGAACTGGTAGATAAGCTGTATCTACCATGTATGATACGTAAAGTAAGAACTATAGTGAAGTTGTTTCGTCAATCATCAACAAAAAACGATGACATTCTTCAAAAATACGTTAAAGAAGAATTTGGAAAAGAAATTTAATTATTGATTGACGTAAAGACACGATGGAACAGCCTTTATCTTATGCTAGAACGTTTTTATAAAGTAAAAAACAGCATTTAAAAATCCTTAATCGATTTCAACAATTTCGTTTGAAGAAAATGAATGGGACATGTTTAATATTTTGGTGACAACGCCTGCACCTATAAAGTTAGCTGCGGAAGCACTATGTCGCCGTGATGCAACATTAATATCAGCTGATGCAACCATTTCCTTCATGATCGATAATTTGGGCAGCAATGAATTGGCTCTTCAAATGAATGAACGGCGAACTAATGCAGCGAGTTTGCTGCAATATTTGCATACATGCAAACAAGATTATGGCTCTGGAGAATTAGAGCTAGACTCCCCATTAAAGTTTGCACGTCTAAGCAACAAGACGATTTTGTTCATGATTACTGACATGTCAAAACCACACAGCAGCAATCTGTCATCTGAATCTGACTCAGAAAATGATGTCGTTGTTGACGAAATTGGATTGTCTTTGGAAGAAAAACTCGATAGGGCAATTCACAAGGAAGTCAATTCCACGATTACTCCGCAATTAAGAATCAAAAATATTATAAAAAAGAATTGGCTATTTTTGAAGTTGAGGGTAATCGTGGAAAGAATCTGGATAGGTGCTACGATAGCCTTAATTCAATACCACCTACCAGCGTGAAATCAGAGCGCGTGTTTTCTGGTTGTGGAAAAATTGCCACCAAAATTCGGTCACGGCTAAACGACAAAAGTTTAAATATTTTGTGCTTCCTCAGATCACATTTTAAAATGGAAGCAGGAAAGTAAAGGGGAACTTAGGGACCAAAATATATTCTTCCGATTTCGAATTTATTTGTTATTGAATTTATATATGATTTTTTGTTAATAAAAATGGATTTAAAACGTTTTTCTAAATTATTACATTTTTTAGTTGTTTTTAATTTAAAAATTTTTAGAACCGGTTCCAGAACCGGGTATCCGGGTTTAAAAAATTCTACCACCGAAAAACCGGTTCTGAGAAATGCTTCGGTTCTGGATTCTATAGATTTGACCTTGTAACTGGAGAAATGTCTAGAAACATTTGAATATATTTAGTGACAATTGTTTTTTTCTTGTCATATCGCTCGACTATTTTGTTCCACGCTTCGTCATAGTCTGTTGCAGTACATTTTATGTATCTAATAAGTAATGCAGCATCATCACGCAATACACCTTTCAAAAACTGAAACTTAAGAGCCTTGCTTATAGAATCATTCTCGTGAATTGAAGATTCAAATAAATCTTTAAATGCTGGAAGCTCTTCGTAATTCCCACCAAACGGTTGAATGGTTATTTTGGTAATCGCACATCAGCTGCTTTTGAACTTGTTGCCTTAAATGTTTCGAGAAAGGTAGTTTGATTCAATGCAAGTTGAGCCATTGTTTGGTTTAATCGATGATCACTATCAGATATTTCTAAATCCTTGCATGCATTGATTTGGCGTTGAAAAACTGCGTCTCAAAATCAATGATTTCTGATATTTGATCAGGATAATACATGATTTTGTCCTCGATCTTACGGAATTCAACCATTAAATCATTAAGAGCTTCTAATCGTACCGCGATTCTTTCAATAGTAGTTTCTTCTTTAATGGCCTTAACAAATATTACTACACGTTTTAATGATTCAACCAATCGCGTGTGTTTCCCTATTGCACGATCACATGCTTTTTTGTCATCTGTACCCATTTTAAATTGTTAAACACAAATACACTTTTCACAACACGTTTATTATTTTAATCACTGGTAAATTAAAGTTGTTGGATATTCCCGACACAACTTATAGAAATCTCGGTAGAACCTCATTAATATTTGTTTTACAACTGGTGTTGTTCCTGATCTATTAAACACGGCGGTAGTTATTTCATTTCTTAAGAATGGAAGTGATCGGTTAGAGTAATTACCAACCTATTGCTAAACAATCAATTGTTTTAAACATAATGGAAAAGGCAATTAAAATACGTGTTGCAAACTTTCTGAATCGTTTGGATATTCTAAGTCGGTGTCAACATGGTTTTCACTCAGCGAAGAATACTGATTCTGCTTTGGTTGAGTTTCTGAACCACGTCAATTTTAATTTAAACAACAAAAGAGTGATTGACAGTATTTTTATTGGCATTAAAAAGCAAAAATTTGGCATGATGGATCACAGCTTACTGTTACATAAATTGTTATATCTTGGCTTTAGGGGAGCATCACACCATTGGTTTGAATCGATTGTGGTAATTACAAAAGCTACAACCTAAAATGCCATTTTTTAGTTTCTTATCGCACGCAATTCCACACAAAATATACATATATATATTTTTATGTACACTTATATACATTTATGCAAATCCTAAAACCTAGATCATTTATAAAACACAACTTATACACTTTATTTCAACCCTTTAACATTTCTTACAACCAAATAAAACGAGAGTATAGAAGCAATTATAATATTCCGTTTGGCTAGACATTTCGGACACATTATAAATACGAATATTAAATTTATTACGTTTAATACCAAATAATTTCCATCTCATTCTCATTCCTTGCCTACAGGTAACCCGTATATTAAGTGGAATATTCATTACTAAAACGAAAAAATTCGGTCGTGTGTGTGTGACTTGAGTTTTTCAGGTTAAATTTGATTTTTAATAAGGCATGACAAAAATTCAAGTACGTATAAAATAAAAATACCAACAACAATCTATTTTCACATAAATAATTCATAAAGCCAAAATAAATCAAGAAAACGCATAACCGTATAATGGAAAAACATTTCCAATCTTCTATTAATACCTACTTGTATCCACACGGGTATTATTCAAGAAAATTAGTCAATTTAATTACTCTACTTAGTATAAAACAAAGACGCACGCCTACATACCCATATGTATACACGAGATTATGTATAACCACAATTCTAATTAATAATGACTTTGATTGAATTATCGAAAATTTTCGAGATGCTTTCAATAATGTACGCCAATTTTTCTATTACGATTTACAAAACATCTCTTGTTTGTCGCCATGATCGTTTTGTTCTTCCTTTTTTTTTTTTTGTTCAAACTTCGAACAAATGCGGCAAATATAGTTTTCATCAATTTTCCCCTCGTTTGTACGTTTCGTACAAATTTACATACTATAAATTTAAGACATATGCGAGAAAATGGAAAATTTTAATGCAACGTCGTCTTGAATAAATTTTCTTTTATTGAAAATAAAATTTTTTCATGTCGTCATATTTTTGTAAATCTTTTTATCGTCATGGTAACAATTAAAAAAATAGAGGGAGTGAATTATCGCGAATGATTACACATGGGATGTGAAAAATACATTTGTGATTTATTTACGACATACATGAAAATTGATTGGGCACGGGTGTAGATTGTATGTTCTTTTGCGTATGTTATGTATCCTTATTCCTTAATAATACACAAAATATACAGACGTTTGCTGATAAGAATGAATTTTTTATTTAAAGGATTTTAAATTTATTCTTATTTTAGATGTCTTCCATATAATATGTACTGGTACATATAAAGAACAACCGTAAAAAAAATGTGTACTACCACGTGTTGCAAATCAATTCGATTCGCAGGAATATTATAATGTGTCTAGCTGGGGGATTTATATTTTTATGTATATTTTATTCAACAGATCCAAGATGATATGAAAAATCATGTCAATGTTATTTTAAAGTCGCAAAATGATGTTCCCTTAATTTTATGATGTTTTTTGACGCTCTGATGAAAGAGTTGGTTGATTTTGTATGGAGTATGACAATTTTTTTTGTTGATGACTTTGAAATTATATATAACGGTTAATTCATGTTTAATGTAATATTTTTTTTTAATATAAACTCCCATTGTTATATTTTTCGATAGATCTGGTCAGATAACGCACCCGCCGTGGATGTGGGTGTGAGAGGCTGCGAAAGTGATAAAAAAAATATTAAAGTAATAGTCCGCCGGCTGAAACTTTTTTTTATAAATAGGTGACATCATAGTGTTTTAGAAAAAAACAGTCAGCTGCATCATGGAGGGGAAACACGTACAATAAAGTAACAGTACGCCGGATGAAATTTAGCTAGGTGATTGTTTACTAATATGTATAATTAAAAGTACGAAAACAGCAATCTGCCGCATGTGGGTTGGTGGAAAGCCCTTCAACTCTCGCAGTAAAGGTAAAGATTATTCGAACATTGCTACTACGCTTCGAACGAACGGATGCATGGCCAAATGTGTCGAAATATAATTATCTTTTATGAAAAAATTGTACAAAACTGTACTTCTATCTAGGAGATTGGCCAAAAAAATAATTTATCACTGAAATATGCTAAACTGCCGTTAGAATTAAACGATGTTCAGAAATATCATTCGAAGTGTTATCGATGATTACCACATTACTACCAAAATACTCCTTCAACATCTATAGCGTCAAGGTATTTATTTATATTTATATACAATACAATTTTTAAGAACCACACGGTCTATTTTGAGGAATCATAGAAAACAATCTGCTGAAAACCACGATATTTTTCACACGCTTCACTGACTTCATCGAGTACCGGCGATCGAGGAAGCACTTAAAGCTGAGTTCGAAGGAGCAACAGCACAAGATATATCTAGCGCTTAGGACGCTGAATATTCCATGGAACACGTCTGTATTTTTTGTAATAAGAGACACAAAAAATGTCAAAGTTCCGACCCACAATTACAGACATGTACAATAAATAATACTTAGTATTGATAACCTGAAACGTAACATGAGCGAAGTAGGTGACATACATTTATTGAATATAATTAATGAACAATATTCAAAAACCCAAATCGTTTTCTACAATAAACTTTGCCGTTCGTATAATCGAATCGTATAATTTGGAAACGAGATTACTAGAAACATTCCCAAAAAAAATTGCCACCAATTGTCTGAATACCAAGAAATTAATTAAACCCTACACCGGATTTTTAGTTAAAACTGATTTGGACACTTTAGAAAAACAAAACACTTGCGATCAGAAATCCCCTATATTAATCCACTACCAGACAAATTTACAGCAAAAGAAGGATGTGCAGTAGGCTGGGCTGAAAAAGGATGAAAACAAGTTTTTTTTCGAAATCTAAACATGGGTAGTGTTTGAAAGGTGTGATAAGTATTCATAATTTCACTAAATTTTTGTTTTTCATTTTTGACAATATTTAGCCGCCCCCCTGGAGTTGACTCCCTAGATTTGTTTTTTTTAACATATATAAGAAATCCTAATGGTGTAGCAAATTATTTATTCGAGCCCCGCTTGCTTAACTTTTGGATTAAGAAATAAAATAATTCACATATCTTAATAACACAATTGAGTGGAATCATTGTTCGGCACTAGAGTAGTACTATCCCTTGTTCTGAAACGAAGGTACATTTTTTCTGGCTTCTAACCTTGCCCGAATGTGTCCGTCTCTCGACTCCTCGCCAAATACTTTGGAAGATGCTTCCGTTACCAATTTAACGCATCTTTCAACCGCTTGTGTGACAAGGAAAATTGTCTATAAATAAAACGGGAACATTCTTCTCGCTCAACATTAGCTGTAAATCATCATCCTTTATACTCATGGTAAGTGGCGACTCAGTTACAGGAAATTCTTGCCAATTAATCATTTCCACATAACTTGGTGCTTGGAAATTTATTTTAGGCACTTTAAAGAAACGGACTCCATGCGGCGTCTCTAGCCTAGTTTTGACTATTCTTCTAATGCCAACTCCTTAATGTTACAATTTTCAGGATCTGTAATCATCGCAAGTAACAAATATAGATATAAAATCGAATCCCGAAACTTTCAGGATTCCGCTTGTACCTGCAATATCAGAGTTCTTTTGATTTCCGGGCCATTCGTTTTCGCAATATTTCTGTCGCAACCCTATCCTCATTTTCGATAGCCATCTGTCTTTCGCTTCGTTGATCTATCAAAAACGGTATTTCGTCGGTGGATACTTTGCTCGTTTTCACACAACTGCAAACAGACATATCAGATTGATTGCATTTGCAGGCACATGTATCAAAAAGGTGTTCTGCGTCAGTCTCAAATTTTTTCAATTTTTCTTGTAGAAAAACGGTATTTCTACTTTTCAGAGGTTTAATAATATTTTGATATTTATTGTGGTAAGCTGTAATCGTATCCACTACACGCTTGTGCGTCACTGTAGGAAGTGAGGCAATCTGCCAAATTTGAAGAATTGTAGGTGCTAGTATTTTCGAAATTTCCGCAGTATGAGGTTCCTTGCTACCAACGCCTTTCAATTCTAAACGAATACTCTGATAGCATCTCATCATGTCTTTATACATCAGGAGCATAACAGGTGTTACAGAATCAAGATCTTTTGTCATTCGAAAAACATAAACTCTTCTGCTGGCCCGAGTATTAATAGAAGCTTTAGCCATAGCCATTATTAAATTACTTTCCACACAACAATACACAAAACAACGATAAAATTTAAAATAATTGCAATTTAACACAAACAATAACTTACGAGTAAAATGATTTGACAAAATTGAGCTCGAATACAACCATAACACTACTAAATTACTAATATGCATGCGCAGAGAATGCGCAATAACGCATCATCCGCGGTATGGGCATGCGCAGTTACCAAGTTATGTAAAAAAAAAAATTTTCGTGGGGTGAGAGGGCCAAAAATTAAAAAAAAAATAAATAAATACCTACCACAGCACAGCTTTTGTGCAGTACCGCCAATCAAATTAAAAAAAAAAAAAAAAAAAAAAAAATCGGCCCAACCTAATGTGCATGGAATTTATTAAGAACTATGAGAAAAATGAATCTATAAGGCGTGGTCAAATATAGAATTAAAATAGTTACAGCTACAGATTGGTCAACTTTCATCTTAGAGAAGATGAAACACTCTTAGACACTCTCTGCTCCTTTTATAGGAGAACCAGTAAGTATTTTATTTAACAACTGTTTTATTTTACAAATTTTATTGATTCATTCACAAATTACCAATAATTACAGTTTAAAAAAAGTTGGTTGCCACCAGCCTCTTCCGATGAAGATGAGAGACACGAACAAGCACGAGTACCTGCTGTTTTAGGAGCACTAATGGTTCTACACACTTAAAAAAATAACTTTAATTTTTAATGCAAGCTTTGCATTATGACTCATAGTTATTATTAACTTGTAAAGTAATGATTGCATTAAAATGAATTTTAACGCAATTATGAAGATTTTTAAAGCAGCATTTACATTAAAAATATTTTTAATAAAACAATTACATTTTAAAGCAGCCTGTTCAAATTAAAAAATTATGCCAACATAAAATTCGCTAAAATAAGCGGACATGTACATATGAATAATAAATTCATGTACGTGTTTTGCTTTACTGATATAAAATTCGCTAAATCAAACCAACTAAATGACAAATAAAATAATTCTGTTTTCTGAATTCGAAAATGTCTATTACGTTAAAGGTAAGCTTTTCAGTTCTTAATTTATAATTTATTACCTTAGGCGACTATAAAGTGAAGTAGCCCGGCAATGGAAAGTTGAATGATGTTTTTTTTTTAAAGTAAACTGCTCTCTGAGATTTCGACCCTCAAGGCACCAAAAAACAAAGACCAAATGACCAAACCCCAGAAAAAAAGGGGTAAACTTAAGCAACTTTTAATGCAACTTGCTTTAAAATTTAACACTTCTAAAATATTTTATTAATGCAGTCTTTCATAAATTTTAATGCAGTTGATTGACAGTTTACAACTTGCTTTACATTCTAATGGAATGTTGCCCTAAAATTTAATGTAATTGCTGTATTACAAATTAATGCAAATTATATTAAATCCTTTTTAATGCAAGCTTGGACCTATAGGTAATGCAATTACATTACAAGAATAATGTTATGAATAATAAGAAGTGCCAAAAAATAAAAAAACAGTTAACAGTAGAAAGAATTTATTGTTTCAAGAATTACATCGTTTTCAAAGGAGTCAATCTACAGAAATCGAAAATAATTGTTCATCAGAGCCCGGATTTTGGACGTAAAATGGGACTGGAGAATTGCAATCTTCATATACAATACAATCGTTTGTGCAATACAACATTTTATTAAAATAAAACCAAACTACTATAAAAATTACTACTGTACATCTTGGTGATTAGCACCAAGGACTTAGGCCGGAAATTATTCCTAATGTACTTCAGTTTCACTGTCAGAATAGGAAAGAGAATATAGAGATCTTGTATAAATGTAAGGTTTTAGCTGCTTTTTCTCAATGAGGCGTTGTTAAATATTAGTAGCTTTAAAGGCCTGACTATGGCTTAATTTTCAGACATCTTTTTAGAATTTAACCCTCTATATTTTTGAACGTAGGGGCTGCATACTACTGGCATACCACTGATCAAAACAAATTAACTATTATCCAGAAAATTTAACTTGGAAACGATATACATATTATCCTTTTTTGCCTGCCTCTTTCTTAGGTTAATGATGATGTTGCTGCAATCGCAACACGCTTTGTTCGTAGGCAACACATATATTGGGGAAAATTTCGGGAGGAACAAAAAGTCTTAAGATTTTCTTATGCCGCCAATAAATTAATTTAATATTTTGTAGACAATATTGTGTATGAAATCTTCGGCTCGCAAGCCAAAACGAAAAGTATTTATACGAAATTTCATGCAGTAAGCCTGGTTATTTCCGTCGGTAATAATATTCGGTTAACGTTCAACAATTTAGAAAAGTCAATGATTTAGTCAAAAAAAATCAGTATGAGGAACATAGATATGATGATGATTCCTGCGGTGTTATTGTAAAGGGCACCAGATATATATAAAGATATCAGAATTTGCTATCCCCTTACGTAATTTTTTCAAAATTATCATCTGACCAAACCTTAAATAATCAATATTAGTTCAAGTTAACTTCTGCAGTCCCTTAATCTTGCCAGATAAGTGGTTCAGTCCCAGTTTCACTAAAAAACCTCCCAATTCGGAAAATTTAGACTTGATATTAGCCATTAGTTAGCTTAAGGAGTGCTCTTTGATCTAAACCTACTAAGATTTGATTATGCCAATAAAAAGTATTTTGTAATTTTGAATGTGATATTGTTGAATTTTTTTTTTGAGTTATAGATTTTAGTGGTTTGTTGAAGGTTGCGCAAATCACTTAGCTTTTGCCGGCATGTGACATATGCCATTAGTTAGCTAAAAGAGAAGATTTGATTATGACAATAAAAAATCTTTTGTGGTTGAATGAAAAAACGTGATTTTTTTTTTTTTTTAGTTATGGATTTATGATAGCACCGTATGTTTAGTTGGGACTAATGCCCCAAAATTTTTGAACACAAATAAAACGCACCAAATTTACATATGTATTGTGGCCGCGCAATTCGCAGTTTATATGCGGCCGCCTTGTATATATTTGAGTAGTATATAAAGCAAAGTATTACAATGGTTAAACAATTAAAATTCACCACCCCGTTAACACTTCTTTCACTACGTTAATAAATTTTATTGAAACGAAAAACTATCCGTATTAATATTCCGCTAAATAAAAATAAATTATACGCCACGAATTATTTATGATTTTTAATTAATTTTTTTATCATTGTGACGGTGACACATAGGGTGTGATAGAATAAGTTAAACTAATAGCTCAATGTTTTACTGTACTAAAATGAAATTTTCCATGATAAAACAGTTCTAAACGTTTCTACACTATTCTAACTGGAAAATTCATGAACTTTTAAGAAGTTTGGTTTGTGTATTTAAAAAGGTGAACAAGATCGAATTGGATTATTACAATTTGGAATGCGATAGTGTAAACTTCTAAAATTATTATTAGTATTTGGTAAGCGATAGTGTGAAGATGAAAAAGGAATTAAAAAGTGATTTAAAAAGAGTTTTTGTGCGAAATAAAAATTATAAGTGTACAGTAAAATTGTATTAAAATTATTTACAGTGATTTTGTGAATTATCGTTAATAAATAGTGTTGGTATAATTTTTGTGTGACATAAATAAATTCGTTGGTGATTAAATTGAATTTATTTTGTTTTATTCATTTCCAGTGATACGAACCTTGATTGACAATGCAAAACCTCAACATTATTATTGTACGATGTGTTACTTGCTCGTAAGTAACACATCGTACAATAATAATGTTGAGGTTTTGCATTGTCAATCAAGGTTCGTATCACTGGAAATGAATAAAACAAAATAAATTCAATTTAATCACCAACGAATTTATTTATGTCACACAAAAATTATACCAACACTATTTATTAACGATAATTCACAAAATCACTGTAAATAATTTTAATACAATTTTACTGTACACTTATAATTTTTATTTCGCACAAAAACTCTTTTTAAATCACTTTTAGAACGAGAGTTTATGTAAAATGTGTGTCTATGGTTGAGACAGCTAGAAAAAAACGTAAATGGTACAATCGAAGCAAACATTGCTGATTTGCTGTTGTACTAAGGAGTTCAAGATATTTTTTAGTACAAAGTAGTGATTTGTAGGTACTAATACATATGTGGAATGTATTTATTTAAAGTACGGATTCAAACCCATAGAGTAAGTCCAAAATCTACTCTATAGTTGTCACTACTAAGCTGAAAAAGGTTATTCAAATACAATTATATTTTAAGTCGAAATGAGATGAATAATTATAGAGATAAACGAATGGAATGGATTGATTGCATGAGTGAATCACTACAGATTTTAGTGGTTTGCTGTACGGAACATTACCCAAATGCCAGAGTTTTCCCCGCAAGGTCACATATGCCATTAGCTAGCTTAAGTTAGACTGCACTTTAGTAAGACTTGATTAAGAGAATAAAAAATCTTTTGGTGATAAATCTAAGTTAGGTTCACGAGAGGTGTAAACTGGGCTTACGACTATAAAAGGATAGGGCCCAAAAAAAAATGTTTTCTTACCATAAATCTATCAAAAAGAGGTTAATCGATCGATTTTTGTATCATGTGAACCCACCTTTAATATTACATTTTTAGAAATAAATGAGGTAACCGAAAATGAATGTTTGAATTTTTAACCGTCTTGCGCAGGTACGAAAATGAACCAATATCGTCACCTCAGTGTTTAAGTGTTACAAACGCATTTTAATCATTTTGTAGTTACGTCTGACATTAGGTAATGATATAGTCTATGTTTTGAAATATTTCCGCATCGATTTGATCAAAATATAATAATCACCTTTACAGCAGCCGAGCAAATAAATTACAATACGGGCGCAAACTCATAAATCAATCAAACGAAACAAACGGTGACCGTTACGCCAAATCGAGTAAATTATTTATGCAACATATTTCGATTCACATGGAATTGTGTAACTGTTTTATTTTTTCTGTAATGGAATTCTGGGCTATAGCTTCACGCACATATTTCTAACTGATTTTAAAAATCTCCATTTGATATAATATTTATATAATTAGATTGATATGATATTGAACGATTTGTTGTACATGTAACTTGTATGTCCTTTTTACATTAAAATATAAAACAATTTAATTTAAAAACAGTAAAAGAAACACTGAAATGGTATCAGCCACACAATTCAGTCACTATATAAAAGAAAGTCGACAGTTGATGTAAAATAATAGCAAAAAGATCATTTTACGGGTTAAGCATACGCAAAACTTGGGTAAATACAAAAAAAATAAATAAAATTAATTTTCAAGGGTCAGATAAGAGTATCTCAGTACCTACCCTATATACGTAGTTATGTGTATCATACCCAAATTATAAATGTATCTTAAATACTTTTTTTTAGGTAGCTCAAAACAAAAACAAAAAAACAATTTCCATCTTCATCAATTACAAGGTTTTACTTTATTTTTTGTATGTATAAAGTTACCTTTCCAATTATTTTTGTTTTAAAAACTTTATGTTGTTCAAAGGTACTCATATTATAAGAACCGACCACCTCTCTCTGAAGTAAAAATAGATGCGGTGGATGATAATTAAGAAAAAAATTCGATGAGATTAAATTTCCTAATAAATCAAAAAATAATTACGGAATGTCTTGTGCAGATAGTTCGTTTACTGTTGTTACATCGACTATATGAACAACATGTACTTCACACTTTCGGTTTGAGTTTATATCTATTTTTTGCTTTTATTACACATCGGTCGAATAAACCATAAACAGCAGCAGCAGTACAAAATGTTGTAGTATAGTGAAATGGGGGGGGGGGAAAGAAATATAACTTTCTTACAATTTTTCTTTATTGTTATGATACGGAAGTTTATTGTCATAAAACGGCGGCTACTTGTATGGCGAATGCTATAAAAAAAATGTTGGCATTTTTCGTATTTTTTTGCTTAAGGTTTTATGCTTGTTTAAATGTTTTTTTTTTTTTTTTTTGGATTTTTAAAGGAAATAATGATAACTTAAATAATATAGAAAGCCACAACATAAAGATAAATAAAAATTGCGTTGTAGCGAAATATTGGCCATGTCGTAAACCAAAAAATACAATACGATAAGAGACTATAGTAACCAGAACGTAAAAGTGTGCACAACAAAAAAAAAAAAAAAAAACCTTACTCAATTATAGTATACAGACAGGCTTGAGTAAAATGGCTTTCATCGATTCATCATTTCAACATGAAACACTATTAAATGTATCAACCACCGCATACATAAAATTTCCAATACGTAACAAAGTGTGACATGTTAATCTTGACCTGCCACAAGAGGCTTTGTATTCGTTATGTACCAACCTACTCTCATAAATCACGGCAATACATTTTATTTTTATTTTTTATTTTGTAGGTACAATAAAAGTAAGCCAAAAGTCTACCTTTATGACGCACACCGCACATATATAACAAACTTATAAGACAAGACGAAATATGTAAAATTCAAAATTAGTATTCTACTGGTTGTTAAACCTACGCAGAATGTGTTTCACTAATTTTTATATGTTTTATAATACGTTTTAATGTATGTAAGAAAGTAAAAGTTTTAGGGTCAAAACTACATAAATTGATCTGCATCAGTGGGTTTTTTAATATAGCAGCTGCACAAAGTAATATAATTTTTCGATTTTCATATTTTCCTGCCGCCATCGTACAAACATAATGTTGAAAGGGATATTACAATATTACGAATCTTTGTTTTTCCACTCAATTATATTTTCTTTACATTACGTTTGAGATTTTGCCCACAGGTAATATATTTTTTTGTATTTTTTCCTCGCGATGCTGGTACCAAAGTTATCTTTATGTAATTGGTAATATACGAGCATAACAACTAAATGAAATAAAGAATGAGAAACACAATGCAAACTGGGAATATTTTTTTTTAATAAACCGGGATTTTATCTAAAGAATAAAAAACACAACAATTGAAAAGTTATAGTGGGATGATAAGAAAATGGAATAGTAGTTTCTGTTTTTTATGTGTGCGGTGAAATGTAAGATTTTAAAAAATTTCATCTGCAAGTTGAAAGTTATTCATGCAAATAATAACCGTAACCTTATACAGTACATTTACAAAAACAAGGGTTTACTTACACCAACTTCAATTTTTTTTAATGACATGCAGGCAGACTACAAATATATCCACTTTGCAACCAAACGTCAAATATATTTCATCAAACCTCAAAATACCAATATCACAATTTCTTCATTCACATTTGAAACTGGTGGTGCTTTGTCCGTTACCCAATCATTCTCTCAATGTTTCCAAATCAATCAAATTTAAGGTTCAATCTAAACCCACTTTTGCAAAAAAATAATAAAATTAGAGCCTTGAATAAAAACGGCATAATTGGATAGCATTCAGTTATAAAAAAAATAGTTAAATTTATCTATAAGCACTTGGGAATTTACCAAAGAATAAAGCAACCGCCAAAACTAAAAACTAAACAAATCGAGTTTTTTTTCATTATTTCAGAGCACATACATTGTTTATTTAATAAAAATACCTTTCATTTCATTTATCACGTGACTCATATTGCAATTTAAAAATTTGATTCAGTATCCAACACCGGATGATCTTTTGATACAAAAAAAACTGCACGATGATGTTGTACTAGCGATTTACGCTAATATTGGCGTTAGTACTAGCGTATTTCGCTAGCGCAATTTGCACTATATGCATTATGTATATTTTATAGAATGCAAAGTTGTAACGTGCTGTACCTAGAATGAAGAGACCACTGCGCAGGTCAAAAATTGAATTCCTTAGAAAGTCAGAAACAACGATTTGTAAATCAAATGGAATAATATAGCAACTAAACAAAAACATTTCTCAAAGAACTTTCAATATTGCCAAAAGATAGATGTGGCCTCTCGAAATTTGCATTCCAGTACTTCTTTGTTTGGTTGATTCCAAAAAACGTGCTACTATAAAAAATGATAATGGACGCTTTCAGGTCCTGTTGAGCAAAATCAACATGATGTCTTCTGAATGCATTTGATTTATCGAAAATTTCATGGATGTGATAGATCGACTGTCATTTTTTCTATCAGTAAATTTCAAAAGCCAACATGTTGCGAGACCTGAAATCGCCCATTGTCGACTAAAACCACTTCAATGAACAAACTCTGATGTCAAATGATGATATGGAAAATGAATAACGATGCGATAAGGACTCATTAAATTTATAGCCGAATAAAAAATTGGAAAATGCCCAAAAGCAAATTTGTATTAATGCAAGAACAGGTGTTAGTAGCTAATAATTTTTTAATTGATAAAGTTGTTTGGCTAAAGGCCGATTTAGATGAAGAAAAATGTTTGCCCTACAAAATTATTGCGTGTAGATTAGAGCTGCATGCAATAGAAAAATATACACGGATTAAAAACAGAAAGAATATGTAAACAAAAATGGCGATGCTACAATTTTTGGCGGGTGATAATTGGACGGCATATTTGTTACATTTATGAAAGACCTTAATTAATTTTTTATATTTAAATTTTTTTAAATATAAATGGTTATCATTTAACATGTCTGATTTTGAAAATTTGGTTATTTTCGTCTCCTATAAACTTTTGACGTCTAGTCATTGTATGGGTTTTCATAATATACTTTTCTTGTGTTTGGGGTGGTTTGTTACAATAAAATGTCAAAAAAATACGTTCGATGTTGAAAGGCCGAATATCGGAAGTCCAAATGTCGAAAAGCCGAACGACAAAAGACCGAACGGCGAATGGCCGAATGGGTCGGAAGGCCGAATGTCGAATGACCGAATGTGTCGAAGGGCGGAATGTCTAATGTCCGATTGGGTCGAAAGGTCGAAAGTGTTGAAAGGCCGAATGTGTAAAAGCCGAAAGGCCGAATGGGTCGAATGGCCGAACATATGGAAAGACCGATTGGGTCGAAAGGCCGAATTTTCATTAAATTTTCCTTCAAAAGAACCTTTAAAACCATTGAATTTATTTGTGTATGTAGCATATTAATGGGATCAAATTTTGTCGGAAAAAAAAATTTATTTCTTTTTCTTTTTCCTTATAATTAATTAATTTTTAATATATGACAAAAAAAAGGTAAGAAAATTTTAACATTTAAGGCGATTTACCATTAAATGTTTTTATACCAAAAATTTTGATAAAAATGTAAATTTTGGTTTTCATAAAAATATAAATTTTGAAAATTTTCATTCATAAAACGATAAAAAGTTGAAATCAATTTCGAAACAAACGGCCTTTCGACATTCGGCCTATTCGGCCTTTCGGCACATTCGGCCTTCCGAAACTCGGCGTTTATCTATCCCTTTCGGCCTTTCGACACATTCGGATTTTCGACATTCGGCTTTCGACATTCGGCCTTTCGGCGTTCAGCCTTTCGACATTCGGCCCTATTCCAAAAAATAATGTCGGGTCGAGTATATTTTATAGTTAAATGTTCATTTCTATAGTAACAATTGCTCAAAACCCTTGCATAATTTTGCATGTTTATATTGATTGTCGTTATTATCGTTCAAACGAAAATTATAATGTACTAATCTCTTCCTTTTTTGCAAGACAAACATTTTTTCTACATTTAAAGAAGCACAAGTAAATCCTGACAAAGACCAGTGTTTCTCGTGGGTTAACCATCTAAATGAACTACTTCAAGTTATGAAATCTTTAAACACAATTCTTAAATGGGAACAAACAAAATTATTTAATTTAAGTTTTTAATATGTTTCCATATACAATTTCTTGTTGTACGTCTTGAAGAATGCAATAATTTCAGTTCAGGCACTTTAGTTATGATTAGTGTTATGGCGTTGTTGATGGATATGTTTAGATACATTCAGATGAATTATAGACTAAGATGTGGTGCCGTTGGAAAGGTCTGATTCTGGAGAGGCAATAAAACTCTAAAATATAATTCCACTTAAATACGATATTGGCTTTCGTTGTAAACGTCTTGATATGGCCATTTGCTGTAAAGGGATGTGAAAGGCCAACTACTCTATCTCATAGATACTTAGGTTGGTTGCGGGTAAAACGTACAGTATTTGAAAGTTTCAGAGAAATATTTTTGGTGGAGATGGAAATATTTTTTGATTTTCTTTTGATGCTGTGGCTACCTTGATTGACCACTTCAACTCGGAGGAATTGGTTTTTACAAAATTTATCGAAATCAAAATTATTAAAATTTTGTTAGAAAAATGATAACCACAGATTACGTCGAACAATTAATCAATCGGGTATATTTCAGATTTTCGATCGGCGCGAATAACATGTCTATTCATTAGTTTCGCATGATACAGGTTACCAAATACCACATTAGATTTTGTTATTATTAAAAAAATTTTAAATTGTTCACCAAACATATACAAATTCACCAAAGTGAAAAACATTTTTTTGTTTTAAACGGAGTCGGCGTAGCATTGTAAGAATCTTGAAGAATATAATAGTTTTAGTTCGGGAAATGTAATAACCAAAATCACCGAAATGATTCTGTTAACAGATCGAGATCTTTAATAGTTTGTAGCAGTTACAGCGACTTGGAAGTGTGCTATTGAGGAGCACTTGGCCCAGAGGCGCAAGATACAACAGCTTTATTTCTGAAACCAAAGTTGTTAAAACCTCCATAAGTGGCGCTGGTGGGCAAAATATAACTTTGTAACTTAGAGTTGTCGCAGGGAGTTGAAAGAGGTGCTGCTAGAAAGGTGTTGCTCCCCACGAGGCCGTACCGCTAAACGACCGTTTTGCGGAGACCACTTGTAGCCTGTAGTACTGACATAAAAGGTGGGTCGGCCCATGAGATCTGCACTCTCAACATGAGGTGTCAGGGGAATCATAATCAGAAGACCAAAAATACATTTTGTATCCCGTCCCTTTTGGAATTCGGACCCGGTACCTCCCGATCTAAACGACGCAGCTTTAACCACAGTACCGTTAGGCCAGTCAATTTTATTTCTTTGATCGTAGCTCGTTATGGCGCTGCTGACAGATATAGCTGTAAAATCTAAAAAAAAATTGCGAGATGAAAAGTAATATTTTCCAGCCGAATGTAACCTAAAGGAGGTGTCATGTGAAAGCTTTCGATCTATTCACCACCCATACAAAAATTCACCAAGGTGAAGTAAGTTTTTTCAGTCGAATATTACCGTGTCAAGGTTTTGCAGATTGCAACAATTTTTATTTTAGCACTTACCGTTATGATTGGTTAGTTGCAGAAGTCGAATTGACTCCAAAGAGGCGCAGTTGTCAACGTCTTGAACGAGAGATGGAATAAAATGTAAAACCTTTTTACCAGCCCTGTAAATATTCATAACGGTGAATTGAGAAGTAATTTTTTTCAGTCGAATATAAACGGAAGGAGGTGTCGGTGGAATGGTCTTAATCTAGAGGTATTAGGAGAATTTAAATATTATTCATAATCAATATAAACGTTTACCGCAGTGAGGTGTAAAACCAATTTTTTTTTATTGGAATATTACCGTGCTGTTTATCGTTGTAAAGGTCTTGAAGAACTCATCACTTTTATTCCTTGAACTTTACTTATCAGATGCATGGTTAGGGCGCTGCGAATTGATATTGTTGTCAACAAAACCCTGTAGCAAGTCGTTGGAAAGTTCTTTAGGTAGGATTCAAACGCGCTTTAGTTGTGGCGTTGTTACTTAGAAATGATACTATTGTTAACGTCTTTGTCGAGAGACGGAAAACAGTTCTAAACTTTTTCACCACTCCTATAAATATTCACCACTTGAGGGGAAAGATTTTGAAGAGTGCAACAATTTTATTTGTGGTACTTTGGATAACGTAGGAACTTGAAGGATGTGTCTAACGTCTAAGGTTTTGATAAATACCCACTATGACTAGGTCAAAAGCCATTTTACAGTCGATTATTTTTCCAGAGTGGCTGCGTGCGCTTAAAATAAGCGTAAAAGGACTATAAATAAAAGTGTGTGGGTAAATGTTACATTTTTTTTATAATAAATATGTTAGGCTCGATAGCCATTTTTTCCGTCCTGCTGAGTTGAACATGTTTGACTCAGTAGGATCGGTAAAAAAAATGTCTCCTATCTCCCTATGAGATTATTCCGTCCCCTTTTCAAACTTTGCGGCTACAGCAATAATGCCTTGCCGTCTCTCAACAAACCCATGCCATCCTGCTGAGCTACTAGAAGTAGATTGTCGAGGTGAACAAGACGGTAGGATAAATTGTACGAAGCTGTGAGGATTGAGCTTAGCCCTAACTTCACTGTTCAATATGTTCGAAAATAAAGTCTACTTAAAAGTCTTTTGGCTTTAGCAAACAGATCTATAAACAACCCGTGGCAAAGAATTAAAAGAAACGAGAGTGACAAGCAGGGCTATGATAGATCAGAAAACTAGAAATACAAATGCGCGATGTCGTCGTGAGAAAAAGATCTACTTCATTGAAGTTGAAGCAACCAATTATATGAACTTATTGCCAATAAAGATGGAACCAATAATAAATACTTTTGAAGGTGTTTAACGCTCAGTTTTTGAAAATAATGTTGGAAACTTCATCTCTAGCACAAGAGGTACAAAAGCAGAGAATTTCGCAACGGCAAAAAATTCGCCGATTTAACCTTAACCGATTATCAACTTCTCTAAAAACTTCTCTTCTAAAAATGTTTCTTTTCGAAAACTAGAATAAAGATTTCTTGAAAATTTCCAACTTAATTTATATGAATGCATATATTGAGTGAATTATGAAAGAAGAAAGGAATACGATATAAACTGTCGCCAGTTGTAGAAATTTCAAATTGTGAATGTCATGCACTAAATTCGAGATTGTCTCTAATAGTTCTCTTTCACCAGAAATAACAGAGCTATAACATTACAACCTGATTGAAATAAGCTCAGTTTTGGGGTTAAATCTAATTATTTCAAGTCACAAATATATCGCTCCAGTAAAGATTTTGTAAATTTTTCAACGACTTTTGTGAAACAACATTCACAGTAAGGGCAATTATAAAGTTGAAACGGCGAAATCGATTCAGTCTTTGGTGGGTTTTAGAAAAAGTCTCTGAAGTATGCAAATTCCAAATTACAATTTTATTTGTAATATTATAATATTTTACAGTCTACGTTTAACGTAGAGTATAGCCGGAAGAGTGATAGTAGAAATGTGTAAGTAGCCGTATAGGGCTCTGCTTAGGTTTTTAGTAATAATTATTTCGTGAAAGAACTCTACCACTCTACAGAGTCTCAATAATAATATCAAAACGACTTAATTTGATTTTCTCAACGGTAGAGCAATTCGGTTTTAAGTAGTGTTCCAGTGCTGGCATATTAAAATCACAATCGATATACCACCATTCATAAGTACGAAAGTAAAATAACACAAAGTAATGTATAGCCTGAAATATGAGCAGGCTTTTTGCTTTCGACCTGATACATTCAAAATCGGCAAGGATAATCTTAATCTAAACTTCTCGCAGTATTTCACTGTATAAAATCTAGATATTCTGATTTTTTTTTAAAGTCTGATGATATCTGCAAACACATTGTGGCAGTCATATTATTATATTCAGGAGTTACGGAATCTATAGTTTCAGTCAGATAAAATCTTCGAGGAAACGGTATAAAAGAGCTCCAATTTAAGAGATATATCTGAGTGTGCCAGGCGCCTCCTAAATATCTACGTGGAATTATCTTGCTTTTGCTGTTTTATTTTCCTTAATTTTACCAAAATAACTTAAAATTCTAAAACATAGTCAAATTTAGTTGTTTGTCTATCGATCTGTATACTTTCTACAATCCAATCGTAGCCGATCCGTTGGCTTACCGACTAGAGTGAAACTAGGCTATTTCTGACAAAATAGTAAATTAAAATGAGAACTTGGAATGAAATTAATTATTTACTATTTCTTACACGATTACGATGAACTTCGTTAATATGCTATGTCTATTTGGAAATGGAATCATAAAAGCCATGTTTTTTATAGAGATCTTTTATCCAGATTAAATCGAAATTAGTTTAACTAAATTCAGTTTATAACCATTTTTCAAAATAGATAAGACTGTTCGTGAATTTTTCCGTGTTTTTTACCCATTTTATCTTACCCAAAACTAATTTACTTACTATTTTACCCTAAACTAATTTAACTTCCTAACATTATCCTAAAAATCAATGCTAAAATCAGGATTATCTTGGCTAGTTTGTGGAAAAACCAACAATTAAGAGAAAGAGAAGTTTGTCTGTGTATTAAATCAATAAGATTCTTTCGGCTTTTCATAGACAAAATATATCAACAATAATAGCATTCACAACATTTTTCGATTGGTTAATCAGAAAAAAATGAAGAGGCCAATCATTTATAATAAATCTACCACAAAAGTAGAAATATCAATCATCCCCGTACTTTATCCCAAGAGTTATACAAAGTGTATAACCCTGAACAAAAAATGAGAACTTTCTTTAAGTTCATTCTGTTGGAAGTTTGGTTTCATACTGAAAAGGCTGGTCTACTTATCAGGTGCCTACGACCAAACAACAAAAATACAATCCCTACTTAACGCAGATAGTGTCAAGTACGAACATACTGATTTAGCGAATTATATTCACTAAATCAAAAAACTCAAGGAAAACCCTCATTTCTATGTGTTTTATGCCCACACAAATAATTAAGATAAAGAGAAGTTTGTCTGTGTATTAAATCAATAAGATTTTTATAGACAAACTATATTAACAATAATGGCATTCACAACATTTTTTCGGAAAAAATTTGAAAAATGCTGTGAATGCCATTATTGTTAATATATTTTGTCTATAAAAAGCCAAAAGAATCTTATTGTATTTAATCAATTGTGATATCAAACACAGAATAAAAACACAAGAATTATAAATCAGAATAGAAAACATAAACTTTTTCATAGTAATTTATCAATTTAATACCTACTGTTTGAATAATATCGAAAGCTTCATTCTCTCTTTACTCTTTCATATAATAAATGATTAACAATTAAGGTGCGGTTTGTCCTTTTAAAATGTGTCAACAATAAAAAGTAATTTTCCAAAAATAATTAAAGCTATAAAATTTTGATTACCCAATTTAATGGCACCCATGAAGGAATATTAATAAGTCATCACATAAAGACATGCTTGGATACAAATCTTGTGCGTACAATTTTTTGCTATACATTTTGTTTTAAACATGCCATCATATCATTAATGAGTTTATGATTTTAAAAATATGTATGTAACATTAACATTTTATTTTGTAAACGCAAACGTATACAAATATGTTAAAGGTAATGCCTTATTAAATTTATGTCTCTTTTAAGCTTAATAATATGCTATACAAACACAAAAATATGATCACTCGTTCAATGGGTATTTGCAAGCGCGCCAGGAACTTTTTCCCAAAGAACGTAGTTTTATTTACCTTGAATTTCCGACAAAATAAATTATTCCAAACCATAATATTGTTCGCGTTTTCGGAAGGAAATGGGTTTTATGTTTATGAATACGTACATATACCTATGTATGTACCTACATATACACCAACAATAAAGCAGTATTCGTGAACGTATAAAATAAAAAAAGTATTAAAAGAAATTAAGTATTTTGTTTTTAATATTTAACAGAACTTTTTAAAATTATAAAGTTTTTTTTATGATTATTTAGGCTTTTTTTGTTTTTATGTTTTAAAATTGAATTTATTCGTTTTTTTATTTTCATCAAGACCAATTTGTGATGGAATCAAAAACGAATATATAATTCTGTTTGTATACCATTTTTGCGATAACCGAAAAATTTATTATTTACTCCCTGTAGGGTATTTTATTTATTTATATTCGTACTTTTCGACAGAATTCACGAGTTTCAGGTATGAATTTGTGATAAGGAAGCTCATCAGTTTCTTATAAACAACAACAAAAATTGTCATTTAGGGGTGCTTTTTATTTGAATTCTATTTCCGTGCTCTATCCATGAATTTTTGTTTGGTTATATTATTATATTTATGCTTCTAGGTGTTTTGCATAATATTAATTAAGGGTAACATTAATTTTGGGTACTCAATATGGTTTACAATTTATACATTGTCTTTGACGTCGTAATATAGTATTGCTAAGTTGGAATTTTTTACGACCGGTAGTTTCCGTTAAATTGGGGTTGTCTTGTCGTTAGATCCTCAATCCTCTGGAGATGCTTCGTATTATCTTTTTTTTTGCATAAGAAATACTCATGTTACCTTTTTCTATACAAAGAAGTTTTGATATTTTTAATCCAACTCTTGATCTTTACCCGACTAAATAAAAGAAATTATCGATGCAGTTACACACTTCGGTTTGCATACAAATTTAGTAGAAAATAACCGCAAAGAATATTTAAGACACCATATTTCATGAAATAACAAAGCAAACAACTACTCTGATTTTGGTCCAAAAACTAAATAAAATTAGCGAAATTTTGGCTGTTGATTTTAGTAATGTAAAATGTTTTTTTTTTAATATGGCTTTTTCGAAACATTTTCATAAAATATTATTGTACCTAGGCTACGGTCAAATTCTCGAGTAAATCATTTACTACAGTAAATGATAATTTTTAGTGTTCATTTTTTTGTTAAATTACGTATGATGAATTCTCTTACAATCTTCGGAACGTATTAAAATCATACAAATTAAAAAATTAAATAAATAGAATTCTGTCTATGAGCCAATTTCGTTGAATGATTTTTCGTAAATACTAATATACTTTTCGTGTTAATAAAAACACAATTAAAATGGTCTAGTCACCGGTAGCATATTAGAAATTACATGAATTAATTAACATTCACAAAAATTAACAAAAAAAAAAAAAAAAAAGTAAAAATTAGCTTACACAGAAATAGAGCTGTGTAAATGTCGTGAAGAGGAAAAAATAGTAAGAGAATTTATCTGTATTAGTATGATTCGCTAGTACCATAACGCACAGTACATTCTGTATATATAGAATGTAAATTGTGGTATAATCAGTCCAGTCGCCGCGGCCTGATGAGAAGATTGATTTTTTCATAATCATAAGCTCATCAGTTCGAAACTGAATTGAATTCTCTTACAATCTTCGGAACGTATTAAAATCATTATTTTTTGTTTGTTATTTCGAAATTAAGCTTTGAAATGTACGCAAAGTCGCGATTTGCAAATTCGCAATATTCTTATGATTATTTTATTGAGTAACTACTACATGGGCTAAAAACCTTCTTGTATTGACTATTATTCTTAAATTTCGAAAATGGAGTCTTTTACTAGGCGCCATTTCCATTTCGAAATCGATCTGGTGTATTCTGGATTTTGTGAAGAATAGATAAATTTTATTTGAAATTATCTTTATATAATTATCTTTATTTGAAAGGCTTATCAGAAACCGATGGCAAAAAGGGTAAGAATGTAATAAAACTGTCCGTTTTTGGGTCGATTAATTTAAACGTGATTGTTTTTGACGATGAACCCAAAACAGGTGACAACACCAGAAATGATTAAAAAATTCAAGATATTGAGTGATCGTATAAAGTGAAGTTGAATGAACTTATTGACACCGTAAACATTTCAAATGAACGTATAGAAAATATTTTGAATTTACATTACATATGAAAAAGGTTAAAGTAACATGGCGGCCGTGTTCGCTCACTTGATCAAAAACGTGAACGAGTAACCACTTCACAGGCAATGATTTATTATTTTTAAAAATGCCGTTATTTCTTCAAACTCGGCCGGTATTCGTTGACTGAACTGAGCAAAATGAATGTAATTTCTTACTACACTTCTTCAGAAAAATGCAACACATAAATTTTAAGATAAACCATTTGAAATGCTTGGGTTTCAAACAATTACTACGGATGTGGCTCTACTCTTATAATAAAATCCAAAGAGTTGAGGTTAACGGCATTTATTCTAGAGATATTGAAGTACTATGTGGTGATGATATAACTTACTTTTAACTTTGAACCGCCTTTTATGACGGAAGATGACTTGTGTAATTTTATTTTATGACATTTTGACAGTGGGGGGGGGGGGTGGGGGGAGGGGTAAAAAAACATTTAAATTCTGTGACTAATTCAAAAAATTTTAGTCACAGAATTTTAAGATTTGAAACTTTTAATACTAACGGTTTCAAATGACTTTCATTACATTATCCAAAAATTTTCAAAATTTGTATTTCCGGTAAAATTTTGTATTTTTTAGTAGGTAAAGATATTGGGAGAGAGACAAAATCCGGAGACTCAAAATCCCGATGATTTCAAAAAATCCCGAGAGTACAAAATCCCGAGGATACAAAATCCCGACGATACATAATCCCGAGGATACAAAATCCCGAGGATCGAGGAAACTTAATCCCGAAGATACAAAACTAAAATTATCCTTCACCAGAAGGGGCGGTCTTCGGTATTACGGGATTTTGTACCCTCGGCATTGGTACCCTCGAAGTTTTGTATTCTCAGGATTTTGTAACGCGTGATTATGTCCCACGGGATTTTGTCAACCCAAAGATATTACAACCACTGTAAAAAGGCCATGCATTCCTCTTTTCAAAATCTTGCATGATCAAATTTATGTTCTGTAAATTGTTAGGATTCTTTCGTAAAATGTCAGAAAATCATTAAAGAAAAATAAATGCGACAATTTACAAATATAAATAAAATAAAATCTACTTCTTTATTCTTCACTTAACCTCTTGGGAAGTTAGGTCGAAAGTTCTACATGTTTAGCAAATAAATATTAAAATAATCTTTTAAATATCTCTTCGCAGGTTTGCCTCATTCGATGTTAGCGCTGTAATTTGTCAAATAAATTGTTTTAATAGAATTCCCCATTTTCCAGAATTTATTTTAAATAAAATGTTTATTTCAATTTTTGCCATTACACCAGTTTTTTGTGAAACGTGTTCCTAAACCAAAATAAAATATGCCTAAAAAAAATACTGAAAAGAATTAAATGGTTCCCGTATCCACTAAAAACTAAAGGACTTCATTCCGAAATCATTGTAGAATCTGCTCCATTTGGCCAAATTCCAGAACATCATCTAAAAATAATTTCAGAATTTCATTTTCATCACACAAACCAAATTTCTTCATAATTGAAAAGAAAATATTCTAATTCAGTTCGATTTGGCCATATTCTAGGACTTCATCACAAACGCTAGATAAAATACAAAATACTATTTCCATATTGAAGAACTTAATCCACAAATCATTCCAACATCCCAGTTCTAAAATAAATAGAATAAATTCGTTATAATAAACAGCATAAGGAAACATCCTTTGATCGTATTCCAGAACTGCATCCACACTTTCTTTTGGAACCCCACTACCATCGTACAAACCGAGCTTCATCATAATTGATAAAGAAATGATCTAGTTCCATTCATTTAAATCCAAATTAATTTTATGGCAAATATATATGCCTCCTTGGTTCAACCCGTTTTTATTCGATTCGTCAATAAACCCTTTTATGCTTCCGAACACCTTCATCAGTAGAATGTCCAAACGAATAGGGTTCGCCACATGAATTCTAAATTTTAGTTAAGAAATACATTTGACATTTCAAATCTCAATCCGTTTTTAAACTATCGTTGGTGTGGACGGGACCGGATGACTAACCGAAATCATCTAACATACACACATTTTTACGAAAATGTTTGAAAATGAGTTTAGTTTTGCTTGTCGTAGGTTTATCATTAGATTTTTCAGGAACAACTTCAAAATGATCTTATCGTCCTTCTCTGAACTGAAGAAATATGTTAATACGAAAGGTAGTGTTACTTTTGTTCATATAACTACAATAGTCCCGACAAACAATATACCGATGCTTATTCTTGATATGCTCAAAACATTCGTTAATATCCATAATATCGCCGCTAAGAACTGATAAAGGATTGTAATAGACAGATATATCAAATTTTGAAGCAAGGTTTTGGAGAAACCCAACAAATCAAAATTATAAATATGCGCAAAAAATCTTACCCCGTCAATTTGGCAACAAGGCTACGTACATTTAAATGACCAATCTTGAGCGGACTAAGGACACCATTATTTGCAGCGATATTGCTGGTTGATGCATTGTTTTTTCTGAGAATATTTTCTGAAATATGTCAAATTCGTTATCTTAGGCTGTTTAGAAGTGAAACTCCCCCAATTTTTGAACGATCTTTAGTAATAAACGGCTTAACTGAGGCCCATTTTTGGCCAAAAACTAGCATCCAAAACTCTATTATCATATTAAAAATTTTTAAAATTATTAAAATTTTCAGAATTCCTCTGACGTTGTAATTGTTAAAGCAACTTATTAAAATTTTTGATCAATGATCTGATTAAAATTTCATAATGCAAATAATTAAAATATCAGGCATGCGTAAAAATACGATGCATTTTTATGTGACTATCCGACTGCTTGCACTCTGATTTTATCGTTCGATGTTGAAAGGCCGAGTATTGGAAGGCCGAATGACGAAAAGCGGAACGCCGAAAGTGTTGAACAGAAGGTGCTGATCAAATTTTGTCGGAAAAAGATATTTATTTCTTTTTATTTTTTTATTATAATTAATTAATTTTTAATTATATGACAAAAAAAAAACGTAAGAAAATTTTAATATTTAAGGCGATTTACTATTAAACATTTTTATACAAAATTGTTGATAAAAATATAAATTATGAAAATTTTCATTCATAAAAAGATGAAAAATTAAAATCAATTTCGGCACAAACGGCCTTTCGACATTCGGCCTTTCGACATTCAGCCTTTCGACCTATTCGGCCTCTTGAAATTCGGCTTTTCGGTATTCGGCCTTTCGACCCTTTCGGCCTTTCGATATTCGGCCTTTCGGCGTTCGGCCTTTCGGCTCTATTCCGATTTTAAGTTCATTTAAAAAAGACAATGAGTGCAGTTGGCGAGAGTTCGTCGAAGAGGATAGACTTGTTTTTTTTCTATCCTCTTCAAAAATTTAATTTAATTTTATTTTCTCTTTATTTTTGTTTCTTATGTAGTGATATGTATATACTTTTTATACATATCTATATACATTTTAATTTTAAATTTTAAATTTAATTCTAATTAAATTCAAGTTTAGTGTAATAATAATCAAAGTGTAGTGAAAATAACTAAAGTGTAATTTTGGAAAATGCAATCCACCGGGATGCATTTGTCAGGCAATGTTTTTATTTTTGTAGATAGAAAAATTAAAAGTGCATGATTTGGTATTTTGTGGGATTGTACGTAAAATCAAATTTCAATTTTTAATTACTAAAGTCTAATAATTGGATAGTATTGAAATAGATTTTAACTTAAATAGAAAAAAGGCGTAGTAAATTTTATATTAGATTTTTTAATTAAGCACACTTATTTGTATTCTTATGTTTGATTTTGGGTACAATCGACACTAATACATACTTAAAATATGGTATATAACAGGGCCAACAATATGTTTATATAGCTATCTCGTTCGCTCTTCGCACGGTTCTGTCAAGGAAATGTATTATGTTTTGTTGGTTGTTGTATTGTAATGTACAAACAACAACAAAAAAGAGAATTTTTTTCATTGGTTTTGATATAGTCGCCACAAATATTTTCCTGTATCTTGATACATAGATCAGGCATGTTTGTATGTGCTATAAGGTCTCCTGCAACGCACATGAAAGATGGTAGAAAATATTTACCGTCAATGTGTGTTGGTGGTTTTAGTATATAAGATTTTGTTACTTGTATGCTGGTTTTGTTTATCTCTTTATGTTTCTCCTGTATTCATGAAACAACTAATGCCACTACATGAATAGCTGTGACATCAGCCTAAAAAAGTCTAATCACTAATATAAAGAGGGGAGTAAGGATTTTTGTTTTCCTGTGAAGCGTAAACAGGGTCAAATGGGATTTTCAAATAAATTTTTTAGTGTCGTCTTTGTTTTCAATTTAAATGAACGTTTTTTTTGCAGGTGTAGGTGGTTTGATGTCGGATGTATCGGGGTGTAAATTGTGAGCGGTTTTGATTGGGATTAGTAGTCGTTTATTAAGTAATTTTGCATTTTTATAAAGGTGTTTTTTTCTCGAACCATCGTCGTGCTTCGTGTTCCTCTAATCATAATAAATTTATTATGAAAATGAAATGGAGGAGCGCGAAGCACGGCGATGTTTTGGGAAAGAAGAAATTTTATAAAAATGCAAAGTAACTTGATAAATGATTGTTGGTTTCGGTCAGGATTGTTCGCGGTTTACATTTCGACATATTTGACATCAAATTGTTTGTATTTGTAGGTAGGAATGTTGATTTGGATTGAAAGTGGAGACGATGTGGAGGGGTGTGTTTGAGAATCCCATATGATTTTTTTGCGTTTCGTGGAAAAGTAGAAATCTTTATACTCTTAACACATACTACCACACATTTTTGTGTCATGGCTTTTTAGGTAGTGTCATTGAAACAACTATGGTATTATTGAAATCATGTATTATATGAGCACAATGAGATTTTGTATATTCTACTCAAATAGGATTCTTATACTTTGTATAATCGAATGGGTTTGAGTCGAATTGGAATTGGGAGCTGTCTTATACATTTCATTTAGAATCGTTTATTTAGGTGGGATTAATAATAATTTTTTTTACAGGTTCTACAAACTGCATCAAATTGATTTTAAATTGATTTTAATTGAATTAATAGTATAAATTAACTAACTATATACATAAAATGCTAGTTTGGAAATGTTAGTTGAGTTAAGTTGGGTTAAGATTTGATTTTAACACATAATGAGGTATTCATTGATGGATAGTATTGAAATGGATTTTAACTTGAATGGTTGTATGTCGTGGTTGGTTTCATATTGGATTTTATTATATGCACAATTTACATGTGTTCGGATGTTGGATTTTATGTATAATTGTCACTAATACATGCTTACAACATGATATATATATAACAGGATAAACAATATGTGTGTACAGCTGTCTCATTCACTCTTTACACAGATTCTGTTAAGGAAATGTACTATGTTTTGTTGGTTCTTGCATTATGATGTACAAACAATAACAAAAAAGAGAATTTTTTGTTGGTTTTGATACAGTCGTCACAAGTATTTTCCTGTATCTTGATGAATGGATCGGGTATGTTTGTATGTGCTGTAAGGTCTCCTGGTACGCACATGAAAGATGGTAGATGGTATTTACCATCAATGTGTGTTGGTGGTTTTAGTATATAAGATTTTGTTACTTATATGCTGTTGTTGTTAATCTCTTTGTGTTTCTGTGTGTTCATGAGACGGCTGAACCCGTCCCTCGATTTGCGGGGTTCCTCTTTGTAGGTTTTCGGAGGTTTGCGGGGGGTTGGGTTGGCGAAATTTCGATGTATGTACAATTTTTTGGGACGATGTAATTCGTTAAGCGAGGTATGGTGGGTGTAAATCGGCATTTCGTTAGTCGGAGTTTTCGCGAATTTTCTGGGAATTTATGGGGGGGGGGGTTAAGGGATGGGTGCATGGTATTCTTCAAATTATGAGTTGTGTGAGCATAATGAGATTTTGTATACTCGACTCGATGGACTCGAGGATTCTTATACTTTGTATGGTCGAATGGGTTTGAGTTGAATTGGAGTTGGGAGCTGTCTTGTGCATTTCATTTGGGATGGTTTATTTGGGTAAGATTCATAATTTTTTTTTGCAGGTATTTCAGGCTGCATCAAGTTGATTTTGGATTGATTTTTGTGTAATTAATATTATAAATTATAAATTGACTAAGTGTATGAATGGAATGCGAATTTGGAAGTATTGAGTTGAAATTTGATTTTTAACACAGGGTGATGTGTTCATTTATGTGAACAAAGTGGAATTATGTTAAAATATTTTGGAATGCTAAATGTTTTTGAGTTTAATTGTTGACTTAATAGATTTATTAAAGTTTGGATGGCGGGTTTCACACACAATCGTCATAATTACGTATATGGCACATCGACAAATTTTTAAGAAAGGAATGTTTCATTTTTATTGCATAGATTTATTATTTTATTTACTTTGCATGCTTGATTTGGCAGGAAAAGAGGTCCGTGATCTGAGTTAAAATTTTGGATATATTTATGTTTATTTATTGATATGGAGATCAAATTATAGAATTTTTGATTAGGTGCTGGATTTTGGTGGCAGAGATCTCTTCAATAGGTGAATGATGCTAATTGGATTTTTATTTAGGTAGTCTACTGTTTTATAAGTTTTATTTTTGAGTTGCAAAAATGACTAATGTAGTATTCAATTGTAATTTAAAGTAATTTAATTTAAATTAATGTTGCTGCTTCGTTCAAATATTTATATAGATTGAAATATTATACTAATTAAATGAAGAGCATCGTACGTTATCTAGGATAAGGGAAATTCCCTTTTTATATGATATTGTAAACTACATTGCATTGCAAACATATTTGAGGTATTGATGAAAATGTTTCAACACTTTTTGTCTGTTTAATTTAATTATATCAAAGTGTCATAGTTTGTTCAAGTATTTTTGTCTGATGGTGTAGTTGATATAAATTATACTTAATTATATATAATTGTTAGATAGTCTCCATATTTTCAACTTTTTATTTTTAAATCTAGTTGCAGTAGGTAAACAATTAATTACTACAGGATAACGTAACCTAATGAAAAAAGCGCAGTGAACTTAAATCGTAACTTAGCAATTTAATATTTTTAAACATTCTTTTAGAATTCTAGCTTAGAAGTGGGAAAGTCTACATATGTAATTTCATAAAATGTTAATTTTTGTAATACTCGTATGTAATATATTGTGTTTTGCTAATTAATATATATTAATTAATTTAGTTTAAATAATTAACATCTTGCTAAACATCTTGGGATCCTGAAGGAGCAAGTGCGTCTACTATTATGGGTTTGCTAATCTATGTTAATTTGAGATATGTGATTGACGGGTTATATTATCAATTTCCGTAAAAACGTCGTACCCTGGGATGCAACGATGAATTGGTTTAATAATTCTTTTCAAGTCAATTTTAACTTCTAGGCGCTAGAGTTGTTAAAGTATCTTCGGGAGTCCGAATCTGTAGTGGCGGGTGAATGGCGTTGTGGTTGATTGGATTTAGTTTGGGGTATTCTTTGAAATGTATGATTGGTTGCAGTTTTCAAAGGGCGGATTTGTGTTTGCAAAGGATTGAAGCAGCCATCGGAGATTTTTTTTAGAAGGGTTGTCTTGTGGTAACTGTTTTGTCTTTAATAGAAACATGCCAATTATTGATTCATTTATTTTAGGATTTGATTTAAGTTATTTTGAAGAAGGTTCTCTAATTTAAGCGGTATGGGGTAATAACTGATTATTTTGATTTTGATTTTAGAGGTGTCTTCTGGAAGTCGTTATCTAATTAATTTAATTTGTTTTAGAATAATAAATAATTGGCGGCTGGTTTGGTTTGAATTTTAATTGACTGGATTTGGAGTGTGTTGTTATATTGATAATGTAGTAATATTTAAATAGATATTATCATGATATACTTGTTTAGAGAATTGTTTTATTTTTTTATTTTTAAGATGTTTTTTGAGTCTTTGATGATGCTGACGGGCATGTTAGGTATTGGGTACTTGGCTGTTCGGTTTTGTTATGAGTGTGGCGCGTCACCCGGGAGTCTTTCTTGAACTTGGTCATATCAATGAAATCTGTTTTATTTATTTATTTTAGTTACATTATTATCTACATTAAGTTTAAGTTTGGATACATCCAATTGTTTCATCGGAAGTATGTACGATGGCGGTGACTTGTACATAATTATTATAGGATGGAGCTGAACTTGGTGGCTTCAAGTTGAAAACAAGCTTGGCTGAGGAAGTAGAAAATTTGTATTGGCTTGTAAAAGATATTTATGATACATTCAGATATCTTAAAAATGGAAAAAGTTCGTGAAATGTTTCACAAACATGTTCAGGCAGAGAACATGAGATTAAATTTAATTAAGTACGATTCTTTGTTCTAGGTAAAGAAGTTATTAGAGTTGCTACTTAAGTTAGCATTGGAATTTTAGTTATAACGGTGGTGACTTAAATCAATGTAGACATGCGCAGGGAAAATGACTAATGCTTTAACTTTTATTAATTTAGCTGTGGAGGATGAAGCTGAGCATAGATCGGTATTAGCGAATGTGTGCTGGATAATATTAATAATTTCTTTTGAACAAATTTTTATGTAATAATTGGAAGAAAAATGGAATGACCAGTTATTTGAATTTTAGTTTTAGAACATCCGGTTGTAGCGGATTTAAATTCTTAATAATAGTTATTAAATTTGAATTTTGTTGTCATTATTTCGTCTTAAATTCGTAGCTATTGGCTGTACCTATGTGTGTGTAACCGTGCCGATTTTGACATTACTAAGTAACCTGTCTAGTATTTGGGTTTTGTTCCATGTAAAAGGGTGTACCAGGGGCTCGGGCTTATAACATTGAATATCTTGCTTAATGCTTGATTTTATATTTGAATCAAAATCTAATTGCAAATTATAAACGAAAATCCTTATTTTACAAAAATAATATTAAAGCATAGACGGGCAAGTTAATTGATAAAATATGAATTAAATCAAGCAAAAAGTGTAGTTCTTCAAAGTACTTACCGGATTGTGGGATCTATCTATCTCTCTGTGGAGTAAACTACCACTCGGAGTTGGAATGCAAACCTACTCGTAAACACAGGTGCATTACTCGGTACTTGGAACAGTAATTTAATCTTTGTTCCGTTGTTTTCAAAGCTTTAGAGCCAATTTAAGGTAAGGAGCCAATAAAGCCCGTATTTTTAAACGCCTTTTCCTCAAAAACTATCTATTATTCCTAGCGATTTTAAATCAAATGCATATCAACTCACGTTTCGATTATTTAGAAACAAATAGATACAAAATAATTTTCAAATTTTTTAAGTTTTAAATTATTTTGGAATTTTCCGCCGCCTCATTAAAGTTTCAAAAAACTATAAAATTAAAGTTTTTTCATTAAAACCTTTTTTTCAGTTCAAGCGGCCAAAGAACATCACTACAAACCAAGAAGTACAGCAGGGACTGTTTATTGACCCACTGTATATTTTCAATTATCATTATAGAATGATGCCGAACCTTTGACATTCTTAAAATAAATTTTCAAGCTTAAACAAAACATGAAAAATATTTTCCAAAGATCATCAAAACCTATAAATAATGAAAACAAATTATAACGTTTAAACTGTAAAGACGAGAGAGGTTTACTTGTTTTTACCATTACAAATATTGTCTTTTTTCAGCGCATGACGTTTAGTCTGCCAAGAAATTTGTTAGTACCAATTACATACGTATTTTAGTTATATCTATCAAATTATTTTTAATCCACTCAATATAAAATATTCCCTCTATAAACCTTTTAAACATTTTAACATTCGCCAGAATAAACTACTGCAATCAATAAAATGTACATCATAAAATACCTTTCGCAAAAAATCGCGTACAAAAACCAATTATCGCGACCTGTTTTCGATTAACATCAAAAAAAAATAATAATAAAAAATCATTTTTTATACAACTTTGACAAATTAGCAAAAAACAGTTTTTTCATGAAACCAACAAAATCAATTAGTAGAATACTAATTTTTGCCGGATGTTTTTTTTTTGTTGTTCCAATGTGTTTTAAAACTACTTTATTTGTGCTACACATGTTCAATGCAGTGCAGCATAATGAATCTTTAAAATATATTGTTTTTTGCAGTTGATTGAATGGTACAATATACATACATTGTTTATAAAACATTAATTGTTTGTTTAGATTAGACATAATTTAAAAAAATAAAAAATTAATGCCCCAACTTGTATTGCTAGACAAACAGAAAGAGTATATTATTTTAGTTTATGATCATAGAATTAACAATCTTTGAACAATTTATAAAATATTTCAAGAAGAGGAAGAATTTTTTTAGAATTTATATTGTGTATTAAAACAGGACGTGAATCTGTTAATTTTATAGTTTTCTTTAATTTTTCATCCAGCATGCACATTTTATCTATATAAACATTGTTAACCCCTTATAGTAGTGTGTGTCCTACTTAAATCACATTTCATAATTTTACGCAGCATATTCAGGAAGAAAAACAAGTAAATTAATGAAAAGGTAACGGAAAAGCTATATACCAAGAAGAATACAGCGTGACGTTTGGTTCGGAAGTTTAAGTTTTTTTATTTGTACATTCATAGTTCAAGCCAGTACAGGATAGTTCACCATTCGGATAGTCATATTTTTACGACGTTCCAGAGGACGACCATATTTTGTAATGTAGATTTAACCAAGCATTTACTTTCCAAACGAATTGAAAATCCTTATGACTCTTTCACAAACAGATTTGCATTAAATTTGTGTTTAACATAAAAATATTATTTTAGCAAAGAGCTTCATAGAAAATGGTTCGAAAAATTTTAAATACTCAATTGACTTGAATAAAATTCTAAATATGTAAAGCTCCCTAAAGGTATACCACATTTTCAGTCGAAAAGTTCTTTCCACAGCAAATATTATACATATAAACGAATAGACTTATCTATCCGCGGAAAATCTTATTCACAGAATTATCAATTCATAACTTTTTACCCGAATTAAATCATAACAACAATGGCTCACACCATATCCAGGGGTTAATCTTTTTTCTAATATAAAATAAACACATAGAGATATAATACATGAATGTATATTATATATGCTTAAGAAGCGAGAACGAAGATGCCTAAGAAATAGAAAACGAAGAAAACTTATTCAGTCTGAAAATTGCAAATAAACAAAGAAGCAAAAAAGGAAGAGCTAAGCTAAAAGTAAATTAAAAATTCTATTTTTGGTTTTTCAATTTTTCTCTACTTTGGTTGGGTATGTATGTTATGTGCAAAACCAACAAAATATAAAATTCAAAATGAATAATAGATAAAAAAAAAACTGAAAGACAATAGTTCCATGTAGAGACTTAAAGGAGGAAAAAGTAAAATCTTTTTAAAATGATTTTTTTTCTAAGTTATAACTTTTTATTGCAGTTTAATTTTTTTAAAGATGCATGCATATAAGCAGCAGAACTAGCATACAAGAGGGAGACAATTTGTATGTTCTGAATTGTACTCTTACCATACATATATTCTTCTGTATATGCACAACCACAGAATAGCGTATCGAGTCAGGAATACTAATAGTAATAATATATTATTATCAGTAATGTAATCTATCTTAAAAACTTTGTTTTAGTTTTATTTTTTGCTTTGCTTATTTTTTACTTATAAACAACAAACACTTGAATCACAGCAGATTTTTTTTTCGTACTTTGTTTACTTTTTCTGCTTATTATTCATATGTATTATTGAGAAAAACAACTTTGTATAACCGCTACAATAAAGAGATTGAATCAGCACGTACCACTGATAGTTTTTTTTATGTGTACCCGTACTGAATCGCATTTATATGGTTTTTATACATCAAAGTAGCCAGAAACTTTTATAAATATTTAAATCACGATGACTGCCTCTATAAAATACGTATTTGGGTATATGCTTGTAATTGAAAATGTATTAAATGTGGTTTTCACTTCGTCGGTTCCGCGAGATAAAAATTCGTTAGATTATCGAATTATAAATGAAGAAATTGTTATGAATTTTATACTGGTTGATTCTTCCATTCTGATGATTCATTATGATTCTTCAAAAGTGTCAGGATTTTTTTTTTTATGGTTTTCACCAAACAATTAGCCATGAAATCGTAAACAATATTACTACATATTTTGATAAATAATCAAATAAGACCGTTGAATTCACTTCGGCTCATTTTCGAAATTTAAACTTTTTTTTTAAACGAGCAGAGTTCGATTGGGCAAAATAAATCATTTTACTATCAAAAATGCGTACGATTGGGCGGAATAAATCATTTATCTTTTGATTTAAATCAATTTTGACAAATCGAAATTTTTTGCAAGATTTACCAATTCCAACAAAAAAGAAATGTCAATCAAAATTGTGACAATTCAAAACGTCAAAAAATTCGTCGTTTTTAATCACTCCGGAATTTTTACGAGTTCGTTATTTATTAATAAATAAGTTGTGTTATTAAAATAATTTTTGTGACAAAATCTGTGTAATTTTGTGCATAATCAAACTAAAGATTTACTAAAGTTTAACATAACGATTGGGCATCAACAACTTGTTTTTTTTTTTGACAACCCAATCGAACTCTCCATTGCTATAACCATAATTTTAATTTTTTGTGCAGGTTTTGTAAATTTTGTAAAACATTAAGCTAATATGAATTCCCCTAATATAAACGTTATGGTCTTAAAACTTGATGAGTTTGATCTATCTTCACAAAAAGCTATTTTTAAAAAATGTTCCCAAACGTTATCTAAGATTTTTAAAAATCTTAAATGGAAAGAGCGGTGATATAGGAAGGAAGGTCTTGATAAAACATATGGTTATAAATATTATCTTACAGCGAAAATAAATTTAGGAATTGGACTTTAATAATCAATTTAATAGAATATAATTTCTTAAAACTCTGACGAATTTAAAAGTAAATTTTACTTCTTAAATATACAAATAGAGTCTCTCTAAAATAAATTAATAAATTATTGAAATTACTTGAATTTGTAAATTTTTAAAAGTTCTTAGAATAATTAAATTTCTAGATATTTTTGAGTTCTTAAGTTTCAAATTTTTGAAACCTTTAAATTCTTAGAATCAATATTTTGTTTAAATTTTATAAATTCTTAAAACTAAATTTCTAAATTTTTAAATTGTTAAAATTATTGAAATTTCACAAAAGCTTGAAATTTTCTAAACTTCTAAATTAGGCTAATTCTTATAAAAAATTAAATTTCGGAAAATTCTGCAAATTTTAAAATTTCTTACAATATCACAAATTTTTGACTATTAACTAAAAAATTTCTTGTATTTCTTTAAATTACTAAATGTTTTGAAAATATTTCCGAATTCTTGACCTTTTTGAAATTATTCAAATTCATAAATTTGTTGAATATTTTCAAATTGTTTCTCATAAAGAAAATATTAAAATTGTTTAGCTCTTAAAAAAATTTCTTGAAGTGAGAAGAAGTTTACTCGAATTTCAAAATTCGACAATTACTAAAAAAAAAAAAATTGAATTCGTCATTAACTTAAATATATTATTTTAACCGAACAGATGAAGCTAAAATTTGGTGTAAAGAGGGTCACGAAACATTTTGGGGCAGAATTGCCAAAACTAACTTTAGATAAAATTTTATTAGGCAACTAGGTTTGCCGCCTGTGTTTTGGAGTCACTGATTGTGAATTGGATCCGCCATAATGAATTAAAAAATTTTGGACCATAAATTCGTAATTAGTGAACATAGAAACCCCTGGGTCGAATATTAATTATTGGGCGTTGATAAATTTGTTTGTGGAACTTCAATGAAGTCAGCTCCTTCTAAATACCTTAAGTGGTCAAACAACTTTGACTATTTTTATGTATAAATGTATTACATTTATGCTAAATGTAAACAAACTCACATGTGCAACGTTTTATTAACGAAAAAAATTCTATTTCACAATACAAAATTTCGAAATGCAACGAATCTTAAAAAACCAATCGAATTGCACAGATGAAATTGAATGGCTATTTTATTTTATAAAAATTTAATTCCTATTCCAAATCAAATTCCTTGGCTATTCAAATAATAAAATATGAAATGATTTTTAATATGTTTCGAAGATTGTAAGAGAATTTAATCCAGTTTCGAACTGATGAGCTTATGATTATGAAAAAATCAATCTTCTCATCAGGTCGCGGCGACTGGACTGATTATACGAAAATTTACATTCTATATATACAGAATGTGCTGTGCGTTTAAATACTAGTAAATCGTACTAATACAGACGAATTCTCTTACAATTTTTTTCTTCTTCACGACATTCACGCTAATTTTTACTTTTTATTAATTTGTTTGTTGAATGTTAATTAATTCATGTAATTTCTAATATGCTACCGGTGGTTAGACCATTTTTAGTTGTGTTTCGATTAACACGAGAAGTATATTAGTATTTACGAACAGTAATTCAACGAAACCGACTAATAGACAAAATTCTATTTATTTAATGAAATGATTTTTAATATGTTTCGACTTGCCCATTTATTCAAAGTACGATGAACGACGACGGCCGTATATTTAAATATTTGAAAACATTAAACATTGCTCTTAATAAAAAACAAACAACAGTACTTTGTCTAGGGCCTCCGCCCTCTGTTCGTAACCCTAACTAAGCCACGCCCACATTTGCTCGCTACTATCGCCCATCATCGATTAATTTAGAGCAGTTTATTTCGTAAATGCAATAAAAAACAAAATGCGTGACAAGCATGCGCAGCGTTGCAATGAACATTCTAATAGTAGTGTACGGCCCTGGAGCTACAAACAATCATTTTAGAATCCAATTTCTATTGTAAGTATTAAACTTCACCAAAATCTGTTAACAAGTAACCTAGCTTTGCTCGCACAGAGTTGCATTAAAATTAAATCTGCACTAAGTCTGCATACATCCTTTTCTTTTATAAATCGTAAGGCAAGGGGCTTAATTATGCAAAGCTTTTTAGCTTTTCACAGAAGCTTCTTCTTTTTCTGTTGGCACTATTTCACAAGAAGGGATTTGGCCACCTCAACTATGCGCCTCCAGATAGTTCTAACCACTGTAAGAAATCGCCAGACATCAAGTGTCTCATGGGGTAGGTGGTTTCCCGCGAGGTCCTGCTTTCGTTGGTACCGACACCAAGGGCCGTTTGGTGGTCCGATTTTGCGATCGAAGGAAGGGTCCAGCCACCTTAGCCTTGATGATTTTATGAATTAGATGAGTTAACTTTATCGAGATCATTTCTGATCTCGCGAATCATTCACATTCTGCGCTTTATAAGCGCTTTGTAAATGTCCAATTATTGTACTTTGTGCGATATAAGAGGAGACTTGAATGTTTTAATTTTAGCAATAAATGTTCGGTAAAATGTCTACATAATCTTTCAGCTTCACATACTGTGTTTTTTCTGAAATCTCAAATAATATAACAATTCCATCGTACTTATTTAAAATTTCGTTATCAATTAAGGACCATGTAACATGCTAATTTACCAAATTCTGGAACTTTATCTAAAAATAATTAAAGAGTCACATTTTTATCGTACATTTCGAATCATAAAAATCGGCCAACTTAGCACAAAAATATTTTAAAAACCTTATTTTCACCGTTCATGTCGAATGTCACTACAATCGGTTAAGAAATAGCTAAACTTCGAATAGGCCATGTTCTAGAACATCATGAAAAACGTTTTAATAGCCCGATTTTCATCGTACAGTCAAATTCCATTCTAACTGGTCATGTTCCAGAACTACATCAACCAATTATTTAAGAATCACATTTCGATCCCACATATCGAATTTTATCAAAATCGGATAAGAAACAGCCAAGTTCCAACTTAATTGGCCATATTCCAGAGCATAATCAAAAAATCGTTTAGAACTCCATTTATATCGCATATGTGTAATTTCGCCAAAATCAGTTGACCAAGTTCTCTCCTAATTGGCCAAATTCCAAAACTTAATTGAAAAACATTTACAAATACTTTTTCATTTTACATGTCAAATTTTATCAAAAACGGTTAAGTAAATAAATTCCATTCAAATTGACCATATTCCCGAATTATTTTTATTTATAATGAGCCAATTCTTTATATTTAAACAAAATTATATTTTTGGTATAGGGCTCTTTATTTTTGCGTATTTAAGAGCTTTCAATCTCAATTCGGAATCATTATCAAAAGCATAATGAAAATTATGCTTTTCATAATAATCCCAAATTGGGATTGAAAGCTTAAGCTTAAATAAGCAAAAAATAAAGAGCCCTATACCAAAAAAATAATTTTGTTTAAAAATATTCCAGAACTTCATCAAAAAATGATTTTATAATCTCTATTCCGTTGTAACTGACGAATTTTATGTATTCGGTTAAAAATAGCTGAGTGTAGCAGAATAGTAACTGGCCATATTCCAGAACTTCCTTCTGAAAAATCATTCGAGAATTTCATTTTCGTCATATTTTCGAATTTGATCAAAATCGGTTAAAAAATAGCCAAGTCCAATCCTAATTGCCCATATTCCAGAACTTCGTCAAAAAATTATTTAGGATTCCCATTTACATAGCAAATATCGAATTTCGTCATAATCTGTTGAGTAATAACCAGCCTAACCAGCCAAATTCCAGAACTTCATCAAACAATTATTTAAGAATCCTTAATTAATCCCACTTATCGAATTTTATCAAAATCGGTGTAGAAGTATGCCAAGTTCCATCCTAATTGGCCTTATTCCAGAATTTTATCAAAAAATAATTTTAAAATTCCATTTACATCGTAAATAACGAATTTCGTAAAATCGGTTGAGTACTAACAAAGTTTCATCCTAATTGGCCAAATTCCAGAACTTCATCAAAAAAAATCATTTAAGAATCCCATTTCCATCCTACAAATCGAATTTTATTAAAATCGGTTAGAAGAAGAGCCAAGTTATTCCAGAATTTCATCAAAAAATCATTTTAGAATCCCATTTAGATCGTAAATATCGAGTTTCGTACCAGAACTTTATCAAAATAATCATTTAAGAATCCCTTTTCCATCCTACATATAGAATTTTATCAAAGTCGGTTAAGATGTAGCCAAATTCCATCCTAACTTGCCATATTCCAGAACTTCGTCAAAAATCAATTTAAAATACCATTTCGTCGGATATGTCGAAATTCATAGTAATCGGTCCATTTCTTAAGGATTTACTATAATGTACGAAACCCCGAATTACCATTCTTAACGTGTGTTGATAATTAAGCTAAGAATAATTTTTTTCTAAACGGGTTTTGCATAAACGGTTTTTTAAGAACTAAGTAGTGTGCCCCACAATACTAAAAAAAACAACTCGAAACATTACATAATTATTGTATTACAACATTACATAACTACAATATGTTTCACCAAAAGAGAGAACGAAACCAACAATTTTGATATTGATGTTCCAAAAATTTACCGTGAATTTATTTATTCAACATATACATCGAAAAGAAGGGAAGTTCCCTCAAACAAAATAAAATCACTTTGAACACGTGTGAAACTTCCGTTTTTTGGAAACAAAAATTATATTTTATATAATCGGATCCGCTTGTAACCAATATGTGACCGTGATTTTTGGATACCTTCGGCCATAACCAGGTAGGGGGGGGGGGGGGGGAGAGGGGGGATGTGTGGGGATATCCAAAAATCGGGGTCCCATATTGGTTACAAGGGGGTTCGCCCATAAGATACAGTGAAAAAACTGAAAAATTCGGTTTGGCCAAATTTTTTTCAAAAATTCTGTAGCTCCTTAGACTCGATCGATTTTGCGGGTCTGTTCCCAGGTATCCAAAAATTAGGGTCCCATATTCGTTACAAGGAGGTCGGGTCCGTCCATACGATACAGTGAAAAAACTGAAAAAATCAGTTTGGCCAAATTTCTTAGAAAAATTCTGTAGCTCTTTTTGGAAGTATTTTTTCTAAATGTATATTCTGGCGATTGGGAATTTTAAATGTAGGGAAAAAATAATTCCATTTTATTTAAGTTTTGACGTTTATTTTTCCCAATTTTTTTTTTTTTTTTTGGTAATTAAAAGAAACTGGTTGTTTTGTGTATTTTCATTATTTTATTTACAACGAAGTATCGGTAAAGCTTTTATTTTATATGTATAAAATAAAATTTTTAAATAATGGCGGCTGGAAAATTTCCAAGTGTTTTTTCCCGTTGGATGATTCCCAATTACGCCAGAATACTCTTTTGGGAATTGGGGAATAAAAAATTGGGAATTATTGAAGTTTGGAAATATCGCAGTATTTTTACCAATTCCCAGGGAATAGCCAGAATAGGGCCAGAGGTATCCAAAAATCAGGGTCTCATATAGGTTACAAGGGGGTCCGTCCATACGATACAGTGAAAAAACTGAAAAATTCAGTTTGGGCAAATTTTTTTGAAAAATTCTGCAGCTCTTTAGACTCGATCAATATTCTTAAGATTGCTTGTGCAGATGTGTTATGGCCCCAGGTATCCAAAAATCAGGTTCCTAGCCGTCCATACATTGTGGTCTAGCCGTCCATACGAATAATACATTAGAAAATACAAATCAGGGGTTTACTAAACATGTTTTTTCCATTGATCAAATTTAAAATTAATAATTTCGAATTTTTTTATTTTTCGCTTCTTTTCCTATTATTTGGTTGTTTATCAATGAACGTTACTGCTCTTTAAAAGAGAAATAAATTGATCGCTCTTTAAGTTTTTTTTTCTAATCCAAGAGAACGAACGAATTGATCGAAAAATTGTTTTGTAACCAATGGATCAGTAAAATAAAAACTAAACATTTCGCTCCCAAAAGATGGATTTTCATTTATACTAATGACAGACAGGAAGATAGATTATCGCGATAATCTCAGACCACGATTTCAATTTCATTTAAAAATGTTCAATTTCATATTCAAAATAAGGATTGCGTACACAAATAAAATTTACTGTATTTTTTGTAACATTTTAGATTCAAGAATCCAAAATTTATTTATCGGCCAAATTTTCGATCTTTTGAACTTGGCCGAAAAATAAATTTTGGATTTTTGAATCTAAATTGATAAATGTGGTCTATAAAGGTTACAAAAAATACAGAAAATTATAAAAAAGACCGTAACAACTTAAAATAAAAATTATAAATATATAATGAAATGTACTGTCTGTACTACTAGAAGGTGGGCCATCTATTGGTCATTTTTTCAATCAATGAATTTTAGTACTTAATGTTATCTATTCTAAAAAATTCTTTGACATATGAAAAGTCAAAAATATGCCATTTATCATCATCGAGTCGCTAACAACACAACAACACAAAACAATCGAGTCGCTAATAACAAAAAAAAAAATTGGTCAAAAATAACCGTTTTGAAGAAACTGGCCCATTGGAAGGTCGCAGATCGTATCAACATGTTCATCCAGTTCATACTGCTGATGCAATGGCAGCTGTTAGTAAAAGTGTTCGTAATGAACCAGGCACATCAACCAGGCATCGTTCACAACAACTTAACATTTCACGAATCACATTATGACGCATTTTGCATGTTGATCTTCATTTGCATCCATACAAAATTCAACTAACTCAAAAATTGAGTCCACCAGACTATTTAAATCGTTGTCGTTTTGTTAATTGGATGCTTGAACGAAATGAAGATTTTTCATCAAAAATCATCTTTAGCGACGACGCTCATTTTCATCTTAATGGGTACATCAATAAGCAAAATTTTCGAATTTGGGAAGCGGAGAATCCTCATGTTATTCACGAAGCAGAACTTTATCCCCCACGAGTCACTGTTTGGTGTGGTTTATAGGCTGGTTGAAAGCGAACAGGAAAATGTCCTTACAGTGAATGGAGAACGTTATCGCAACATGTTAACTGGTTTTTTGTGGCCCAAATTGAATGAATTGCGTGTCAACGACCTTTGGTTTCAACAAGACGGACCAACATACCACGCAAATCGTGCAACAATCCATTTATTCTTAACAAAATTTGCAGATCGCATAATTTCAAGAAATTGTGAAGTTCCTTGGCCACCAAGACGCCCGGATTTAACACAACTTGATTATTTTTGTGGGGTTATTTGAAAGGTAAGGTTTATGCTAATCATCCACAAACAATTCAACAACTTAAAAACAACATTCGAACTGAAATTGACGTCATTCATCCGCTTTTATTGGAAAAAGTTATCGAAAATTTTAATGTTCGGATGCAGGCCTGTAGACGAAGCCGTGGTCGGCATATGAACGATATTGCTTTTCAAGCATAAATGGCATAGCACCACCTTTCATTACCAATAAAAAATTGACTTTTTATCCCGAAATGTGTGTGTTATTTACCGCAGAAAAGGACCAACAGATGGCCCACCCTGTATAACAATTTATAAATTATAATTAGACGATCAGAAAAGGAAAATCTTTAAAGAGTTTTAGTTGCTAAAAATCTAACGTATTCATAATAAATCGTATGTATCTATAGTGCGGTTGAAGAGCGTTTTGCTGTATATAAATTAGACGACCTTAGCGAACGAGAAATACGAATAACAACTATAATAAATACAAAAATAAACTAAAGGGTTTTCCAATAAGATTTTTCATTTTAAATAGCCTGCTATTTGGGCAGCTGTCATATTTTGACATTTGACAAGTAAAAACTACGCCATTACTAAAAATGGTACGATACCTTGGGTATATTGGGTCCTTCAAATGCATCAAAATAAAAATCATCTTCAGTGATTAGGCCCATTTTCACCTCGGAGGCTACGTTAATAAGCAGAATTGTCGCATTTGGGGCTCTGAAAATCCAAGAATGATTGTTGAAAAGCCTCTCCATACTCAACGTGTCACTGTTTGGTGCGGTTTTTAGGCTGGCGGTGTAATTGGACCTTACTTTTTCGAAAACGAGGCTGGTGCAAATGTTATGGTGAATGGATTGCGCTACCGAGCTATGATTAATGATTTTATGGCCGGAATTAAAAGATATTGATGTGGACGACGTTTATTTTCAACAAGACGGCGCTATGTGCCACACAAGCAACGAAACAATCGCAATTTTGCAAAATGAATATCAAAATGAAACTTCTTATTGGAAAACCCGTTATTTAAAAAAGAACAACAAAATTGAACATTATTCATAATTTTTCTGCTGGCTAACAAATATTCCAGCAGAAAAAGTTCTATTTTGTTTTAGTGCTACCCCTGGTGGTGAGTAGAAAAATTAATTTTTTCTGCTGAAAATTTTCTGCTATCTACCTGTTAGTTACGCATTCTATTCATTAACTATGACTGCTTGAACAATTACCGTGTGTTTCTATCAGAATTATGTAGAATTGATTTTTTATTAAGCTGTTAGTACAATTAACATGTTTCCATGCACGAGGTTGATTTAGGTTAAGCGCTTTACCAACTGAAAAACGAAAAGGAAAATCGGGTTTACTTTTTCCGATATAATTCTAAAATTATTGCTTTATTATCATTAACATCTTCTGGATCTTCACCGAATGTTCCGTACAATACTATTTTCAATTTAGAAAATTCAAAAAAGTTTGAATTGGCTGAGAAAATCAGAATTTAATTTTTTTCGTCCGAATAAAATTATTTAAAAACGAAAAAATTAATTTTCATTTTTCCAGTCAATTAAAATTTTTTTTGAATTTTCTAAATTGAAAATAGTGTTGTATGGAACATTCGGTCAAGAGCCAGTAGATTTTAACGAAAACAAAGCAATAATTTTGGAATTATATTGAAAAAACTAAATCCGATTTTTGTTTTCGTTTTTCAGTGGGTAACGCGCTTGAGACTGAAATTAGGTATTCATTAAATTTCAAAATGGTAGCGATCGTTCCCATGGAACTGGGTTAACAGTTAGTTACATTATAAATGTAATACACTTAGGACTTTTGTGTTGCGTTCTTAATTTTTGGTCAATATTTTATTGTATTTAATTGCTGTTATATTTTTGTAGGCGGTAATAATAAAAATTCCTAATAGACATTCGGCTCGCCATTTTGGATTTTAACACCACTCAATTCCACAACCCAAGTAGCACGAGTGGGTTGGGATAACGTTGTGCTGTAGTTGGGTAAATGACTACTGGTCGGCTAGCCGACGTTGCGACAAAGGTATGAAGACTAAGCTACAACGTTATTGGGGAATAAATCTTGGGTTGTAACGACGTCGTAATAACTTTTATCCGACTTGTCAATTGGCTATAAAATACCAAGTCAGGAAATAGATATATTGACAACTATTAAGTTTGTAAAACCATTTTTTTTTGTTTCACATTGTGGCTATATTTTAGCAGAAGGGACAACTTTTTTTTATAAAATATATAAATAATCATGTTGTCTTCTTTTATCTTATAAATATAATAATTATATGTCTGTTTTCTTTAACATCTATTTCATTATTTACGACTTTAAGAAAATATACTTCATAATAATTGTAAATGTAATATTCACATTCCCTGTAATAATGGTAATATAAAAATCGGGCAAGATACGACATAATTTTATAAACAAAGCAAGTTTTATCGTAAATGTGCACCTATCAGTGAACTAAAAACTCATGCGCCTTATAAATTCCTTTTTTTCAAAATACATTTCTGGTCTTTTAGAAATTATTTTTATTTCATTTTGAATAAAATTTTCTAAAATCAATTTAAGCCGTTTTAAAATAATCCCTACCATTAAAATAATGTAATTACAATAATATGTAGTCTTGGGAAGTTTGAAAATCATACTTTTATTTTCAAAAAATATAAATTTTTGTCTATATATTTTAATTAAAAATGGCGAATTTCATAATATGTATAAAAAAATATTTAAATCACTAAAAAGTAAGATTAATAACCAATTTATAACAAATTCGACTCAAAAAGTACAAATTTGTTATTTTATTTCCAAAAAAGTTACTATCACGACGGTCTAGTCATTCTCCCGACGATTTATTTATTTTTGTTACCAAATTTTATAGAATCCGACTGTAAAGTTATTTACACAACAAATAAGTGATAAATAAACTGTTACTAATACATAACTATAAAACATATGTTGTAATTTCAACAAACCGAACCACACTTTTTATATGATCGCTATTGTTTCGTCAATACCACTACATATATAGGCATGATTTCGGGTAAATAACTTGTATAACTTACCTCTTCTTTCTCATTGAAATTGTATTTGAATTGTGGTGCATATGTAAAAAATGTTATCTTGTGGTCATCCATATAACAACAAAATATTTACGTTAGATATTGGTTTATATTATGACAAAAAAGTCGCTAGGTAGTCATTAAATACCACTTATTATGACTACTAACTAAATAATCGGTACACGGTTTTATAAAAAACATATTAGTCGGCCAATAGTTGAAAATAGTAAAAAATGTTATCAAGTAGATATAAAATAATCCTCTGCCGACTGGTAACATATAACGTCGCATTGTAGTCGTGCCGACGAAAAGTTAAAAATTGTTAGTTCAATGTCAAATAAGTGAAATTCTAGAAATTTTTAGCGTTGTACCGACGTCGGAAATGGGTTATAAAACTATAAAGTTATTTGGTGCTGCTTGGGAAGCTTCGTTGAGTTTAAAATGACTTAACGAAAACCTAACTCCCACTCAAGCCAATTTAAACCCTACATGAAAACAAAGTAAATGTCTGGGTTTTGTCAAAATTAGTTCAGATTGCTCAGAACCTGCTAGAAGCAGGTAACCATTAAGCTGAATTTCCTTGAATTATTTAATCAAAATGACCAAGTCAGATAATTTCATTGCCCCATGGAAAATGCGAAAGCCAGAAACAAAGAATAGACTTTATGGAATTCAAAGGATTTCAATTTTTATTTTTCAAAAGTTTTTAATAAGAAGTTTAATTAATTTAAAAATTACCCATTATCCGACTCGATGTTGTATTGAAGTGCGACTGCACTCAGGAATTGCACTTACCTAAAAAATAAGAAGAAAACATTTTTATAATAAAATTAAAAAATCATAAATGTAACAAATCATAAAATACAACGATATTCGCAAACCTAACCTAACACAAATTTCGAAACGGGCCAATTCTTCCAAATATCCCGTATGAGTACATTCAATTTTAAAAATATTTAAATTATAAATAAATTGATTTTTTACTTGTTTCACATGCCATTATTACACAATTTTTGTTGTTGCTCCTATCTGTATCTCCTTCACAATCATTTAGGTACGAATCCAATTTTATTCAAATTCTATTTTAACATTTTCCCCTTTAAACATTTTACATTCATGTTCGCGAAAAATTTGAATTAAATTTAAATAAAACTCCAATCGAAAATGAATCTGAATATAATATTAAAGAATTTGGTTATGACAGAAATCTAACGAATCCTATAAATAAATAAATAAAATGTGTGTACAATGAATAGGTTCAAATTCAATTTGTAATAGAGAAAATATAGCCTAAAAAGCATCAAAACATAGATTTACTTATATTACATAAAGAGGTTGATAAATCTATGTGAAACCTTTTGCGGCACTGGTTACAATACTAAACGATAATAACCGCATATAAATATCATCAAGTATACATCTTATATACGAGGAATACAAGAACCTTTTGTATATATGTATGTAACTTCAGAACCAAAGACAAATTTTTATTTATAAAACCAAATCAACATTTATAATACATACATAATACACAAACAAACCTTCCTTTGGAAAAAATATAGGAAAATTAGCCGAAAATTTCCAGCTTAGCAAGTAAAAAAGTCGATAAAGCGGATAACGTAATTTATCCCAGCCGAAAATAAAAAGTGTAGTTGACATCAGTCAAAAATTGAAACAGGATGCACGGAGTGCTTTGAAAATTGTTATCAATCGTTCATACGCGGAAAATCTTATTCCACTTACTCTTGGAAAATCCGATAAACCCAAAAAATATTTAAAATTGGTGAAAAATCAAACCTATATGGACTGTATTCATCTGATTTGTCAATAGCTATCGCTGCCAAAAAGCTAGGGTCTAGTTCCATGTGAAAAACCTGGAAAATTTCGATTTTCCAAGAACCATCCGTGATTTGTCAATAGCAATCGTCGGGGAAATATTTAGTTAAGATTCATATGGGAAATCTGGGAAAATTCGGTTTTCCATTGTATAAAAATCAGCCTTTAGGCAGTATTCGTAGGTACCTAGTTGTTTATTAGCGTGCCAGTAAATTTTTTTTTAAATTAACTGATTTTTCTGTGTAGCAAACTGCTCCGCAAAATATATTTTTTACCTTTCCCACCATAACGAAGTTATATTGGCTAAGTATTGTAATCGCACAAAAAATGTTGATCCAGATTTTCATATTTCTCGAAGAATTAGGTTACAAGGGGTCAATTCTCGTTCCGTGAAAAGTATAATGAAAAGTATTTTCATTTCAGTATTTTATTTCCTATTCATTTTCCTTGAGAAGGAAAAAATGACGTCAAAATCTTTTCATGTGAACAAAACTTTCTCACCGACCATTTTGGCCGTGAGAACATAATAGAACCTAAATTTGTATTTTTAGCATGAAATGTGCCTTGAAACTATAAGATGATTCACTTTAAATTTAACTAATAAGTAAATCAAAAACTATTTCGTTTATTTAAGGAAAGCCTCCAAATAATTAATTTAGTTAAGTTTTAAAAATAATTTGGTCATTTTTATAATTTATTTTATATTTTGACAGGCAATGACGAAAATCTACTTTATCATTTATTTAGCAAATATTTAAACCATTTGCTGCATCAGCTAGCGGAAATCTACATGCATGAAACTTGATAAAATGTGTATTTACAGTGTAGCTTACTACGAAAACAACTTATTCAGCGTTTTTTTTTCACGATTCTTTTTCATTTGGACAAAGCGAATCGCTTATTGTCGTTGTGTAAAATATTAGAAATGAAAAAGACTTGATGGAAACAAACTGGAAACATTTATTCATAGAACGAGAATTGACTGCCAGGACTCCAAAACATCGATTAGAAAAATGTCGTATCAATCTTGCCATAAGAATCGGGCCCATTATATACCAGAGTTTTGTTTTTATTTTTTAATGGAAATCTATATAGGAAGAGGGCAAATAAAATAGCTTAAGGGAACATTTACACTTTTTCGGTCGAAAATTTTAATAATTTTTATGGGACTGATAAATTAATAAAAAAACATTTGTTGAGTCCGTATTTTGCTGACATACATACATATATTTTAAGCCTCAAAGACTGATACTGAAGATACAAGAAAAATCTTTAGGTACATATTTGTTTAAATGATTTTTATAGGGGTTTTTGGCAGTCTCATGGAAGCCGTTTTAAAAATGTTGATCTGGTGGAGTGCACGTTGCGGCTCATTGGGACGTCCAAAAAAATATATATACATATATGCTTAGAAAGAGTATGACTATGGCTTCAGAAGCTCACGATAATTTTGTTTGAGCAAAAATTTCACCTGCAATGTTGGTGGTCTTAAAAATAGCATGCTTCCGTTAAAAAAAACGTTAAAATTGGGGGAAAAATTAACCAATCTTTTTTAATTCAGGTCTATACTTGGGCTATTCTTGTGTAGAAGGACAATTAAAATTTCAGACCGATCGGTTTAACGGGTTTTAAGTTAACGCCTACGCCGATTACAAAAACGTTATGTTGAGAAAAACGCGCTGAAAGTTTTGACAAACGAATTTTCACTTATAAAATTTACTCACGCTCCATGATTCAATAGATAAAGGTTAGCTCGGTTTTTCGAGTCACTTGCTCCTGACGTCATGCAATTTTGAAGTTAAGCCTGTATTCCATGAGAAAAATTGACTGACTGTTGTCTTTGTCTCTTATATGGGGCATCAGATTATTTTTCTCCTTTCGTTTTTTTTGACTGTCAGTCAATTTTTCTCATGGAACACAGGCTTTACTTTTTCTTTTCACTTTTCGTTTTTTTACGTGTTGTTGTAATTTATACGTGAAGAGAATTGTGTGTCGTCACAAAAAAAGATGGCCATTTGTTTACACATTTAGAGCTAACCTGATATTTATTGAATCGTGCTTACGCTCAATCAGCTATGTCTGCTCCATTAGAGTTTATATAATAGGAAACGAATAAAAACAAATCGGAAATGTGGGTGGCCTAGCGACCAAAAATTAAATGTGTGAGAGTACACGAAAAAAGGAACAATAAAATGTGTATAAATGTGTACATGTAGATCCAAAGAACACATTTATAAAACGTAATTATTCAGTTTTTTATTTCCAATGAAATGTACGATGAGAATCAAAATCAAAGAGAGCCAGAATTTTCACTTGGATTTCTACCTCATTATAGTAAGCTTTCCTTTTAATTGCTTTTATATATCTGAGAATCTTAAACGTAGCAGCAGATGTTGGACGCTGGTAGAGCAAAACCTTTGTAAACGGTTAAAAGGTAACCCAGCACACGGTGCCTGGTCACATGGGCATCACTGGAAATGAGATAGCCGACGAACTTGCACGGGCAGGCTCGTCGACTACACTCATTGGCCCTGAGCCTTTTTGTGGTATCCCGTGGGCTTCTGCAACCTACACAATCAGTAAATGGGAAAAAATACAGTGCTTGACTTATTGGAACTGTATTCCCGGCCTTAGACAAGCCAAATCTTTGATCAGACCATTTCACCACAAAAATTTGGCGATCAATTTCAGCAAAGGAAATATTAGGAAACTTGTGAGTTTTCTCTCAGGTCACTGTAACCTGAGATATCATTTGAACAAAATGAACCTGTCCACAGAGACGGAGTGCCGACTCTGTTTGGAAGAGACAGAAACCGCAGAACACATACTATGTGAGTGTGTTGCTCTGTGCACACGGAGGTGGATTCATTTTGAAGAGAGGTATCTGACCCCGGAGAAATGTAAATTGGCCTCTATAAATAGCATTCTCGCCTTTATTAGAGAGGTGGAGAAGCTCCTGGAGTAACAGTACCCAACAGCACAAAAGATCTTTTAGGTCGTAGTGCTAGCCGCTTTTGGGCAGGGACGAAAAAAAAAAAAAAAAAAAAAAAAAAAAACCCAGCACACCGCGCTGTCCTGCCTTGCACTTGATGCTATAATCGTCTATAACTTTGAAACTATTTCGAATTTTTCTGTGATTTGTTTAGAGAATATTATTGAAATATATTTTCCAATACTTTTGGGGGGCCGTTCTATTCCTAATTCTTTTCATAATATTCATATGTAAAAATACAAAGTCACATTGATATTTTGAACAAAAATCATTAACTATTTCTTCAGCTATTATCAACTTGCTTGCTAAAAACCTGTTACACGATGATCTGGCATCATCAACTAAATGCCCAAGTAGGTTTAAGTAGAGGAAGTAAAACGATTCTGAATTTTAAGTCTTCTTAAGAATTTCGCGTGAGAGTTAACCTTTCTGCTAATACCGTTTCTCTGACATTTTGTTTAGAACTATTAGCTCAAAGACTCTTTAATAGTAAATTTATATTCAAATGAATCAACTTTTTTCATTCTAGAAGAGCGACAGTTCCCATTGGCTGCCCCTTTTTTGTAACTAATACTATCGCAGACTATACTAAACAAACAATGAAATCAAACTACAAGTCTATGAATAAAACATCGCTAAACTCGCTCATTTTGAAACATCTCGGTATCTAAGAAAAATAGTTTCAAATGTTGAAACTAACGTACTTGACATTCATTCCAAAGGTGGTTGTATGACCAAATTGATTTCAGGTCTTCCTATTTCTTTTTTCTAAACAAATTCTTCTCATTTTTCTGGTAAGAATGACTACTTAAAAGGTCGATTTTAGAGTGTTATGTCTTGAGATGGATTACATTGATGTGATTTGTCAATATAGTTCTGGCTGGAAGAATTCGGTTCAATTTCCTGTGGGAAAACTAAGAAAATTTGATTTTCCAAAAATCTTACAAATTCTTACAAATTTAAGCAAAAAAAAAAAATGAAACAAATATTTATTTTAAAATTTTGAGCTGTTTAGGGGTAATTTCTACTTCTTTTATCTAAGGATTTTTATTTTATATTTTTTTCTATGTAAATTTACTCAATTTTTGAATAAAATGTTGTGGATGCTTGTGTGAATTGTCCACTTATGTATATTGTCCAGTGGTTATGGTTATATGATTTTGGCGATTGCGTTTGATAAAGGAATGGAGGTGGTTGATATATTGTAGTGGTGAAAACAATGAATGCATTTGAATGAATTAACAGGTACAATTGATTGATTGATTGATTGATTGATTGATTGATTGCGATGTACGATCAAGCATTAAGCAAGTCTCCCGTATTATAAATGCGAATACCACACCACTATACCCATGTCACGAACCTCTTCATGAAGCCAAACCCCGTAAAGAAAGGCTTCACATCGATAACCACATAAGTCTAATAGTATGATATCCGCCCCTGGCCAGGCCGCCGTCGTACACCTTTTTACATATAACAAGATCGAGGGATGGGAAAGGAATGTTAGCAACAAAGACTCAACCCGGTTCCAGACACCTAAGTAGTTGATAGTTAGTAAATTGTTAGTAATAATATTTTTTAGTAATTTAGCACAAGACAATACAATTTTAAAGTTCTTCTACTGCTCCAACCTGTAAGAGAAGACACAATGACAACACAAATTTACTGGTGCCGCAAACTCTTTTTTCTGAAAAGCTGTAAACAACTATTATTATTCCCTCCACCATTTGTTCCATCGGCGGTTGTAAGGGGGGCGAGATTTCGTTCCATCATCATGTTCCCATGCGGTCACCCAAATTTGTACTAACTGTAGGTAGTGTTGCTTGACGTTGTTGTTGAAATCGTAGAATGAATTAACAGGTACAATGTATACAAATTACAATTGGGTACACTACCTACTTTATCGATTAACGCGACACCAAAAAGGGATGTATTTTGCATTTTTAGAGGGAAGCTCCCAACCGCTAGTTGCAAAGAGTATTTTGTCGTAACGTACGCAACCAAAAAATTTAAAGTAAAAGTAGTCTGAAAACGACAACTGAACTTCCGATCCCTTGCCTATACACCATTTTTTTTTTAAATGAGTTGATAATGGATTCTTACATTTTCGATTATCCTCTTTCAGAATTTCTAGGCGAAATGGTCGTATCTGTTATAGTTTTGGAGAATTTTTTTTTTGGTATTGTTCCTTAACCCAGCAAACCTCCCTCCCTCGTTTTATGTCGCTCGTCCTTTTCACTTTAAGATTTTTAAACATCGCCGTTTTGTCCTTCTTAACAAATTTTGTAGCTATTTTCCCCGTTTTCTAAACACTTCTCGTTGCACTTACTTGATTGGCTGTTTGGAAGGCTTTTCCAGTCTAAGAGAGTGATAAATGTTGTTTTCCACTTCATAAACAATTACACTTATTATTTGTAATTACCTGAAATTATTCTTCCTTAGCATTACATCGTGCATGAAATTTAAAAAAAAGCCCTGAACGCGTTCCTGAAAGTGAATAGAATATAAAATTGTAAGCTCATTGTGCTATGCGTTTTAAAGGTAAAACAATCGGCATTAATCAGCTATACAAATTCATTTTTCAAACTTGTTTTGTAACGCGACTATCGGTTTCCTTAAAGAAATGAACAACAACCAAAAAATTTCTTCGATTCAAAAAAAAAAAATAAATAGACGAAACAACTATGATAAGTAATATTTTCCAAATTTATAATTTGAAATCAAAATTTAATAATATTTAACAACAAAAAAAAATTTAGGGAAGTTAATTTAACCAAAATTTATGTAACATAAAATAAATAAAAAAAAAACCAAAATTGTATTAAATGAATGAAAAAAATAAAAATATGAAAAAAATAAAACAGTGCATTGTTTCAATACGATGGATGAGCCATCGATTATTGTAAATCCCACTATCTTCGGTTTACAATTTTCTTTCGTCTGCTATTTTCTTGGGCGCCACCCTGTTTAACAGGGAACCGATCTCACGCGTTGATTTTACTTCTGCCTGGCAGCTGCTGTGGACGTAGATTCACAATGTGAGGATTTACCAGGTGTGAACTAAATATAGGCACATCAAAAGAAACAAACAAAAAAAAAAAAATATTTCATAAGAAAAAGTTAAATATACAAGTATCTTAATTTTCACATATGTAGGTACTTTAATTTCACTTTACCCAATAGATAACAAAACAACAAAAGGAATTTATTTAATTTAGTAAAATTAATAAAAATAAAATAATAAAATATATATGAATAAAGTTAATTTCAAAATAAAATATTTACTAACAGACAACAAAATTATACAAAAAAAAAATCAATAATTTAGGAAGGAAATAATCCACGCGGTTTTCTCATTACACCATAATGGAGTCATCAACAGCAATTTTTACTGCCCAAAATTTCTTATAAAATCGAAATCTTCCGATATCGACCACAAACCACAGAAATAATATAAAAGTTAATTTTATGCTATTTTACTTTAGGTCAGATAATGTTCACCAGAAAACACTTCGAAATTTCATGTTTAGTAAAAAAAATCCTTATCGTCCTTAAACAAGATTCACTATATTAGTCTATAGTTCTTCAAACACTTTATATGGTCATAAAATAAAATTCACCACAATTTATTATATAAAAAAAAATATATACTCGTCACAACCATTTAAATATTATTGATATCCGATGTGACTGCAATCCATCTGTCCCCAATTTCACCCGTGATGTTCCTTCCTCGAAAGTTCGATCGCCAAAAAAAAACTTTTCTAAACTTAATCGATCATGCATGAAATTGCAAATAATCGATTATAATCGATTAATCTTAATAAACATAGGAAAATATTGATTATCGATTAACCAAATAATCGGAATGAAATCTCTCTACTCTGAGCAATTATTAATATAGTCTGAAATTTCCGGAATAACCTGGCAAATTTAGAAATAATCTGGTAAATCTCGGAAAATTTTCGACAATTTTGAATCATCTGTAATATCTTCCATATCAACGAATATCCTCGATATACAAATTCTTAAATAATAATGTCAATATCACGTATTGATCATTAAATCTCGAAAAACTGGAAAAACTATAATAAGTCTCTAACACCACGCAACTCAATGCCGATCAAAATTCGATAAGATCAAAAAAGTCAAATACTCTTATGTAAATATTCTCGAATAATCATAATATTCTTGAATGATCTTGCATAATCTGGATAACAAGACCTCGCATAATCTGTATAACCTCAAAAAACTCGAATATTCTCAAAAACGTCGAACAATCCAACATCTTAACTGCGTTCTGCTATGAAAATCACATAAAAAATCTCAAAGAATTAAACAGAAAATCTCAAAGGATCTTTTCTCGATATCGCAACACCAAACATACAACTTGAACAATGTCGAGAATTACAAGCCTAAAAATCTCGAATACCTTAAAATCTTAAAAAAATCAAGAAATCTCTAAAAATCTTAAAAAAAATCATCTAATTAATGTCAATTTATAATATAATAAATATTTTCATAAAATCTAAACAATTCTCTATCTCTCTCATTCTCTATTCTTTCTATTCTTTTTCATTTTACCGCCCAAAACAAAACTTTCTAACAAAATTATAAAACCACCAAATATCAGGATAACCTTGAGACATGAGATGCAGATGGATTAAAATAAATAGTCCAATCTACAACTCGATCTTCCCTACCCAATACTTGGAGAAGCAACTGCAATATTAACATAGAAGATGGTCATTTTATTTTTTCGAATACAGCTACTTCATGTGTTCTGGATTAACCTTCTCTCGTTTCTTATGTCCTATAAGATAGCCTCAACTAATATCTTATACACGCAATACAATGAAAAGCGGGCCCAAATTACTTGTAAATTTGGTAATTACCATAGTCTGAAATAAACCAAGCGCATTTTTGTGTACTGGGGTCAAAATGACCCCAAGTTATTTCCATGCACTATTTTATATATAAATCAAAAAATTATTTACTTTTTGTGTCTACGAATGTTTTTTATATATTTGTTTAGTTTAAATGTATAAGATGTGTTTTGCAATTTTTCTGCTGATTAATAAGTGAGACTGAGAGAGAAACTGCTTTGTTATTCACTTTTTGTATATGTATTGTACATAAAAACGGTAAAAAAACTGGGTTTTCGAAAATTTTGTCAAAAATAGGTCAAAAACCTTAAATTATGATCAAAAACTGTCGAAAATTGTCAAAAGGTGAAAAACTGTCGGAAAGAGTCAAAAGCTGTGCTTGTGATATTTGAAGAAAAGAGGAACTAAAATATTCTTATTGTTTCGTGAGCAGTGAAAACATTATTAAAAGAAACCGGTAAATTTAGAAAATGTTCGAACAACAGTTTTGAATGTAAATGAAGCTGAAATTGTACATTTTCAGTTTTTTCGCTGTCAAAAAATGCCGAAAACAAAGGTTTTGAAAGAATATCAAGAACTCGTGTCAAAACGTGTCAAAAACTGTGCCACAAATACTAGTTTTCGACACTACCCGTTTCTGGTATATGTATATGTACCTATTCCTGGTATTTTTTCTCATTTTACTTGTATATTTTACCGTTACCGATATTTCAAACGATCGTTGAACGATGTTTCTGGTTTAGCTTTTGTTTGTAATTCAAGGTGCTTAGTAGAAAAAATAGCTTGTCCTGCTTGTAGGTATTTTTATTAAAGTGCGGAAAAGACAAAGCAGCCAAGAGGCCCTTGGACTTCTCCGCAGCCAAGAGGCCCTTGGAGTTTTCCGATGGCGATGAGCGAGAACAAGCTAAGCCGATAAATATTTGTGATTACGATGAGGAAGAGTATGTTGAACCGATAAATTTTGATGTCGATTAACATTTTAAACTTGTCGTTCATGATCGAGGAAATGAATAAGAAAATGTTGAAACTGCCACTGTGGAGGATGAAGAAACAGACACTGGTATGTGGTACTATGCCCAACATAAAAAAAACTATCCGAAATTGGAGCTTAAAACCTCCGCAAGCATGACAATTTTATTGGAGTGTTATTGTGTTTTATTTTATTATCAAAACAACAGATTTACACCGAGATTGGTTTGATACCAATTCGGCGGAAATGTATGCTCTGATCGGCATTTTAATTTACACTGGTGCTTATAAGCACCAGTGTAAATTAGCGTTAACTTAATTAGCGTTATTATAATATGTCCTTGGCAAACATTCGAGGACCTTATAAACCATCATGAAATTTAATAATTGATGAACAATTGGCTCTAAATCTGTTGATGTTCTTTCCGACAGTATATAAGTACCATCGAAGCCAGAGAAGTTGATAATTAAAATATTCTGGCTTTGCGACGCAAATAATTCTTACTTGTTGAACGCAGAAGTGAACAAAGAAAGAATAATTACCATGGACAACTTTTCCACTAGTTGTACTTTAGCCGATCAACTTCTGCAGAAAACTACACTAATTGGAACAATTGGAACAAGAGTTTAGTAGTAAGGCGGAATTAAAAACAAGAGAACTAATACCATCAAAATTTTGTTTTGATAAGAGCCTAAAAGCATTGCCATAGCTATTTTTCGCACGATGGTATTTTTTTCAATTTTCAAATTTACTGGAACTAAAACAAATTTGATTGAAAAAACTATCAAATTAAATTGCATTCTATAAAACGTCTTATTAGTTTTGTCCCGCGAATATTAAAATTTCGCGCGCAGATTTTAAATAATTATTATTTTTCAATAAAAATTATTATTTTCCAAAAAAATTATTAGAAGATGTTATAGATTGAGATTGAATTTAATAGTTTCTTCAATTATTTAGAATCAAACTTGTTTTAATTCCAGTAAAATTTGAAAATAGAAAAAAATTGTGTCGCGCGAAAAATAGTTGTGGCAATGCCATAACACTTGTGAGTTTTATTCCTAAACCAAATAAAACGTTTTGCTATTATCAACTTTACACAACAATAACAGAGTAGACCGTATATCTAAAATAACTACATCTACAGATACCTCTGACAAATTAGTGAGAACCTGTACATCGAAAAGGAAAACTCGACGATGGATGGCCAATGGCATTATTTTTTAACCTTACTGACCTCGCTGATGTTGCAACCTTTACGTTTGGCTATGCAACTGGCGCAGGCCAACGTTTTGGAGCAGCTCTGTAACCCTCGAAAGTTAAAAGAAATAAGGACAGCAATCGACCTAATAGGTTTTAAAGCATTGCCAATAAGACGGGTATCAACAGCCGTGACCGTCAGAAGTGACAGTTAGCAAACGACGAAAATGTTACTTGAGCCCTCAATCATCTGAATGAAACTAGAACAAGATGTCATTTTTGTAATAAGCCATTTTGCCCAAACCACACCAAAATCATATGGATAGAATACATAAAAAAACGGGAAATGGATTCCGTTGAAGAGGAGGTGGTATCAGATTACGCATCTGATTAAAACATAACTTTGACTAATTAAAATGTGCTTTTCAGCAAATTCATGAACTGCTTTGTATGTTTTGACCCTGAATGTAATTATATTTTTAGAAAAAAAGAATTTTCCTTTAAAAAAACTGCATTCCATCTTTGAAGATATTTTCTTCTAAAAAAACAAATAAAAATCCCCATGACAATGTCCGGATGCAGTTACCATTCTAATTACGTTAGTTGAGTTGTATCAAATTTGGTTGTACAACAAATTAACGTAAAATTCTATGTATTGTACGTTTAATTTATGAATTTATTTCTGCACATCAAAGTGTATGCTCAAGTTTCAGTAAATAAACGTAAATACATTTTTCTCTTTTTGTTGTTGCACACGCGATTTTTGTCAAGCATGTTTACAATACTTTTAATTTTCTTTTTTGGTTTTCTTTAGCGTTTATTCACCTGCGGCTAATTGAAACCAAATTGAATTTAGTTTTTTTTGTTGTTTTGTGGGCAATTTGGGCAGTTCATGTGTTTATACATTGAACTAAAACGTGCCGAATATTTGCAATTTTTGCATAATCGCTAATAACCAATGAGGTATTGGAGGGGGTAGGAATGCGTTTTTCGGTTGATTGGTCAATGTGGAAAATAATTTTTCTTTTTTGGTCGATCAGCAGAAAAATTGTATAAAAACCTCGCCAATATTTTATGCGATCATTCACTTTCTTGTGTTAAGTAAGATTGAGTGTCCATTTTGTTTCCCTTCGATTCACGTGGGGATAAAAATTATTTTTAACCCATATCGAAATATAAATTGCGCTAAACTTGAAATTAATTTGTTTTGTGTTTACTTGGAGAAAAAAAATTTTAATTTTTGTAAGTATAAAAAAAAGACAAATAACCAATGATTACTAACTAAAAGGGTACTGGTTGTTGGGTGTCTGGGAGACGGCAATGCTTTGCACTGTTCTTCCTCTGTCCACAACATCCAACAACCTAACTTTTTACTAACATTTGGTTCGGGGCTGATTGCCAACTTTTTTTTTTTATTATTTTTTTGTTTTTTATGATTTACAGATGAATCTGTAAATCCCTCTTTTTGTTCTCCCCTACAGATAATTTCCAAATGGTAGGCCACATTCTTAACCATGTGGTTGATCCGGTTTTTTTTTCTTACTTTTTTTTTCTATTTAATTTTTCCTTTCCTTTGGTTAAACCACATTTTTTTTGTTCCTAACACGACAAACTAGATCTTAAGGGGAGCTACCAACCCCCACGACCAAATTCCTCAACCCGACTCGATCACCGGGATTAAGTCGTGGTAGCATCCCTCCTTAAGGTAATTTTTGTAACGACTTGATTTAGGTCAAACTGAATCAAGTCACACAATTGGTTACACAGTAAGTAATTCGACCAGAATTCTTTGTTTTTTTAAAGATAAAGCGAACTTAGAAACCTCCGTAGATCTTATCTTTGAAGCAATTCGCTCCGCCCATTCAAGACTATCGTTCAAGTCAAAAATTACTATTTTCAGGAGAACATTTTAAATTTTTTTTTTACTACATTGAAGTTTTTTAAGGATTTTGTAAGCGGTTTTATTATTTATTTTGTACCTAAATATTTTCATGTTATATACAAAATTTGTGTTAGGTAAAACCGTTTTAAAAAAACATTATATTAACGGTTATTTTCATATTTTTAAAACTTACAATGATCTTGATCGGATGTTTTATTTTTCGTAGTGTATGTAAGTATTACTCAATATATTTTGCATTGGACAAGCTATTATTGTCCCTGTTCGTAAGTTAACTTTTCATATTTTCAATAGGAGCTATCCAATGTAGCATTTACTGGAAGTATACATAATATTATATAGCTGTTTGTTTAACCAAATGCCAATAATAATAACTGGTAAAAAAAAAACAAATTATGCATCATGAGTAAGTTTAAAATTCATTTTATTCGTAAAGCTTTTTTACATTTTTCGCTTTTTACTTTAAATCTAAGCAACACCAAAAATAAGAAAAATTCATTATAAATAATCTAAAACTTAAAAAAGTAATTCTGACCACCGTAAACTAAATCAGAATCACTTGATTCAGGTAAAACATTTTCAGAAGTAAGACTTCTGTAAAAATTATGATACGCAGTAGAAATATAATTACGGTTACATAAATAATTTAAATCCGCAAAATTTTCCCGCGAAATTGGAAGAGGCATATTGTAAACCAATGGAAACTGGTCAGGAAACATGAATTTTGGTTTGCGGCCTCTTGCATAGGTATTTTGATCTTTAAAGGTAATTATATTTTTGAAGTTTTCTTCGAAACTATACTTACAACGAATTATATTCGGATCGTGTTGCAGTACTTCCACCTGTCTAATTTGAGTCCAATTCACTTTCTCATTATCATCAATTTTGCCAAATTTATTAGAAAAACTTTTGAAATTATAAAAGTTTCCATTTGTCATTTCAATAACACCATAGCTGCTAGATTTATCTGCTCTACAATTCGTAATCAACGAATACACTTGCTCAGGAATGTAGATTGTCTTTCTTTTTTTTCGCGCTCGAGTTCCGAATGAACGTTTCGGGTCCTTTTTCTAAAAATTTGTGTGAAATGTTGATATCTAAGAATTTCGATAACCAGCCATAACCACCGAATACTATGCGATTTTTATTTTGTCCAAAGCAATTATCAGACCATAAATTAAACTGCGTAACTCCTCGTTGTTTCCCCGATTTCAAAAAATGGTAAATGCAACTTATTACTACATTAGCACCCTTTTTGCCAACCGTTTCATTCCAAACATAACATTTGGCCTTTTTGCTATCCAAATCATAAATAGTGAAATAATACACAGCCAATTTTCTTTTATAGTAAAAGACACTTGTATCTGCAGTAGGAAACTTATTCTAAATTATACCTTTAATATTTTTTAACGCTATTTCAAACATTATTTTAAATCGATACATTTTAAAAGCGATCCTTTTTGAATTTCAATCAAAACTGCACTAAAACGTTATCTTTGTTTTATTCATGTATTAATAGATTGTAATTTCTCCTAAAACAGCACCATCAACTAACTGCTCATTCAACAGTATTTTATTGCAGGGAGTTACAATAAAAGCAATTTTTTTATAGTTTTTTTCTTTGTCTCTCTTCAAAATAGCATGATTTTTTTTTACCCTGTAGCAAAGTTATAGAAAGGATATAAAATATAACGAAACTCTCCCACTCTAAAATTAAAATAAATATTGAGCAAGTAACTCACAGGTGTATTTGAGTTTAAAAAAACATCCAAGTGAAAAGCAAATGTCGCTTAAGGGACCTTAAGCGGTTTTTATGAACTTCGCATAAATAATTAAATTCGTCCACTATTTTTTAGATTGTATCAAATTTTGGTGAAAATCGTTTAAAAAATAAAAAAGTTATTAGGTAATACATATAATACTCTCAATGTATTTCCATTTGATTTTAAAACTTTAACCTTCATTTTCTCAAAACTACTAAAATGCAGATAAGCGACTTTTGCTTTTTAGTACAGATATATTCACCAAAATAATTTCAGTCATACTTTGAGCAAAATGATTGTATGTGTTACTTACACACTTTATGATTGCATAAATGTTCTTTCGAAAATATTGTAAGTAGGACATAACGGTTTAATGGCAAAAGTAATGTCGAAGTAAAATCATTATAAGTTTACTTATCATTTTTAAAATAAGTTTTGCTCTTCAACTAAAAACCTTATATGGCTACTTACCATTATTTCGTTTTTTGGATATATTTTCTAACAATGTCCAAGTTGATTTTACATTTTGCTTCATTACTTTGTAGGGATGCGTCCCATTCGAATGATTTTTTGAAAGGTTATAAAGCTACAAACTCGAGTACACTCCTTTAATAGTTGCAAAACATTGTATTTAGACTTACAATAGTATTGAATGGGCGGAGCCTTGCGAAATAAAAAATGTTCGCGAATATTTCGAAGAAAAGGGAAGTTGAATGAGACAACAGTTGTGAGTTTGGAGGAAACACAAAGAGATTATGCTGGATACAGAACAACATTTTTAAATTATTTCAGGGAGCAGGATAAACAATTTCAAGTTCACTTCTGTGCGGTCATAGACTCTAGACTCTAATCTTACTAAAGAATAAAGCTAACCAAAAAAAAATTTGTAACCGTTTTGGTACAAAGTACTGCTAAGCAAGTTAGGTGAAATTCAAGCGAAATAAACGATATTCTTAAAGTTACACAAAATTAAGATTCTTTATTTTTTTTTTTATTAGCTGTAGAAACGCAATCAAATCTTAATAAATTTTGGGTTTTGGTTTCAAATAAAAATACAAATAATTAGAATACAATTTTGTAAAAATTCAAAAGGTATGTTTCTGTGTTTTTTTTTCCAGAAACTAGTTAACTGCAAAAAGTTAATTATACAGAAAACGCATTAGAAATCAAAAATGGGAGAAATGGAGGAAATATATTGGAACACTGAAATATTTTTTTGAAACTTTAGACAATTGTCGAGTTATTTTCAGTTAACTAGTTTCTCAGAAAAACCACAGATTTTATGTTACAAATTTTTGAGTTAGAAAAATTCCATGTAATGATTCGATCGCGTTTGAATATAACCTTATGTAAAATTCTCAAATTTCATGGACAATTATTTTTATATGAACAGACTAGCTACTTCCAACTTCCAAACCAATAAAAATTATTTTAAAGAAAACTTTGTTAAAGTTTAGTCAACAGGTTAATAATATAGCTTTTGCCAAAAGGCATAATCGGTTAAGTCGATTTAAGTCAAAAATGAGTTTTTAATATACAACATTTTCTTTCTCTCCTATAAATTCACTGAGTTTGATTTAAGCGATAACGCCTTGTAGACCGACAGCTGCGGTCGCAAACTTTAGTCTCTATTATGTCAAATTGTTATGTCAAATTTGATTTAAGCTATTATGCCTTGTGGCCAAACTATTAAACTACCAAAATAAATTTTATTTACACAAAGGTTTTCAATTATTTTGTTCATTAATTTATGTTAACGTCGTTCATTAACATTAATATTAATTATAATTTTTACTGCACTGCAATTTTTTTTTTTTACAATTTATTGATACATTTCAAAAGAGCAATCAACTTCAAAACCAATTAAATTCATCAAAATTTCACATTTTATCAAAATGTATGTTATGTTGAATAATTTCCGTAAAATCTCGAGCACATTAAATACTTAACTCGTTAATATTTAAAAAAAAAAAAAAGAACAAACCAACAAAAAAAAATTGGGAAGAAAATTTTTTGATAAAATTTCAAAAAGTGTTAAAAGTTCGTCTACATTAGTAGAATATGTGTATATGAAAAAAAAAAAAATAAAAATATTTTCCATTCAGCAACTTCAAACATCAATTAAACCACTTGGAAAAATTTTATTTTACAAAATTGAATACTTTATTTTGTGTTTTGTGCAGTTGTTCTGCAATGGCATACATGTAAGCACATTTCAATGTTAATATCTTTATTAAGTATTTTCAAAATGTTTTTCATTTAATTTTACCAATAAAATTTTACTTTTTTACAAAAAAAACTGAATATTTTTTTGCATTTTTAAATATTGGAAATTAATTAAAATTCCATTCAACAACTATTTATTGATCTAATCAATATAAAATAACATGCATACGATAACGGTATATACGAGATATATGTATAACATGTTGTCATATATGTTGTTAAGGAAATAACGATTTATGGTATGATGCTATCCGCCCGCAGTATCTATACATACATACACAACAATAAAAATATGTTGTATAGTTGGTGGAAAATAATACCACAACATTTACGGAAAATGGGTTTTCACAAGATTTTTTTTATTTTTTAGGGAATTCATTATAAATTGAGATTAATTACCGAATGAATATTGTCGACAATATTTCACATATTTAATGAGTCTTGTTTAACTATACAATATACACGATACAAATCGATCGGTATAACTCAAAATTTTGATTTAAAAATGTGACATGCATTTTCGATGTGCTCTATCTAGCAATGTCTATTTATCTACTAAATACGATATGGTATATTGGGGAAATAAATACATACTCAAAATAGACAAAAACGATACAACTATGTATGTATGTATTTGTGTAACAGAAAAATTTTATCATAAATTTACTTTTGGTTATTTATTTACACTTTGTTATTGTTGTTAATGTTTCTCGCGGGTCTTATCAACTTAATTATTGATAATGTGAGGAAATGTGGTTTTTGTTTGCTTATTCGAAAGTAATTTTTTTTCAACAGTGTAGCATGTTCGTTTAGGTTATTAAACTCAAATAAATCTCAGACAAATTTGTAAGGTATTTAATTTTATATTTAGTGTACATAAGTATTTGGAGTATTTTTGGATAAGAAAATTATATTAAGTACAACATAGGAAGATGTCACGATCGAAGGGAATGAACTTTAAAGTATGTTTAACAGGTTGTACGTTGGTTTTTAGACAGCTATTTTGAATTTTTTTAAATTTATGTATTTGAATCGAAATAAATGTACAATAGACATTGCGAGTATATGTAGACTTATTTTTATAGAGTCTGAGTAATTTAATTTGTGAGCGATTGTTAAACGGATGTTGATTTTACCAGAATAAAATACACCTGTGTGGAAGGAAAATGGGATACGGCCTTTATGGATATTTTATTACGGAAAATGATAAACCGCATATTTTAGTTTTAATCCATTCAGCATTTATGGTACACTACCGCATTAAGTACGGCAAAATTTGAGGAGTTGCCCTTTAATTTCTGACCGAAACTACTTTCTGTTTTTGACTGAACTGCTTTTGGCTGTGGCCCCAGAGCCAACGTATTGGTCTACTAAGGTATTTCAGTCACAAAAAAACAACCAAACAAAAGGTATTCCAGTTCAAAAACTTTTGATTGAAATATCTTTCAAGAAGCTTTTTCAGTCCAAATACACAAAGAGCGTTTCAATCAAACTGTTTTCTGACCGAAATACCTTGTTTTTGAACTGAAGTTCCTTTTAAAAAGAAGTTGTAGTCATAATATTTGTATGAGAAATTTTATGACTGAAACTCCTTTCGTTTTTTGACAAAATTGTTTTTGACTGTATTCCCGGAGAACAATTTTGGAATTCGTTTTTTATTATTTGACTGAATCACATTTTCAAAAGGTATTTCAGTCCCAAATCCAAAAAGAATTCCAGTCAAAAAATTTTGGTTGAACTTCCTTCCTGTTTTTGAGTGCAATTCCCGGAGCTCCTTACTTCATCACTTTTTAACATTCGCCAGAATTCCTTTCTGGTTGTTTGACTGAACCTCTTTCAGTCAAAAATTCAAAAAGAATTCCAGTCAAAAAAAAATTGATCTACCTTCTGAAAAAGCATTTCAGCCTACAATTATTTAGACTGAGTTGCCTTCTAATTTCTGACGGATCCAACGTGAATGTGATCCATCGTGATCCATCTACGAAGGCATTTCAGTCAAAAAAAAAAAAAAAACCAACCAAACAAAAGGTATTCCAGTACAAAAATTTGTGACTAAAATACGAAGGTTGTTCAGTCCAAATACACAAAGAGCATTTCATTCAGTCAAACAGTTTTCTGCACCGAAACACATTTTTTTTGGACTGAAGTTCCATTCTAAAAGGAGTTTTAGTCATAATATTTGTATGGGAATTTTAAGACTGAAACGCCTTTTGTTTTATTTAAGAACTTTGGTGTGGTTATATAAAAAAGTGAATAACGTCGAATTGGCCAGTATTTGAAACGCAATACAGTGAAGATTAAATAGTCTGATTTAAAATGTAGTATTGATGCGATATAAAAGTTATAATGGAATAGTGTGAATAGTGTGAAAGTATATTAGGTGAATTTTAGTGATTTTGAGAATTACAGTGGAATAATAGTATTGTATTAATTTGCTGTAAATAAATTAGTTTTTAAAAATTATTATTATTAATCATTTTTAATTAGCAGCTCCGACTAAGAGGTGCCTCTCTGAAATTATGATTACCGGCTTGCTATTCAGTGAATACTGAATTATAAGGATTAAAGATGAACATTTGTCCTAGTGTCTAACATAGGAAATATTTTTCGAAATTTATTGCACCTACCTAAAAAACATCCCGCCAAAAACCGATAGGGTGGGACATTTGATTGCGATTTAAGACCAGAGTCTCATTAAGGAATCATGGGAATTTAAAGTAAATATTGGCTAATACTACAAACTTCTTAAGATTAAGCCCATTTCTTGTCGTGCATTCTCATTATAAATAACTTAAGTTGTTTTCTGCTTTCAAATTTCAGCAAGGTGGTTAGAGGTAATTTTAAAAGTCAGCCTAGAACTATGTCACATTCCTATTAAATGGACGGAAGTGAAGATTGTATTTATACCTAAGGCGGGGAAACGCTCACATTGCAACCCCAAGGACCTTAGACCGATTAGCTTGTCTTCCTTCCTTTTTAAAACACTGGAAAGACAAATAGAAGCCCATATTAGAGGCACAATTGTGCCGGGAAAGCTGTCTAAATCTCAACATGCTTATTGCAAGGGGAGATCTGTAGAGACTGCTCTTCATTCTCTTGTATATTTTATTGAAAAATCTTTAGAGTATATAGACTATGCAATGGTAACCTTTTTGGACATTGAGGAAGCCTTTAACAACGTGCTTCCCCGGTACCCTTGCAAAAATGAGCGCTATACTCTTGCAAAAATGACATTGAGAAAGAATGGGGACTGAAGCCTCTCATGATACATTGGCCTTATACTGCAGTAGTCAGACCCATTCTTTTGCATGAGGTAACAGTCTGGTGGGCTGCTCTGGACAAAACTATGAACCAAAAGTTGATGACGAAAGTTCAGAGAACAATCTCTCTGTGGATCAGTGGTGCACTGAGGAGCACATCCACTCAGGCACTGAAAATTTTGCTATTTTTGACTTATCTAGATATCTTGGGAAAATAGTTGGCAGCTTGTACTGCCATACGACTGAAATTCACCTTAATGTGAATCTGCAACAATACAGGGCACTCATCTGTACTGTGTAACAAAGAGATTCCCAAGACCACCGACTATACTGTCCCGTCACTATCTATTGACACAAGGTTTCGGACTAGGATCCTATCCAGAGAGGACTGGATGATGGATGCAGTTTTGGAACAAGGAGTTATAAACTTGTTCACTGATGGGTCAAAACGGGATGGAAAAGTCGGGTCTAGGGTGTTCTGCGTGGAACTTAGGGTAAACCTCTCCTTTTGTTTTCCCGACGACTGTAGCATTTTCCAAGCTGAAGTAACTGCGATAAAGGAAGTCGTGGATTTGTGATACTTGTATATATACGGACGGTCAGGCTGCTATTAAAGCGCTTCAATCACAGCTCCTCACGTCGAAAGTAGTCCAGAATTGTTTCATTTTATGTGGGGCCAGGACATTACATTAGTACAGGGAATTTAAAAGCCGATGAACTGCCTCGACGTGGTACAACGGACCACATTTCAAAAAGCAGAAAGGATATTGAAATACCTCTTGCGTCAAGCAAACTGCTGTTTCAGGAAGAAGCTAGTAAGTTAACAAATGACAGATTAATCGGGATATTTTGAGTAAATTATTAATCGATTTTGTTAGCCAGAATAACAGATTTTTCGGGGTTTCTATGGTATCGTTACTTTGCATACACAAATGCGAGAAACACCACACATTTTTTCATTACTCTTCTTCTAAGAACTACCCTCGCTAACTGTTTCTCTCTTTTGTTTTTTCGTTTTATATATTTTATTTTATATTCAATTTATTAGTGTATTATCACTCTTGCATATTCGTAGTTGTCTAGTGTTCTTCCACTCTCATGCGTATCTCACGCTCATAAACGAAAAGCTTAAAATATATAACATTTCTTTTGAAAACGACGTGATAGCCATAACCACAGATGGTGGCGCTGTCATGAAAAAAGGAGGCAACTTAATTCCAGCTTGCTGGAAGCTGTGCTGGTGGATGGGCGTGCTGAGTGTTTTGTATCGCAAGAAGATGCCTTTCGTTCAAGTGGAACTTCTGCAATTATCGAACATTGAAGAATTTGATTCATCCGATGATACCGACGCAGATTATAATGAAGACGAAGAGGATTTTGATCACATGATCGCCTCATGCCATTAATAGCTAAAATACGCAAAGTAATCAAACTTTTTCAGCTTTCACCAACAAGGAATGACGTAATATTGCAAAAACATGTTAAGGAAGCCTTTGGAAAAGAATTAATGCTGATATTGGATTCAATAACTCGTTGGAATAGCTTATTAGCAATGTTGGAGAGGTTCAACAAATTGAGACCCGATATTCAGAAAGCATAAATTGACTTGAAATCAGACATTCAATTTTCGAACGAAAAATTTATCCTGCTTACAGAAACCGTTTCTGTATTGACGCCAATTAAATATGCAGTCGAAGCACTATGTTGTAAAGACGCCAATCTATTAAATGCAGACGCAGCATTAAAATTCTTGCTTAATACTAGAACTAAGAATCAAAGAGAGACGCAATCATTTATCAGGACTATTGTAATACATATTTGCATAATGGTAAAGTAAATAATACTTCTGATTACACTGATGTGTTTGCTCCATTAAAAGAAGGACTTGCCAAAAATCTTTTGTTAGCAACAGTAAAGCGATTATTTAGTTCAATTAATGACGAGAATCAGCAAGACATAATTAATAACGTAGATGTTGAAGATCAAGAAGTAGTAGAAGTTGAACAGGAAACTGAATCAATCAAAGACCAAATGCAAAAGGCAATAGAAAACGAAATTTCCTACGAAATTGTCTACGACTTCAATTATTGAAAGAACTTTTAAGCGCGAATAAAAGTTAAGTTTGAGGATGATAGAACTAGGGGGAAATATTCTACACTTTGCTATAACGCTTTAAAGTCTACTCCGCCTACTTCCGTAGAATCTGAAAGAGTATTTTCAGTATCTGGCAATTTATGCACGAAACTTAGATCACAGCTGGGTGACAAAATCCTAAATGATTTATGCTTTCTGCGCGCATATTTTAATAAGTTAGAGCAATAAAGAAGAAATAATGTCACGTGTAACTTGAATTCAAAGTTTTAACACTGAAATAATTTTTAATTTAATTTTTCTTTAATTTTTGAGACTGAATTAATCATTTTAATATAATTTTGTTAACATTTTCTATAATTTTGTTAAATAAAATTAACTAAATCTCGAAGTTTCGGCTTTATAATTAATTTTCAGTAAAAACCGATTGAAAATCGATTAACCGATTATCATACAAATAAAAACCGAAAACCGGTTTTAAAAATAATTTCAAATTTTGTAATCACTAGTGTGGTTGTTGGAGGTCTCATAGGTATGCTTGCGAGCAGACTTGGGTTCTTCTCACATGACTGATGTTGTAGTTGCGAGGATGAAGAAAAGGAAGAGACAGTACTTCACCTTTTTTGCACCTGCCCTCATCTGGCATGAAACAGACTAAAGTTTCTAGGAGCCTTAGCAAAATGGACGTCAGGAGTATCCAGCATTTCGTTAGCAGCTCAAAATGGTTTCAATGAGTTGGAGGATAAGTAAGTAAATCGTGGTATGGCTACGGACCATTTTGTGTCTATGCCTGGTCCTGGTCGACCGCCACCTAAACCTAACCTAACCTAAGCCCTTTTCTTGTTAATTGTTACTTTTAATCATCGTGATTCCCAAAATAAGCTTCGGGTTTAATATTGTCAAAGAATAAGGAAGTCGGCTACTACACTTAGGCCTTTTTAGGGAGATATTCCTTAGATCGGTGCCTGAATTTTCGCAAATCCGAATTTCATTTTAATTGCATAGTACAATGCTAAATTTTAGGAAAAAACTCTGAAGTCTCACTCGAACAAGTTTAAAAAAATAACTTGATCACGGGAAAAATAATCAAATAATAATTAGAATACTAAAAAACAGCGAGACCTCAATGGTTTGTATAACTATTTGTCGGGAAGAAGCCGACCAATATTAATTTCAGACAATGTTGAACCCAAGCGACCTATGTGTTTAACTAAACATTTTTAGAGCGCAACCACAAGAAACCGTTATGTAAGAAAATGCTGTTTTAAATATTACATCTGTACTAAAATTTCAAATATATTATTTGCCTAAATTAGATATATCTTCGGAAAAAAACTCTCAAAATGTTGAAAGAATATATTGTTCCTTGTAGAGAAATGGCTCTGATGGCGTTATAAATTTAGATTCATTTATTTAAAATTAGTATATTAGTGTATAGACAATTTAGTACATATACAATTTAGTACAAGTAATTTTTATTTGTGTACTAAAAATTATAAGTGCTAAAATTACTTCTTCTAATATATCCTCAATATAATACAAATCTAAAAATATTTAATACCTTGAGAGCTGCTGAAACAAAACGCCAAATGAAAGAAATGTAGAACCAAAAATGCAAAACGATACATCTACTCAATATTGTGAGCTAGTTCTGTTAGAAATAGCTATTTTATGAAGAAATATCTAATTTAGATAAAAATATATTTTCACTTTTAGTACATTTAGTACAATGCTAAACTTTATATTTTAAATACACCTAATATTTAGAACAATATTTTTTAAACGTAATAGTTCTTACGGCTAGGCTTTAAAAAAGGTTTAATTGTAGTCAACATTTCCCGACATGATTCGATCTATCCCTAATAATTTGGCAAGGATGCTGATAAAAAAAAGCTGCATAGAATCGTTTTTTGTTTATTACATTACTAATATTTAATTAATGTTAACATTAACAGCAGCACCTGAATAACCTGAATAAGGACTTACGACTCTCGGTAATTTTTGAAAATTAACTAATATTTTAGTAACCGCAAATATATTTAGCTCTGCATGTAAAGTACGTTTTGAATTCTTAATCAAATCACAATAAAACAGTAAACGGTTCAAATAAAACAGTAAACGGTTCACTAAACTTGTACCAAAATGTGTTTATATACAATATAAACAACACGAGTTCAGAAACAACCTTCAAATGTCCTAGTCCTCAACGTTATCTTCGGTTCATACACAAAAAAAAGAAGATCATAATCAGTTTCCAACATACATACATAATATATCATTTAAGAAACTTCATAAATTTCGCTTTACTTTTAGGCTCGTCCCGCTCCATTTGTTAGGTATACAAATACTGTAATATAATAATGATATATACTTCCTTTTACCCTCGAGCCTTTAATACTCTGCCAAACGAATATCATATGTACAAATAATCAAAACAATAAGGAAAATAATATAAACAATTTCCTACATCAGTGTGTATCCATGTATGTCTAAATACACTTTTTCCTTTTTCTTTTTCATTTTTCTTCACTTTGATCTACTTTTCATCAAAGTGTCATGAAAATTGTTTTTAATTTCAATGAAGAATTTGAGGAAACAAACAATAAAATATCTTTTTATTTTAAATGTTAAAATGAAAATCTATTTTCCTTTTATTTTTATATTCTCGTATAAGTGTGTGTATACTATTATCGTGTTACATCTTTCTGTTTTTATTTTTTTATTTTATTGTTATTGTTCGAAAGAATTTAAGTTTGTACATTGAAGAAAAAAAAAAAAGAAAAAAAGAAAGAGTCTAGAAATATTATATAGGAAGAGGGAATGGAAAATTATTGCCAACATCTTACTATATTTAGAAGGTGTGAGGAAAGATTTCCTTTATATTGCATATACACAACATACAAAAGAAGTTAGTATATACAATACATATAACACGACGAGATCGCTGAGTTATGATTTTTATGGTTGTTTTTACTTTGGCATATAAATGTTCATATAATTTCCTTTTCATTCTGAGCGCGTTGTATACTATATTCCGTGTGCGGGGTCGAAGGCGGTTTCAGATGTTAAAAGAATATAAAGTTTGAGGTTAAAAATTATTTTATCGTATATAATATAAATTGTGAGTTTACGGTTTACGAGCGCGCGCGCACATTTCTTCACTGTGCGCTAGAAATTTATTTGAACCGCATCTTCAATTTTATTGGTTTGGGGCGTCTTCTGCGTGCTACTACAGAAATACAATTTATTGATAAAATGTAATTTTATATTTCTCAAAAGTATGATTGATATCGAATATATTTTTGTTTTTTGATTTGAAATATAATACAATATGATTGGCAAATACGTTTATAGTTTTTATACAGTACATTCTATAGAATGGTAACCAGGCAATGTTTCAGGTGACTCGAATACCATTTTAAATATCTTCACATAGCCACATAATAATATCAGACATTTTGATGTATTGTCCTGGAAAATTGTCTGCTTAATACTGACTAATTTACAGATCGCACTGTATGTTTAAAACGAATGATAGAAGCTGGTCAGTTTCCATGTCAATAATAAAATTAAAAACTTGATGTGGGGGAGTAGGAAAGTTGTAAAAAAATAATAAAATTCTGATTTATATAAAAGTTTTTTTTTCCTGGTGAGTGTACGAAAGGGAAATCTTTGAATGAGTTATATGAGTAAATCGGTTTTGTGTGGTGTGGTTTATTAAACTTTTTTGTTGTTGTTGTATAAAGGTCCGATGATTTAAGTGGATATATTCATAATAAAATTTTCCACATTTTATTACAAAAGTTTTTCTTTATTGAAACATTTAAATATTTGTATGTGTATCATAAAATTAGAAAAGTTACGAATTTAAATAGTTTCACATGTTCTTTACAAATAAGCAATTTCGAAATATAACTTTTTGTAAACGAGTAATAATGTACGTACATATGTTGCATATTGTCCTAATCTTGTACATTTGTATAGTGTAAGTAAATGTATAATTCGGCCGGAGGATAGAGTTTGTAATTTTAGAAATTTGGATCAAATTTAATTCCATTCTAATGACAAAGGACATGATTATTAACATAATGGGGTTTCTTGTTTACATATCTAATGATATCCCCAAGAGGTTTATGGAAGATCCTGTATTTATATAACATTTATATATGTAAAACTGTTCTCTTTCTAACAGCAAGATTCTTTACCACACATATTCAAAAATCTGTTGAATATACATAATTTTGAAATATTACTCGTAGTTTGTTCAACAGGCTGTAACAAATGTGAACAAGTTGTTTTAAATTTTTGTTTTATTGTTTGTTTCTTGTTGTTTTAATGAACTGATAATTTGTTTGGCTATATTTAAACCTTATATGGTTAGGTCATTTGGACAATTGAATTTACTTCATGTGAATGAACCATCTCTGACCGTTAAACCGGGATGCCCAGATTTCCTAAACTGCAAAAGAGCACGATCATCGAAAGGTAGAGTAAGTTTTTTCGATTACCTGAAATACTCGTAATTTAAAGAACACAAAGTAAGCGTCTGGTTCTTTTTTGGCAATATTATATTGCTATCATAGATTTGTTAAATTTCCCTTAGTGCTCTCTTCGGTTAATTAATTTAAAATTTACTTGACATGCGAATTTCAGCAGAATTTGAATGCAAAATGAAAAACTTGTTGGCATTGAAAATAAACTGTCAAAAAAAGTGTTGTTTAATTTTACTCAACATACTGCCAGCAGTCAGCAACCTGAATGTTCATTATGAATAGGCTGGTTTAATCAAATGAAATATTGGTCGAATTCTGCTTTAAAGCAAACCTTTTTGAATTATCTGGCCATACTAGCCTAATATACTCTTAAAATAATGCTTTTTATTAAACCGGATTTAGTGGCTTTTCGAGTTCAGTGCTAGTAATATCTACGGTATTAAAAAAAATATGTGTGCTACCAAAACCTTATCAATTCTTGAAAATCGATTATCTCTTATTATCTTATTTCAACCACAATTTTAACTATATGCTTTCCTTGCATAATGTAGTTGAACGAGTTTAGCTATATCGGATTTATTAAACCGCAGTCAGTGTCACTGTGGGGTATAACTGTCGGTAATTTTTTCAATAAAACGAAAAACTAAAAAATTTTGAAAATATTATATTGTATTAAAGCAGAGCCTACTCTATAAATAAGAGCCTCCACATTGACTGTATTTTTTACTAAGCTTAAAATAAAGTACATAAAATTTTTTCTTTACTATGAAACTATATGGGAAAACGATTGTTTTCATTTGCATTTTTAGTCTACAAGAACTATGAGCTTTTACATTATTTTTATACGAAAATGTTCATAAAACATGTAATTTTATTTGATTGAAAAATCGAACCATGAAAGTGTTTATATCTTAGTGAAAATCCTCTTGGAATATAAACTATTGCTAAACTTTTATGGAATGTTGTTGTTGTAAAATACGTCATAACATAAAATTTATAAACAATTATAACCATCTCTTTTTAGTCTCCTTCTAAAAGCATTGCCACATGACAAAAATTTGCCCGAATACAGATTCATATCATGCGGCAATGCTTTATTAACGACTTTTGTTTAAACCATAGATGTCGCCTACAATTAAAAATATATAAAAAATTCAAATAGGTGATCGAACCGGTCGGATCCTAAAATCGGTCTGATTTTTGATTCGGTTAAACATATTTTTGGTGGCTTCTCTCTATAGTAATAACTAAATTGTAATAATAATTAATTTAATATAATTTTTTTTATAAATTTACTAAAATTAAACCATTGCTATGAAAGAAATTATGTTAATTTTACGTAAAAAGTTTTCTTTCAAATCGTTTACTCAGCCCGAATCCCTGTTGTTTTTATTTGTGTGTTAAGTGACATCTAGGAATGGGAATAATAAGTAAGAGCTATTTTATTTTATACACCGCTCTCAAATGTTATGACAATTCAAATATTCTAAACAAAAACTTATTTTGAATGGGTCATTAATTTTTGGGAATAAAAATCGATGCCAAATATTAATCATGTTGTATTTATTTTCAGCTGTGACTTAATTTAAATAATATTTCTAATACTTGAGAAATAAATAAGGCATTTATATTACAGTTAATGTTTATTGGTTATGTCGTTTATTTGTGATGCATAACAATCTGGGTTGATTTGATTTTTTTGATTTCTTCTCGCTCAATGCATATTATTATAATTTTTTCTCTTTGACTCTCTTTGATTTATTTTAATTTTGGCTGTTCAACAACGTATTGTCTTTTTTTTACCATTGATTTTAGTTGTGAATAAGTGATGACGTCATTAAATATAATATTCTCTTTTTAATACATATTGTTGTTGTTGTAGAACGTTTTTTAATTTAATTCCCTTATTTTCTTTTGATTATATCTGGAAAATGGGGAAGCTTGAGAATCTGTGCTTTAAATGAGTTAGTCATTGAGTTGTTTATTAGTGATTTCAGAAAAAAATATTTATCTATGTTTAATTTTTAATTCATATTTTTTCGTCAATCGAAATCGCGTTTTTTCATACAAACTCTATGAAAATAAATTATTTTTTAGTGTTTCTATGTCCTTTATTTTAAGTTCATTTTTTACATGACGGCTCTATTCATATCAAGATGGTTCTGATTAAAGACGAGAGAGTCTTAGCGAAGTATCCTTGCAATGGCCAAAAACGAAGCTTTTATAAAGAAATTAGACATGAGGAACAAACCAAACTTTTCATACAAAGCATATGGGAAATTACTAGTTTTTCTAACACAGATTTTAGAAAATCGTTTTCTTTTCCTTGTAATGATTTAAACTTATTTAAATTTTTTTAAATTTCATAACAACAGCATTCTTGTCAAATTGAAATAAAAGCTTACTATACAAATCATATGTCCGAAGTTCAATAAACACCACATAGATTGTAGCACAAGTTTGGTACAACTGAATCAAAAATTATCACCTCGAAAAATTGCGAGTTTAAAAATTGTAACAAAAAGATCACAAATTTAGTGATTAAATTAGTGATTTAGTGAATTAATCATTTTATCGTATTTTTATTCTAAACAAACCTAGAGACATCTGAGGTATAGGTACTAGTAAAACTAAAGATAACTTAAGCAAGCACTTTTTCTGTTATTTAATGTCATGTGTATACGAATTTTCGGATATACGAGTTATTTTAACTGCATTTTGGGATATTTTAAATTTAGAGAACAAAAAACTTTATTTTTATTAAAAACGTGAATAAAATCATTATAATTCAATACGGTAAATAAAATAATAGAGGAAGTACGGACATATTTTCTTCATCAGAGACAACTTTGCTATATTTTTCTAAAATGAAAGCTCGAAAAATATTTTTCTTTTATATTGTTGTTAATGAGTGTAGACAATTTTTCTAAAGAGTGTCCCAAAATAAACTGAAATTTTTAATTTACCACCATTCGCCTACTGGTTTGAAACTTAAATATTTTATTTACCATTTTAATAATGTATCCGAACTAATATTTAAGTTTAACCGCAAATGTAGCTTTCAATAACATGTTAAATAGCCAATCAGATACTGCCAACAAATATAATAATGCAACAATTAATTTTAAGGACTTTTTATGATTATATAATCTAGAATAAGTTAAAATAAAAACAGAAGAAATATATTTTTGAGTCAGTCTGCAATTGTCACGCGTTGAAAAATAAAGCAATAAAAAATTATTTAAAAAAGAGAATCAAATAAAATATTTCGTTTAATTACTTAAAATTAAAATAAAAATCTGAGTTTCATTAAAATTAAAATAAGTGACTGGGTGCCAATTGAATTCGCGTAGCTTATTGCTATATACATATATATAATATTTCAGCCATACATATATATTGCAATTACCTTTTTCGTTTCTTTAGAGAATAACCAGCCCGGCATCCACTCACAGCAACAGCTTAGAAATTGTTAAAAGTCACTTTAGAAATGGTGAAAATTTTCCGCGCTTCTTTTGTCATCATAATGTACCTTCTTGTTACACCGTAACATTGGTATAAAATATGAAAGGGTAGTGTAACACAACCTTTAATATTTAAAATTAAGATAATTAAATCATAAATGATGTGATTGATTGATTAGGATGTACGGCCAAGCATTATAGCAGGAGCTCCCGGACTCCCGGGCACACACCGTACACCTGTTTACATATAACAAAACCGAAGGATATGATAAGATTATTAGTTGGGACAGACTCGACCCGGTTACAGATACCTAAGCGATCGATAGTAAAATTGTTAGTAAATATTTAGTAAAAATAGTTAGCACAGGACAACACAATTTCTAAACTACAGCTTATTCACTACTTATTGATGCTGGAGAGTTGACTCAAGCTAAAATGTAATTCTGAAGCTCAGGATTAATTTTAATCCCTATAATAATGACTAATTCTGGAACTATGTTATATTCTGAACATTGGATTATTTATTAGCAAATTAAGGAAAAGACCCCTTTAAATATTCTTTAAACTAAATTGATTAATATATATTAATGAGCAAAACACAATATGGAGACTTTCCCAATTCTTAGCTAAAAATTCTAAAAGAATGTTCAAAAATTTAAAATTACTAAGCTACGACCATAAAATTAAACTTAAACTAATCAGCAATTTCCTACAGATCTAGAAAAAAGGAAATTATTAATGTTGAAGTTAATTATTTTTAAAATTATATGATATAATTTTAAAATTGAGGCAACAAAAGTTTAGAATCACCAATAATTTAGTTAAGTACTATAAGTATATACAGTCATAAATATTCATATAAGAATACGTAACACATCGTCCAAAACACATGATTAGTACAAAAAACTATATCTGCCACCAAAACAAAGAGTCCACTGCACTGCCACTGCATGGCACTCCATACAAACAGAAAAAATGTACCTAGCTAAACATCTGTACAAAAACAGAAGACAAAAACACGCCTTTACCAGCCCTAGACGAGACCCCCTTCAATTTCCCTTACCCGCTCCTTTGCAGTAAATACCTTACAAAGCCCAGAAAATGGCCCGGATTACAACTTGCATTCATCACAACAATTCCGAAGCGAAAGATCCCGAATGATGAAAGAAACAAAATCCCCATTAAAAGCTACAAAGAACAAGGACCCACTATTCGCCAAATCGCTTCCAAAATCGATCGACCACCAACTGTGGCCCACAACTACCCAAAAAAAGGTCAAAGTTATGGCCTACAACAAAATAAAGGAAATGATAAGCTATCCAACTCTCAAATAGAGAAAATAATGAAGGAAGCGACATGCAACAAGTCAACCGCAAATAAAATCAAAGAAAAGTTGGGGCCATCCGCCACAAAACAACACACCGCAAGTACCAGGAACGACAAAAAATATCAAATGGTCGAAACCGCAAAGTAAGCCCAATTCAACGCAGAACCACATCAAAAGTTGGCCACTGTCCGCCGAGCGACACACGCGCTGGAAGGTTGAACGGCAAAAAGCGATTTTATTAGATTTTCTCAGATGAAAAATCACGTTTTGCCATTCATCCCCCCAGCGCAGGCAACGCTCGGCGAACAGTAGCAAATTGTTGACACTTCTATGGGCCAAATCAGGCCCACCCCGCAATCTCGCCCACCCAATGCTCCTCGGCGGTCCCAACACTCGAGCAATACGCTGCTCTACAACAGACAACCCCAACCCCTCTATGATCCGACCCGCGGCCATCCTGCTACGCGTCGCCTCTACCACTACCTACCCCCTCCATCCGAGAGACGGACAGCCCACCATATCATTTGTTTCCCTTTCTAAGCCATAACTTGGACCTTCCCCTAGGTAGCCGCCGACCACAGCCGATGATCGACCAATCTTAAAAGCAATTTGGCGAACAGTAAGTCCTTTTTCAGGTATCTCTGAAAACTAAATTAAGTTAATGATTAACCATTATACCATATCTTTACTACTTAATTAATGGAATTTAAATTATATAAATTAGTTTTTTTTTTTTTTTTTTTTTCGTCCCTGCCCAAAAGCGGCTAGCACATATAAATTAGTTAGTGATAAATAAAATAAAATAGTTATCACAAGATAATACAATTTCTACGTTACATAACAGTTGGATGCTTCGAGTTTCTGGATGCTGAGCCAGGATTCACCAGTACTTCTGTAGCTCAGAGACGACCTAACAATTATACATATATAATTAAGTATAACTTATATCAGCTATTCTTTATTTGTAAGACAGCGATCATCAATATTTCAAATTATGTTTAAAACTTATAAACAGGAGGCTAACTAAATAAAAATCCAATTAGCATTATTCAGCTATTTAAGAGATTTTCGCGGCACCATTTACCATTACCACTTAAAAATACAAGTCAGTACAATAATAAATCAATGAAAGGAAATTGAAAAATTATATCCTTAAAAATGTACCACATAAGTAATATTGACGTTTATATGTGTAAACTGCAACCTAAACTTCAATAAATCCATTAAGTTAATTAATTAAGATCAATACATTTAGCATCTCGATTTTCGTTTACATAATTCCACGTTGTTCACATTTATGCATAAATAAAAACGTCATTATGTATTGCAAACCAAATCTAAGTTCAACTCAAAATTAATATTTCTATATTAGTATTTTATTCATATAATTTAGTTAATTTATAATATTTTAATATTGGTTAAATTAACTTAATATAATTAATATAATTTAATGCAGTTTATAATACCCCGTATAAAAATTAATCATACCTAAATAAACTATTTTATATGGATTATATATGGCAGTTTCCGATTCGACCCAAACTTACTCGATTATACGAAGTATAAGAATCCTATTTGAGTGGAATACATTAAAATTTTCAGTGCGTTTGTATAGTTCATGTTTTATCAAGAAGACTATAGTTGTTTCATGAATACACAAATCACAAAGAGTAAAACAACACCAAAATAAAAATAATAGAACCGTAATACAATCCTAAACCACCAACACACATAGAGAAGATAAATATTATGGGTGACGTACCAATTAGTGATGTGCTAAATCGATCCTTTTTGTTTATTTTCTCATATGATTTTTAAAAAAAAGATCGAATTAGCCCATCACTAGTACCAATGTGAAAATGTTTTCGTTATATTACATACAAATAATACCCTTATAGCGAATATAATCCAATTATATGCATATAGATATATTCGAATATTAAAACTAGTACATAAATATATGTAAAAAATGTATGCAAATATTCCTAATTCTACTTATGTATGCATCAAGCTTCAAGAATATATTTGTGTCAATTGTACATAAAATACAGTCCCAAAATATGTTTAAGTATTAGTAAAAATAAAATAAGACATTATTTAGATTAATCAAGAAATCAAGAAATTTGATTTCTTTCACTATAAATTCAAAACATTGCCTGATAAATGCATCCCGGTGGATTACATTTTCCAAAATCACATTAAACTACATCACTTATTAATACTAGATTGAAGGGTGTTGATGATATACCTATTTTGACCGAAGTGAGCCAATTTGACTCATACAACAACATTGAAGCTTTTTGCAAAAAAAAAAAAACAGTTCCAACTAAATTGAAATAAAAGACTTATTATTAAAAACTTCATTGAAAACATTTTTTACATATAAACTCTGTTTTTGAAATACATTTTCCGCAAACAATTTTATTGCATTTAGCACAAAGGCTCTTACATCTATATGGGAACGGAAGTGTTCTCGACATCGTCTCTATAGTTTTCTCTTAGCTCTTCAGCTAATTGGGAAATAAAATCCTTTCTTGAAATCATTACTTGGGTGGTCTCTTTATATAGTATCCAAGCATTGATTGCTGCTAAATTTAGGATGTTATAGAAAACATGTAGAGGCCATCTGTGATAGCCTGCTTTAACGCTATATTTTCTGCCCATCTGGTCAAGTATATCCACACCATACTTGGTGCTGTTATAAAATGCTACTGTTTCCGGAATAAATTTTTTATTTTTTTTAATTATTATATTTTTATGTTTTGAGCTTAGTAGTAGGACTTTTTTATTAGGCTTGCTTTTGTAAATGGTTAGAGTACAATTCTCAGATTTATAAACTTTTGTTGAAAACCTTTTCATTTTATCTTCCTTAGATTTCGCAATTTTACGTAATTCTCTTCGGTTTGGACGTATAGTGCCAACCAAACTAGTTTTCTTTGCAAGAAACTTTTTTACAAGTGAAAGGCTTGTACAAAAATTGTCTGTTGTGATATTTCGTCAGCCAAAATTTGATGCCAAATTTATCAGGCTTGTTTGGCATGTATTGTGTAAATCGGCATCTAGCTTTAGTTGGGAACAATTGCTCATCGATTGTAAGGTTTGCGTCAGGTTTGTAACAAGCCTGACTATTTTCAATAAATGTATCCCATATTTTTGAAATTAAGGCAAATTTGTCAGTTTTCAATATTTCACTGCGTTCATTTATTTTATCAAAACGTATGAACCGCAGTATGTCCATGAATCTATCTCTTGACATTGTTTTGGAGAAAAAAACCGGACCCCACTTCGTAGACCACAAATATGAACATTTTATCTTTCATTATATCTTTTGCCTCGTATGCTCCTCTAGCATACAAAATTGCTATAAAGGCCCATAGTTCTGATTTTGTAACTGTCTATTCCTTATTCGAGACTCTACGAGCTTCAAGTTCGGTGCATGATTTTATATATGGCATCATGCCTTCGTCAATAATCAATTTGAAAGCACTACTTACCGAACCAAGCATAATATGCCTTTTAGCATAGGCAGTTGGACCCGAGACCTCTTTGAATACGGTATAATCTGGTATTGTACCTACATCTCTACTTTCTTTCAATGTTTTCCATAAAGTCCCATCAGCAGCTTTTTCGGTGGAAATTTCTTCATTGCAAGATGTATCAATAGCATCTAATTCATTTTCGGTTTCAGAATCAGAAATAATCCTCGCTCTTTTTTTGCTAGGAATTTTACAGCGAAAAACTTCATCTTCACTTTCGGTTTCAAAATCAGAAAGAATCCTCGCTCTTTTTTTGTTAGGAGCTATACAGCGAAGATCCTCTTCTTCACTACTCGAAAATTCAGTGCTATTGACTTCCTGTTCTATTTCACTTTCGTTATCACATAGTTCCATATCAGTTGCATCCGATTCATTATCTGATTGGTCTTCCCTTATTTTGTTTAGTTTTTTTAGCAAAAGAAAATTTTTCTGATTTTTTCCCATAATAGCAAACCTACGTAATTAGATGTAAAATATATATCAATTGAAATACCTTTTTAAAATAAATATTGAAATTACCTTGGTGGACCAAATTTTTGTTGCAAAAAATTGATTTTATAAAAGTATATTATTTCACCAAAAGCGTTCTATTCACAAAGAGTGTTTTTTTTTTATTTATGTCATACGGCAATACACAATAACGAATAATTACGACGCACTAAAAATATTCCATTCATTCTACCTTTTCATCTAGTACGAAAAGAATACGTTCGGAATGTCTAGAAAGAATTTAAAAAAAGTACAAAAAAGTACAAGAAAGAATGGAATGAAAAAAAAAAACATTTTATTTAATTTTCTTCGCGTCCGGAATATTTGGAATGCATAAAAAAAACACCCACGATGTATAAATCGGAATAATGAAAGAGTTGGGTAAACAAGACACCTTTTTACACCAGCTAACTAATAAATTGACAAGATTTTTTCATGAATGTTCAAGCATCAGCTTTCTTTAGAATTCTGATAAGAACTTTATTTTCTTTATGTAAGCCATAAGTTTCATGTGCTTAAAGCAATTAACTGTTAAATCATTTTATGAGTCAATTTGGCTCATAGCCGTAAAAATAGGTATACCACATTCGAATATGCGAAATGAGGAGATAGGCGGAGGGGAGTAACCTATATTTACCTATATTTCATTACGTAACTAAAAACCAACATATGTATTTAAAAAATAATATTTCAGTTTTATATATAAGTATATAGCAATAAAATTTTAAATTAGTCTAACAAATTAAACCGCCTTAATGACAACTTTGTTTATTTAAATTTTGTATAGTTATGTATAAATTCGCTAGAATATTGTGTTATTAAAACGTATGTAAGATAAAATAAATTAACCACCAATCAGTCATGATTGAACAACTGACCTGCATTACTCTGAACGCCAACAGTCTAGTCTCACTAGTCCGACGTAAAGAGCTGGAGGAAATGTTGTTCCGTCACAAACCCAATCTAGTCCTTCTGTGCGAAACCCACCTAAACCAGCGACACAGATTCTTTGTCCCGGGGTACACCATCTTTAGGTGTGACAGGACAAAAGATAATACCGGAGGCACTGCCATTCTGATACAGAATGGTATCCCTCATTTCCTAGCCCAAACATTCGTCTCAAACGACACTGAGGCTACCTTACTAAACGTAGGGACCCCAAATCGATGTATTACGTTTTGTTCGACCTACGTTAGGAAGATCAATATAACAAATATAGTACATCTCCTAAACTCTGGCAACCAAACCATACTTGCTGGAGATGTCAACTCCCGACACGAAGCCTGGAACTGCCCAAACAACAACCAGAATGGTCTAGCACTCTTTAAGCTATGCTTAAATTCTAATCTACAATTAAATGCCCCGAGCGACCCAACCTTTCCTAGGGGAAATTCAATACTCGACTTGATCCAAGAATATCACTTTGCCAAACAATCCCCAAACTTTACATGAGTTTTGTTCCGACCACTTTCCGGTGTTTTTTACAGTCCCGTTCAAAACTCAATTCCAATCAAAAAAGAACTACCGGAACTTCGCCCAAGCCGATTGGGCCAAATTCAAAGTCCATATTCATCAAAACCTCACAGATGAGCACCCGGTCCCTGTCACTATTGCTGAAATTGAGGAAAGGGCTTCCACTCTTACCAAAACAATTCAGCTTGCCATTGAGAAAACTATTCCGCTTTCCCAAAGTAAGGATAACGCAAAACTACCACGCCAGCTCCAATCCTTAATTAAGCAACGAAACCGCATGAACCGTCTCCATTATAAATATCAAGGTTCCGTCTCAAAAACTGAAATCAATCTCCTTTCGAAGCTAACTTCCTGTTGGTTCAGAGAACTGAAAAATGCAAGCTTCAAAAGAAGATTGAAAGAAGTGCCCGATAATTCCCTCGAAATTTTTAACGAAATTAGGAAGCTCAACGGCAAGAAATTCAATTCAATCACCCAGATTATGCAAGATCCCCACCCTATCATAGATCCTAAACAAATTTCTGAACAAATCGCATCCCACTATGAAAAAGTGCATACTCAGAACGAGGCATTCAAAGACCCCCAATTCGAGATGTTAGTCAATAACAACATTGCAAATTTTCTTAATTCCCAACCGTACGATCCAATCAGTACGACGGTCGATAAAGACGAAATTTTCAACATTATTCGTCACCTCAACAAGAGAAAAGCTCCTGGCGATGACAATATTCCTAATACAGCTCTAAAAAACCTCTCCGAGAAAGCAGTCACTCACTTCACCGATATCCTAAAAGAAATAATAAACACTGGTCACTTTCCAGACTGCTGGAAGATCGGCAAAGTCATGCCTATTCCTAAACCAGGAAAGCCATGCAACAGAATAGAAAACACTCGCCCCATTTCACTCCTAAACGGTTTTAGCAAAATAACAGAAATAGTCATTCTCAATAGATTACTTCCACTGCTCTAACCCTACACTCCTGAAGAACAATTCGGATTCCGTGCTGGACACTCTTCAACGCAAGCTATATTAAGGCTCAAAAATTGCATCAAAAACTCCAAACGGTTCGGCCGATCGACCATCGCCGCCTTTATTGACATAGAAAAAGCCTTCGACACCGTCTGGCACGAAGGGTTAATCTACAAAATGATAAAATGCAACTTCCCCCACTATCTAATCAAACTAACCTATTCCTACCTTAGAAACCGGAAATTCTATGTCTCGCTGAACAACCACGGTTCCAGTATCAAATCAGTAGCTGCGGGGGTTGCTCAGGGATCCATACTTGGCCCACACCTCTTCTCCTTCTACTACCACGATATTCCGAGGCCAGACAATAAGGAAACAAAAATTCAAATATACGCCGACGATGCGGCTATATTCACTTCCTCGACCAGCGCTCGCAAGTCGAGCGAAAGGATCGCCAAATACCTTGAAAGGTACTCGGAATATGCGAGGAAGTGGAAGATTAAAATCAATTCCTGTAAAACCGAAATCATCCACTTCCATTACAACAGAAACTCCAAAATGTACAAGGCCAATCCCATTTCATTCGAGGGTAACGTCCTTGAATTCAAACCTCAAGTCAAATATCTGGGTGTCATTCTCGATAGGAAGCTATCACCGCTGCCTCAAATCAAATACATAAAGAAAAATGCGTTTACTGCCCGCCATAATCTCTATCGATTCCTCAACCGAAATAGTGGTCTCTCCCCTAAAAACAAGTTAAGACTCTATAAAGCCTTCATCAGACCAATCCTTACCTACGCCATCCCTGCTTGGATGGGAGACTTGTACAACACCCATTGGAAAAGTCTCTCCTCAATACAGGCAAACTCCCTTCGCTTCGCTTTCGACGATTGGTCAAAACCTCCGTCCTTTAAATGTACCCCTTCATCCGAACTTGAGGAGCGCGCAAACCTCGAAACTCTCCACAACTTTGGCCGGCGTATCCAGGCAAAGTTCGTGGAGAAGACAAAGCACTCTGAGGCAGAGTTCCTCCGCAAAATCCTTCATTCATGGGACCTGGAACTCGCGGGGATCTAATCTCACCTGACACTTTGGTAATTTTAAGCTTGTACATATGTAGTAAAATCAATGTAAGAGAATTAAAAAAAAAAAAAAAAAAAAAAAAATCGTAGGTTAAGACTAACGATTAAGACTAGGTTAGGTTAAGACTGTTTTCGATTGGGGTCATATTAGCGGAATTACCTGCCCAGAGACGAATCGCAATATTATGTTCATCGAGCCATTTTCTGCTCCTTTTTGAATTGTGGCAAGGTGCACTATCCTGAATCAAAGTGTTTTCTGTTGCTGACTTATTCAGGCTATTTATATACGGCAACACGACGTCAGTCAATACTCTAATGTACTGATCGCTGTTCATTGTTTATTCAAAAAAGTAAATTGGCCCAAGGTGGATGGATGTTTCATTTTTTTTTGTTGGATGCAATCGTCAGAATAACTTTTATTAGGAAACCTTCGAACAAATTGGAAGGATTCTGTTACAGTTTCCAGCCGACACTCATCACTGAAGATGATTTATCCCAATTTGAAGAAAGAAAAATTTGAATAGTATTGAAAACATTTCTCTAACCCATTTAACTCCGAATATTTTGGCATCTACCCTTATACCAGTCATTCTGTCTGTGTAAGCCTGATGAAGTTTAGCCCAAATCGATCGCTGTTTTATCATATGTTTTGTCAGTTTTGGTTTTTTTTGCTGGACGTGGACATTTTAAAAGTTTCGTATCCTAAAAATCGTATCCCGTAATCCTCCATCATTCAAGTCTTTAAGAATTTCTTTAGCTGGTTGTCTTCTATTCTCACTTTTCTCTTGACCCGTTCAGTTATTTTCGCTTTTCTTCCATAATTTTCTCTTCGGTTTATTACAAGAACACTACGTGTATTTTGCGAATTTATGGGTTTTGCAATTTTATACACTGTTGGATGACTCACATTAGTCTTTCTGGATATTTCCCTATATGAATACCTTTCACTGTCAAAGTACGCAATTATCGGAGCCTTAATATCGCGCGAAACATCTTTTTTTCTACCCATCTACCTTAAAATGCTAATAGCTATTTATAATATAAAAAAATACCAAAATTAAACGAAGATAGGACAAAATGTAGTATAAAATTTCACTTACCTAATATCGATATACAATTAAATCAAAAAATAAATACCAAAAACACAATTAATCAGCGTAAATTATGGGAAATTTTGCCAACAGATGCTGCTTCTAACGAGTTTTTTAAATCAAAGCTTACTAGTTCCGTCGAAAACATTGAAATTGCATGGTGATTCGAATTTTTTGGCGGTATACTGTATAGTCTAGAAGGCACTAGTCTTAGTCAAGGCATCCTACGAATACATGATGAAATTCTGATGGAATGTCAAAAAAATTTAGGTAAGGGTTTGGAAACGGAATTGCGAGGGAATTCCGTCAAGATTACCCAATTTATTCGCATTAATCCAAAACAGCAAAATTTCCATTTTCATAAACCATTTGATATTTGCCTATTGGCCAAAATTATTTGAATAAAGCATATGACATCTCACATACTATTTTGTTATCTAATTCATGTTAATGAACTTATCAGTCTTAAAGCCAACATTAAATTCAAGATAATCCACCTAAAGCCGTTTATAAAACAATAGAGCTATTGAATTATTCAAAAATTATTGATGCATCATCTTAAATATTAATAAAATTCGAGCGAATTAAATAAGCATAAAAAATGTGGGTTGGGAAATTGACAATATTTTAGGAAAATTATTCACCTCATACATATTATGTGGTTTAACAATTCCTAACCATGCACATGTCTATATACATAAACATTTATTTACATACAATATTTTCCCAGTAAACATACATATATGTATAATACATACGCTTGGATGAGTGTTTTCCGATATTTCACACATAAAAGCTAAGTGAAAATATAAACAGAAAGACACGCTTGACTAATTATGAAAAAAAATCTTATGTATAATTAGTAAACATCTTTATACAGTAAATAATTAATTCTATTTTCCATCATAAGATGACGAACGTATAATGTTAAAAAACAAAATTAATTTTCAAACCAAAATTTTGTTTTTTTCGGGTTTTTATATTAAAAGATCAGAATCAATATTTTCTTAAGAATCATATATTCGAGTAAATATGTAAATATTCAGAATTTCAATAACGATTTTTTGTTGTTGCTGTGGTATGTTGTAAAGTTTACATGAATGTATGTAGATATATAACACATCAGAATGTAATAAATACACAAAAAATTATACATACATTATGTTGATATGAAAAATGAGAAGATAAATAATGTTCTGCTATCAAATTTTTATCATAAAATTGATTTTTTTTTCGTTCGTTTCCCAAACCACATATACACACATATACAATTTTCACCACCAATTCGAACTCTCTAATATTGTCGGGGGATATGTTTATACATAAAATGTATACGTACATACATGTTTAGGTATGTATACAATGTGACAACAAAATTGTCGCTCAAAGTAATGTCAACAAATCATATGAAATTGTGTTTCCTGTTATCAATCATAGCGAGAGAGAGCGAGGTAATCTGAAATGTCAAACAATTAATATTTTTCATTCTTTATTTATTTTTGATAGTTTTTTTCTTTCTAGCTACAAGAAGCTGTGTGCTTTGCTTTGGAGCGGAAATATTTAGCGCAAGCTTTTTTTTTTATTGTTACTAGTAATCATAAGAATTTTTGTAAGGAAATCATTTTTTCCCTGATTCTCACTCGGGGGGCCTTGATAACATCATAATTACCGCACCAAAAAGCAATTTGTCACTCTGCGAGCACACTACATATAGATTATTTTTTTGTCATTAACAATAATCATAATTTAAATTCAATCAATGACTAATCACAAAAAGCTAATTTTCATGTCATCTTGTCAAAATCTTATTATTCATCCTAAGGAAAAAATACTTTTTCTGTATTTTAACCCTACTGAATGATTTATTGATATAATTCCAAATTCAAGGCAGCGACAGAACCATAAACGGTAGTGACTGAAAAAGTCGTTGCACACGTACATATTAAACAGAAGAAAATTTGGCAACCCGCAGTTTCTTCAGTTCAATACACTAGTGTAATTAAGCCATTTAATGGTAGAATTGCTTCTGGTGGTGCGGCGCTTACACATATTTTTCTGACAGTTGAACAGAAAAAAAAAAAAAAAATTAAAACGAAACAAAAGAAATTATAAATACAACACAGCAAAAACAAAAAAATGTCGCGCGATTTAATAATCCACCTCGAATATATAAAACTGTCAAAATCTTTCCCAAATTTTTCCAAGTACATCCATGGTGGTGCGGTGTAATTACATTTTTTAATTTTAATTATTTTCGAATTAATCTATTTTTGTAAAATTTAATGTACGAGAATATATACGTATGTATACGGGCCTAAACGACGCTTAGGACGGGTATGAAGAATTATATAGATTGTAAACCAAAAATATTTTTTTTTACATTCCCATCACGAGTATAGGAAATGAAAATCATGGAAATATGTGGAAATTTATGTTGTAAGGGTCAAATAAATATAATTTTTTAGAAATAACATTTTTTTGTTTTGGTTTCGTATTGTTGTTGTTGCTGCTGGTGTAGCGAAATCTAAATAGTGTTCTATATATTTATGAATTCGAAGTAAAATTCTGGACGGAACATACAAACACGCGAGCGGATGGAGAATGATTGATGGGATGATTATATTTTTGGTCTATTATTACAGTTGTATACATATATACTGAGGGCGTGATGAGGACGCCCAAATTTTGAGATATATTTGTTGTATGTGTATAGAGATTTGTGATTCTGCCATGAAAATAAATTAGGGAAAAATAGGGATAATTCGGATATATATATATATATATATATATATATATATATATATATATATATATATATATATATATATATATATATATATATATATATATATGTGTGTTTGTGTACGCGTCCCATATCTGAATTTGAAACAATCCCATAAAACTAGGACAGTACTTACTTAATTCCAGGGTTTTCGATCTTAATAAAAATGGCGGCATTACCTGAAATGAAAAGAAATACATTGACATATTATTATTTGGGATTGAACTTTGTTGGCAGAAATATTGCAGTGAGACTTTCATAAAATAATTCTATAACTAACTAATTGATTAATAATTTGATTGCCATTTGGTTAAAAAAAACGAGCAAAAAAAGATTTTATTGGCGTAACCCTGATTTAATTTTAACTCAAAACCAAAATCTTCCACCATCCAAATTAAAATTAGGGTAAATTCTTGGTTGAAATTTGATTTAACATGTTCTGAATCAAATTTGTAGGTTTCTTACATTTCTCTCGATTTTACAAAATCTCGATCTAAATTACTTCGGTCCAAAAAGACCAAAATATTGAAATCCTCTCAAAAATGGCCAAAATTTTGGTTGGTCCAAAACTACTTTTCACGACGTCTTGAAAATTCCTGAGCCGGAAAAGATAAGACCAAAAAAAATTCCGACCGACTGTCCGGATGTCAGTTTGTAACCATGGTATCTCGAGAATGGCTTGCCCGATTTGAATTTTTTCGCCAATATGCTTCTATGGTCAAGATGGAGAATTCAAAAGCTTTTGGAACCTGTATGTCGAGAGGGTCGGATACCTACCCTACGAATTGACCCAAACACCTAAAAAGTAAAAAGGACAAGTAAAACGTAAAAAGTAAAAAAGTTTCCTGGTCGAAAATAATGTTCTCGACGATTAGAAAGTCCGAGTTCCAAAAAGCAAAAAAAAAAATATTCATCCCTCTGTCAATCTGTTTCTATTCACCATGGAAAAGCGGAGAATTGAAAAGCTTATCACGTGGTGATCTTACCATGTTGTATTTTTTCTTATAGGCTAGTTTGTAGGTTGATTTGAGCGTTGAGTTTACCGTTGAGTTGGGTTCCATTTAGTTGGGTTTTAAATTGGGTTCCATTTGCGGGTTGAGTTGGAGTTGAGTCGATGTTGGGTTAGAGTTTAGAGAACTGTTTAGTTGGGAGATTAATTTGTGTGTTGCTGCTAGCTTGAGTTTAGGTCATTTACATATTTAGTTTTTAAGACAACGTTGATTTCGAATTTAAGTTGGGCGTGAGCATAGGGTTGATATAAGGGCTGGGTTGCAGGGTTAGTTAAGGTTGAGTTAGGGTTGGATTATGACTGAGTTTAGGTTGAGTAAGAGCTAAGATGGGATTGAGTTGAGTAGGAGCCAGCGGTTAAGTTGAGAATTTATTTGAAGTTACGTCGAGCGATGAGTTGGAAGTTTGCTTAAGTTGAGCTCTTGTACGAATGTAGTTTTTCGAGTTGCATTGATTTGAGGATTGAGTTGGACGTTGAGTTTGCGGTTAAGTTGAGGGTTGAGTTGTGGGTTTAGGTGTGGGTTGCGTTAGGATTGAGTTGAGTTCATAGATACATGTAGTTTTTGGACCAAGATGGTTTAGGGATTGAATTTGGGGTTAAGTTGAGGATTGAGTTGAGGGTTGAGTTGCGGTCGAGTTGAGATTTAGTGAGTGGTTTAGTTGCAGATTTATTTGGGGAGAGTTGTGAGTTGAGTTGGAAGTCTTGATTTGAGTTCATCCGCCCATGTATTTTTTCGGACCATGTTGAGTTGAGATTTAAGTTGAAAGTTAGCTTAACTTGTTCTTCGTTGGCTTCAAGTGTGCATTTCGTTTTTCGGCCAGGGTTGGGTTAAATGTTGAGTTGTTGTCGGGCAGGCCGTTTAGTTGGGTTTGGGCGACGGTGTTTAGTTAGCGATTTATTTGGCGGCTTGAAGTGGATATTGAATTAGATTGAATTCATGTATACATGTAGTATTCGAACCATGTTGATTTAGGATTTGAGTTGAACGTTTGGTTTGGGGTTAAGTTGAGAGTTGAGTTGAAGGTTGTATTGCAGGTTGAATTAGGGTTGAGTTATGATTGAGTTAGGAGTTGGTTTGAGGGTTTAATTGAGGTCTAATTAAGATTGAGTTAAAGTTGAGTTGGATTTGAGTAAAGAGTTCAGTTGGGGATTAATTTGGTCGAGTTGGATTAATTTGAACTGTGTTCATACACTAATGTAGCTTTCGAATCGAGTTGATTTCGAGGTTGAGTTAGCCGTTGAGCCTGGAGTTGAATATAGGGTTGAGATTTGTTTCAAGCTAAGTTGAGTGGAAGTTAAGTTGAGGTTGAATTATTTGGGGGTTGTTTCATGGATTGAATTAAGGATTTGGTAAGGGTTCATTTGGAAGTTGTTTTTGACGTCGGGGATTGCGTTGCGATTGATTTGGAGGTTTAGTTGTAAATTGAGTTGAACGTTGAGCTAAATATTGTGTTAAGAGGTTTCAGTGCCTTATACTTTGTAATCAAATTAAAAAAATTTGAAAATTGAATTGAACACTGTTTATTTTGTATATTCCGAATGTAAATTCGACGAGTCTCGAGATGTGAAATTTCAAAATTGAATTTTTTTGCTTTTGTATTGCGTTACATTACGTTGATAATGAAGTTATAACAAATTTTTTAATAAATGCAATTTCAAATGTATTTTCAATAATGTAACTTTGGAATAACGACTATCATATAAATTTCAACAATCTGAATTTTGAATTTTGACAGTTCTGTAACTCTTGACTCTCGACGAATAAAAATGATTCAGAATCAATATGAAAAAGTGAAACTGTTATACGGAGTTTAATTTTGTAGACATAGTCTTCTTTCAAGGTAATTTATATAAAAATTTCATCTTTTTCTAAAGTACAATGTTAAATTGGCGGAAATGTTTCCTAATTGACATATAGATGACGCTCTAATGAATTATCATTATTAAATTTCGAGAATAGAATTCAGTGATTGCATTTAGTTTGCATTGGAAAAATTAGTAGCGATGATCGAAAAATAACCATCATAGCACGACATACTAAATGCTCTTGCAGTGGACCGAACTATTTGGGGAAGCATCATTGAGGTGGTCAAATCCCTTAACAGGATGTAGCGCCAGTGGAAGGAAGGTTGGGAAAGGTATTCTAAAATGATTTTTAGATGAAGGTCTGGAATATGGCAGATTAGTGTGGAACGTGGATATTTCTTAAGGTATTCTGATAAAATTCAACATGTGAAATAGAAATGGGCATCACAAAACGATTTTTAAAAAGGAAATATGGATTGTAAATTGATTTTTACATAAAGTTCTGGAATAAGAGGACTTAAGACGTAACTTCACCATTTCTTAACCGATTTTGATGAAATTCAGCAACTAATGGGAAATGGGGTTCCAAAACGATATTTAGATAAAGTTTTAGAGTATTGCAAATTAGGATGGAACTAGGGTATTTTTGACTGATTTTGGTGAAATTCCAACCTGTGCGATGGAAATGGGGTTTTGGAATCTTCAGATGAAGTTCTGGAATATTGTAAATTAGGCTGAAACTTGGCTAGTTTTTAAATGATTATGCTGAAGTTAGAACTGTGCGATGCAAATGGGATTTAAAATACATTTTAGATGAAATTCTGGAATGGCGAATTAAGACGGAATGCTATTTCTTAACCGATTTTGGTGAAATTCAATATGTTGAAATGGCACTCTAAAATAATTTTGATAAGAAGTTATGGAAGAAATGGAAGAGAATTGATAAAACCTGGCTATTTCTTCGGGCAACCGCCAGTCAGCCACACGATATTTATTACCCAGGTGTATTTAATTGCAGGAAATACTCAAAACGGCATTCATCAATGAAACTAAACGAAACTTTGTACAAAATCGAATCAGAAGAGAAATGGCCGCATTTAAAGAGGAAGGAGTTTTCAATCAAAATTTGCAAAAGGTATAAAAATATTTAAAAACAGTACCAAAACCGAGGAAAATTTGTTAAATGAGTTGCAGTTTGTTTCAATATTCCAAAACCTAAGTCAACAACCGTACATTTTTTGTCTACATTCAGCGTTCAAGGTATTTAGTAACATTTTCTTGTAAATAAACAATGTTCTATAGATGAATAGCCCATGTCAAAAGCACTAATCAAGCCCTTTTAATATTTTGTTCAAGCACATTCTTATAGACTTACTTTGAACATACTAAATAATTTTACTAATTTTTAAATTGGCAGTCAAAAGCACTACATTCCATACTGTAATTAATCCAGTGTTGACAAGTGAAGAGAAACGAACTTGCTAAAATGTATATAACAAATTTAAATTGAATTCAATGTTGTTCAAACATAATTATTAATTCAAGTACTTAGAAAAAAAGTCGAAATATTAATCAGACTCACGTTTATTCTATATTCTGTCGTACCTAAATAAAATTTAAATCTGTTCGCATAATTTGTTTTGAGATTAATTTGAGTCTGGGTGCGTGGGTAATTAAAATTTAATAAAACTCTCATTTGACTGAGATTCGAATTTGGCAAAAATTTGCTGCTCAGAAAACCAATTATTAAAAAGCAATTTCATTAAATTTTCTTTTACAACATTGATTGATTTCAACATATCTACAAAAAGCTTCTACCTAAATTTTTGGTATTTTGATGTTATAGTTGAATGCCTCTTCTTCAAATACCCTGTACAATTCAGTGAACAACAAATCAAAATTTATCTAGAAAATCCAAGACAAATAACTCAGAACATAATAAAATTTTCATTTTAAATTGACATACGTACAAACACGAGGGTATTATTTTCAGTCATATTTCATATCTGAACGCATGTATCCACTCAAATAGATACTTTTCTTTAAGTTTATATTATTGTATTCTCTTGTTCTTTAAATCTATTAATCCACTTGTTAATATCCACCCAGGGACGTTAATTTCTGTCGTCAAAACACAAAACTGAAAACCGTATTTGTTATTTCGCACGAGTATAAAAATTATTATATTCACTTGTTTCTTTGTTGTATTTTCATAACAATCCACATACATATACAGCGTGTTCCTTTAAAAAAAAAATCACCCTAAATAATTCGCAACCTGGCGCAAAAAGTTGTTCAATTTTGAAATCGAAAGATGATTTTTTTAAACAAAGGTCGTTTTCAAGGTCATTGTTCTTTTTCTAAATTGTAATACAAATGTTTATCTAACAGATTTAGATTCTTAGATGGTAGAGTAAATAGAATGCTTGCTTTATCATTTAAGGGTAGCAGGTTCGATGCCGGGTGGTGAAAAGAAAAAAATGTTACGATTGAGTGTTGTGTTGTAGGTAGGTCGGTATGTGTATGCGTGTATCTCATAAAGGAAGACCCATACACATTTCTTTCCGCTCTCCCTTCCCAATAGTAATAAATAGTGCTGTGTTTCTGCGATTGTGCATGCACACTATAAGGAACAATTAAAATCTTAAGCACAACGAAAATGAAATTCCAATAATTCTAATACCTACATATGACTTTCATTTATCAAGCTTAATTTTCCGTCTAAAATGTTTATGTTCCAAATATCCTTCTTGTAAGGATGTGGCTATCAATACTTTTACAAAACATTATATATTTTGAATGTAAAAATGGAACTAAAAACTTTTCAGGCAAAAATTGCTTTTCCCCTTGAAGAATATACTGTGCGAGTTACAATAATAGACGAAACGAAAGACAGAAGAGGCACGGTTATATAGACGAATTGACGAAAATGTTTTTTGACGTTTATAAAAATGGAATTATAGATTTGTATGAATTTCCAACATAACGAACACACATTTTTGTGTGGTATCTAAGGAATTCATCAAACCTATAAGTCAAAAGTAAAAAAGTTTTTTCATTGTGAATGCTGTGTGGATTGAATCAATTCCTCCTTCTGTTTTTATTTCGTTTTGTCTTTGGTCTGACTAGTTTAAAGGACAACTAACCCTTAAGTTTGTTATGAAATATCTGTTAAACTTTAAAAAAACAACGTTGTTCTTGAAACGGCCAATGATTAAAAATTAATCATAAAACTATCTCTAAAATTTGTTTTCATCAGGCAAGTTTTTCTTGGGGAATCAAATTGACACACTGTATTTTAAGGTACGACTAAGAAATAATAAAAATAATACACGAGTACAAAAAATGCTTTGCATGATATTTTTTTTTTTTTTATTGAAACAAAGCTTTTGGATTAATCTTTTAACCTTTTTTGATATGTCTATTCCCTCTATATGTACATTGTACATGAAAAATAAAAAGGAGTACGATTTCAGAATATTAAGAAAGTATTCATGTGGAATAATTCTTGTAAGTATAATGTAAAAAAAAAAAAATTGGAAATTCTTCGCTCACCTACATATGTATATATACGTACCAACACGAACGATGAAAATTGGTTCAACGATAAATCAGAATTTTCCACCACGCGTTAATTTTCAATTTTTTGGTATGTGTTTGATAAATTAAATATTAAAAATATTAAACAAATAAACTGTAGTAATGCGCAGTCAGTAGTATATTACAGTTGTATATACTCGCAAATGCACATACAATAAAAATTAATAATACATGTACATAATAATAACAAAAAATTTGTAATATTCTAATAGAATTCAATTACATAATTTATCGCAAATTTTTACAATACAAAATGTAAATGGAAACATAATTTTACAGAAAAACTATTTCAATTAAAATTTAATTTAAAACAATTTTTTTTTTTTGT